>WOFM01001677.1:0-346567 GCA_011428145.1 Ericerus pela | reverse complement strand
TTTCCCTTTTTTCCATTTTTTCCCTTTTTTCCCTTTTTCTTCCCTTTTTTTTCTTTTTTCCTTTTTTCCTTTTTTTCCCTTTTTTCCTTTTTTATCTTTTTTTCCTTTTTTTCAATTTTTTCAATTCTTTTCTCTCTTTTTAAAGTATTTCTTTCTTCCATTTTTCTCTCTTTTTTCTTCATTTTTTTTCCCTCTTTTGCACCCTCTTTACACACTTCTTCCCATACCTTCCATAATCCCTATCTATTCCTTCCTGTTCTTCCTGTTCCTTCCTGTTCCTTCCTGTTCCATCCTATTCCATCTGTTCCTTCCTGTTCCTTCCGGTTCCATCCTATTCCATCTGTTCCTTCCTGTTCCTTCTGTTCCATACTATTCAATCCTGTTCCTTCCTGTACTTCCCGTCCTTCGCCTTTTTGGTTAAACCTTATTCCATCTTATCCCATCCATCCACTATATTTTAACAATTGCAAGCCCCCTGAAACCCATCCAACACTGATGGTTGATACTTCCTTGCTATTAGTTACCATCACCCATCAGCTGCTACAGCTCTTGTGTGAGAGATAAGTAAATATTGTCAACCCCCCAAAAATCCAAAAAACTTGGCTCTGTTCCCCTCATGAGGCTGCTTGCATAGCCACAAAGGCAGGTTCTAAGACAGATCACACTCCTAAAATAGCAGTTCCATTCATTTTGAAACAACTAACACTATCTGTCACCAACAGAAAAAAAAAACAGTTAATAACAGCTCTCTCTCTAGATCTCAAGAAAGCTACTCTCAGTTCCATCAACAGTTCTGGAAGAAGGTGCAAAACAATTCAGACACCCCATGTTCTTGGTAAGACTAACCCTCCTCCAGTTGCAACAAGTACAACCACAAATCCCCTAATTGTTCAGGAAACAAGAATATGATTCAGAATGGATGGTGCTCCCACTCATTTTCTACTCAGTCTGTACATCTGTAGATTTGCTTGGTGAATGGTGTTTCCTGGCTGACAATTGCACACAGATATCTGCTATATCTTCAACCAATGACGACAGGAAACACATAAATTATCTCCAAGTCTATGCCATGAACCAAACTCAGATTGGTATCTACAGAGTTAAGCTGGTACAGCTAAATTTTGCCTTCAATGCAAATTCAAGTGGGCCTTCATCATTGCTAACATTACTAACCCCATAATCAATGCAGACTTTCTCAGTCACTACTAATAGCTATCTGATGTCAGTGAAGGTCACCTTCTGGATAAGACCAATGAATTTACTGTAATGGGAAAACCTCACTCATGACTCTCCTCTCAAAATATGCATAACACATGCCCACTCCAACCAGCATAACTGGAAAAAAAAGCTTATGCCCAACGATTTCCCCAACCACAGTCACCAATGACATTGAAACTATTTGAAAACTGATGTTTTGTCATGCCCATTCACTACACATCAAGAATTTGAAGGCAGCCCAACTATCGTTTAAAAACATCTTCAAAAATCCTGACTGCCAACCCTTCAAAAGTGCCTGGTCATCACCCCTCTACATGCACATTGAGCAGGAAAAAACTTGGCACATGCTTGGTGACTAAAGAGTGCTAAATGCACTAACTATTCCCAACAAATACACTGTCCCAAATATCATGAACTTCCACACCAGACTAACAGATTCCAAGATATTCATAAAATCAGATCTCATGAGGGCATTTAACCAAGTGTCCCTTGGCTGAGGAACGCATGTAGATACACCTTGTAAAGTGCTCAATCTCCTGTATTTTGGACCATATAAGGTCCTAGATCATACGGACAAATTGTTCAAAATTGATTTACAGGGAATGCTACACACATATATCAATAGTTTGTCTAAAGTCAATCAATTTCTATACTAACATAGAAGCCGATGCAGATAGATTCAGCTACCATCGACAATCCTACATTCAAATTGACAGCTGACCCATCATCTGCCATCATCATTCAAAATTATGACTACTTACCCCCAAATACCCTCCCTGTAATCCAATTACCTTCATCGTCATTTGCAAATATGAACAACAAATGCGATTCATCAATGATTGTTTTGCCTAACGATAGAATTACAGAATCACCACCCAAAGAGTTATGATTACATAATGAAGAATCACACCGTACTAGTATAATTATATCAAAGTTGAACTGATGTTCACACGTTCAATGATAAACCGATTGCTATCTCTCCTGCCTACCCCAATTTGTCCAAGTCAACTCATTACACTAATGCCATTTCAAGCATTTTAGATGATGACACACTATGAGTTTTGTTTTGTAGCACCACTCAGATATTGAAAAAAGGTGACACGTCATCTTCCTCCGAAGATAAACTCACCGCACCCAAAAAACAAACTTGTAATACACATGCCCAAAAAATGCCGCAGCTGACACAACCTTGCCTTTGTTCATGTTTTTATGACAAAAATAGATGGTGGTTGTGGTCGAAGAAGGAGGTAAAGTTAGTGTTTTAAAAGCTTAACCTTACTTTGATGTGCTCAGCCCATGTATACCCTTCATCATGATGTAATAAATCAGGTGCTTTTAATCGTATGATTGTGTAGCATAATAGACTGACAAGAATGTCTTCCATACATCTTCGAGTTATCAAATTATGAAGAAACAGAACTTTTAAGGAGTACACAACCACCACAAAGTGGCACCAGTAACTCATTGTCTTTTTGCGTAGATAATCACTGGTCGCCTATGCAACCTTTATCTTCCCTGGCATCACCTGCTGATGCTTCCTCATCCACCAAGGCTACTTCCACTTCTCCACAATTGAAACAGCAGTAGCTGGTGTCTTCTACATCCAAACAAACATCGATGTGATCAGTGACATCTGCTCCCAACAGGCCTGCACAGAAGATCACTCCTTAGTCAACTCTTTGCAGAGTTACCAGAAAGCAACTGGTGCTGAGGCAGAAATTAGACTAAGCTGCCAGCTCAGGGGTGCACCATTCTGACAGTACTGAGTGAGTCTTATTCATTTTTTAATAATAATAATACTTCTGCTCATTTTCTTACGTTTCAATTGTATGTTCACATATCAGAAAAATTAATGGATTTTTTGATTCTGGTGGTAAGAAAACTTACATTCATGATGAGTATGCAAATACTTATCTCAAAGAAAATATTTCTAATGAATATCAGACTTTGCACTTCAAAGATGCCGCAAATTCAAAATCAAATAGCTTTCGATCATGTAAGGTCAAATCCTTAACGATTTAATGGAAACTACTAAATATTGTCTCCCCAGACAATTATACATTGGGACTTATAATCCTAATGCTTTCCAAATACACATATTTATTGATGTATCTAACATTCCATTTTCCATGGTAATATACATACGTTTTTACAATAAGGAATCAAATTCTTATTCTGCACGTTTTCTTATGGGAAAATTTTATGTCATACCTATGAGACCTATAACTATTCAAAAATTGGAATTAATAGCCACCTTATTCCACACAGAAACCAATAAATCTTCAAGATTTGCCCACTTTTCTATTGTCTGACAGTAAATGTGTCTTGACATGGTTACTTGAATGTAAAATTTTACCTCAATTTGTAGCAAACAGGGTGAATGAAATAAAAAGCATTCCAGCTGTTGATTATCATTAAGTACCATCCATAGAAAATCTCACAGATATTGGATCCAGAGGATCTACTGTAGAAAATCTCATGCAGTCACTTTGGTAAACTGGACCTACCTGGTTAAGTCAAGATTCAATTTCCTGGTCAAAAACAGAGCTTCATGTAATTGAATCTTTACCAGAACATACAGAGGAAGAACTTTCCATACCCATATTTTGTACCTTAAGACAATCCTTAAGCATTTCTCCAAAATCATTATCCTCTATATCTGTGGAAACAGATGATATTTTTGATAATCATCATCCTGCAAGATGAAGAAGGATTGAAAAATCTTGAAAGAGACTTATACCTCAATTCTTTCTCAATTCAGAAAACTCTAAATGTGAAGTACAATTGCCTACTTCTCAACCAAATCCTGAATAGGAAGAGGAAACTGAGATAGTACGATCTTCACAACCTATAGATGTCAAAAGTAAAGAGGATTCAGAGAGGTTTTGTAATTCCTTTATGAGCTTTATTCATCCTCCTTCACATACACCATTTGAAATAAATATTCTCAACTTTAATGCTCTCAAAAAGCTAATCAGGACATTTTACCAATCTCTTAAAGCTGTTTGTCGATTCAACAATTGCAGGATCAGATGGAAATGATTGTTAACTCCATATGCAATAATGAAACATAATTTTAAGTTTCTATTACTTTGCTTTATTTACTCTGAGCAGAAAAAATAATTTTATAAAATATTTGAAATGTTATTGAAAGATAATCCTCCAAAACATATTAATTTCATATGAAAAATTTCATACTTATATGGATACTTCTGGAATTCTGCATACTAAAGATTGCATTTTGGAAACTCCTTTTGAAAAATTGAATAAAACATAAATGAAATAACAATAAATAAGCAAAATATAAATTATTACGATACAAAAAAATTCATATTGAAAAAAAATGGTAACTGTAGTTAATTTTGTTGTGCTGCGCTTCCGAAAATAAATGAATAAATATTGATGAATTATAATTAATAAATAAAATATAATAAAATAGAATAAATAGTTTGGTAACATGCATAGGAATATTTGAAATAAAATATGTATATATAAAACTGGTAACCTGTAATAAATATAAGTAAAAAAAAATGGTAACATGCAAAAAATTATTTCATATATATAATGATTAATGTATGATTCATTGTGGCGTGTGCTGAAATAAATTCTCGAACATTCACGAGTATAAAGTACGAAAGATAAGAAAAAAAAAATTAAATAAATAAATTTAAAGGAAATAAAATTAACAAAAAGTTTAAGATCTACGAGCGTGTATAGGAAACGTTACGTTTTATCTTATCGGATACGTTGGCATGCAATAGTATGAAATGATAATATATGCTGTCCGTTAGTTTTATCTTTTGTGTTTTTCTATTGTATTTGAGGTGCCGTGGAACATGTTTATTTTAGGATAAGGCAGGCTAATCTTTATTGCGGTCATGTAATGGGCTGTATACTTAATTTCTATTTTGTCTCTAACAACAACAGAAATTTGGACAGCATTTCTGATATTTTTTGCTAAAAAAGGTACTCCTAAAATAATCTCATCAGGCAATGCAGCACAGTTCTAGCTGCTTTCAGTATACCTACCAGACTACTGGACTACTTTTTCTGAACACTCACAAATTAAGGACAGTCTCAATATGAAGGCTTTTGCTGGCATGAAATGCCAGCAAAAGCCCCATGGTATGGTGGAGTTTATGAACGCATTATCGGAATTATCAAACAAGTTTTCTATTGAGTTCATGGACAAAACTCCATATAAATCCATACTTTTCAGGCTAGTTTGAAAGTTATTCAAACTATGGTCAACAAAAGACCTTTTTGCCCATCTTCAGATGATACTGGTCAACATACATTGACACCTGCACATTTTCTATATGCAAACTTAGCATCCCTCAGTTTACCTTCTGATCAATCACTCATGGAATCACCACCTACAGGTAAACAGATCATTGATATGTGGAAACTCAATTAGGATTACCTTACTAAACTACGGTTATCCTGGAAGAGAGAGTCTTTACTCTATCTTTGAGATAGGCCCCCATCTACCTTATCAAATGCATATTGTACAGTTTCATATCAATCGCAGGTTAATGACATGTGTTGGATTACACATCAAAACCTAGAGTCTATAAACTTGCTAGGATCATTGGTCTTGAAAAATTATATGATGGAAACATTAGACATGCAAAAATTGAATTCTCTAATAAAAAAGAATCTTCTAGGCCATTGAAGTAACTAACTCTGTTGGAGCTACAATCGAAGGTTACTCAAAATTAGAAATAATTTTCCTTCTATTATGTAAGATCAACCAGGACATGACATATGGAGAAAAGGTTTAAAAAATCTTTACAGTAGTGATGGGTGGTTCGTTCACAAGTTAGTTCTTTGGAACAAATCCTAGAAGTGAACTAATTGATCATTTAGTTCACTTCTAAATGAACTATTTCATTAGTTCTTTTTTTTTTTGATAGTTCTCAGTTCTTATCAGTCTACTCTACTTAATCCATTGATCAAACTGAAGTTGAAGTAAGTAGCAGTTGATGAGCGAGTCAAACAATTAACCAATAGTTCTAGCATGAATTTATGAATACGAGTGATCATAATATCACATAATAAGTCAGTTGATTTAAATGATATGAGCCAATCATGAATCAGCTGATTGAAGTGATCGAGTTGAAAAATTTACTGAACTACTGAACTAATTGAACTAGTTCAGTGAACTAGTTCACTTTGATAAAGCAGACTCAATAAACTAAATCTGCAAAATGAACTAAAATTCCCATCTCTACTTTACTGTTTTTAGGGCACGTCATAATTGAATATTATGCTCCTAAAAACAGTATACTTTTGATTTTTTGGCACTCACTATTGTTGTCAAGCACCTCACAAAGGATCATGGGACAACTGGTAACAGAGCATGCACACATTTTAAAACATGTATAATGTTTTCCAACTCGCTAATTCCTAACTATTCCTTTTCAGAATCCATTATCTATGGCCAAATTATAATTTGTTACCTCCTTTTCTTTTTTATCTGGCAGTTGCTAAGAAGACTAAATTGGATTTTTTAAAGTATTATTTACTGTTTTATTTTATTTTATTCCTACAGTTTGTACTTTTTTATTTTTCATTAAATAAATATTTTGTTTTGTATTTGTGCATGTCATGTCTAATCTGTTTTAGATTTCAGGTAGATCTTCAGAAGGTAGACTCCAAAGGCTACCCTCACACATCACCCACAGTGTCATGGCTCCCACCCATAAGACTTCTGCGCATCCGCAATGCAGCAGAGTTTTCCCTCTTGACAGAGGAGATACTGGTGTTGAGGCAATGTCAGTTAAGAGTTACATGGCATGTGAAACAGGCATATGACTCCAACCAATTTTATATGCTCCCTTGAACCTTAAACCACACTAATTAAAAACTTCTACCCATTACGGTGTTCATCAGATTATAAAGAAAAAATTTCACCTATCATAGGCCTCAGAAATTCTATTGGTCTTGATCACTCTAAGGGACTGAATTTTGCAATTTTGTTTCAGAGAGAAACCAAAAAAAAAACCATAAGTTGAAAAAAGATGGACATATTCAGAGAGAAGCTTCTCAAACAAATCTTTATTTCTTCTCTCTTTCCACTAATATTTTTCTCGCTTCTTAGAAAAAGATGACAAAAAATTTCGTAAGGATTCAACAAAGATGAAAAATATTGGGGGAATCTATTTTTGTCTGTTGATATTAGTCAGAATGAAGGAGAAAACAAATTTCTTTGTTCAATTTGACTTATTTTTTATCTAAAAGAGCCTCAAATCCACCATATTCTACATATATCTTTTATATTTCTAATTTTACTGTTTTGAAACATATTATCTGCAAATTTGAGAACCTTTTAAGGTATAATTTTACAAAAGACAAATTATCTTAGGATTATTCTGAAAGATTTAAAAATTTTGGTTTTTATAGGGGAAGTAAAAAGTTTTAAAATTTTTGGGGTTAGAGGATTTATTTACCACAACAGACAAACCAATCAGTAATGTTGCAATTTGGGGATGTGTAGGCGGCCACTAGCACTCTTGCTGCCAGACAGGGTTTCACCAAAATCAGTGTAAAAAATTTTTTGAGCCAAAGTTTGAATCTCATTTAGAAGGGTCTAGATAACATATATTTATCATTTTTTCATCATACCATCCTGTCTAAGGGAGGTTTTCACCCGTGTGCAATACAGCACACGTGGCCTGAAGAGCTAAAAACATACTTCCACCCATGAGCAATCTAGGTGGTAAATACAATATTAAGAAACTGATAAGACCTTTAGGAATGCCTCAACAATTGATAAACAATCAATGTAATAAGCTGAAAACGTACTTTTCATATGCCACTCTATGGCATTCTTGAAACACGCATCTTTTGTTACTATGTTGCCAAATTTCTGTGCTATTTGAGAGTTAGATGTATTCAAGCCAGTAGAATCCAAAAATCACATTGATTTTAATGTATACTATGTTCTCTACAGCACACAATCAAAAATATGTTGGTATGATCCGTGTGCAATACAGCACACACGGCGTAAATGGCAATCAGATTTGTGTGCACGGGTGCACACATGGCAGCGAGAGTGATATGAATATTGAAATAATATATGTATATATAAAAAATGGTAACCTGTAAAAAAATAAAAAATAAAATAAAAATGGTAACATGCAAAAAATAATTACCTGTATATAATGATTCATTGTGGCGTGTGCCGAAATAAATTCTCGAACATTCACGAGTATAAGGTATGAAAGGAAAAAGAAAAAAAATCTAAAGGAAATAAAATTGACAAAAGAGTTTAAGATATACGAGTGTGCATACAGAACGTTACGTTTTATAATCTTATCAAGTATGACAGGCAATAATTTGAAAGGATAATATACGTTGTATGTTAGTTTTATCTTTTGTGTTTTTCTTTTGTATTTGAGGTGGCATTGAACATGTTTATTTTAGGATAAGGCAGTCTATTTGGCTAATCTTTATTGCGGTCATGTAATGAGTTTTTATCTATCACACATTGTTAAGGCTTTCTTTTCACTCGTTCTGTGGGAATTTTTCATGTATTTTTCTCACACCTGTACAAAGTTGTATGCTGTTTCTATTATTTGCGTTTATAGGGTTTATACTTGCTCGATTTCAATTCTGTTTTCATTGTTGGGTTTGTAGAAAAGTCGAGTATCTATTTTTGACAAGTAATTTCGAGTATGTTATTTTCTTAAGTATTATTTGTTAATAATATAGGGGTATTTTCTTGTACAATATATTTCGTGTTTGGACTTCAATCTTTGACTTTGGGACGACTTATATTTTGGACGGTTATTTTTCTAAATAAACGTTTTTCGAGTATCTATATGTAGAAATTTGTATTTTCCAGAATTTTTATTATGAGATTTTCAAATTTTGTTCTGTCTAGAGATTTCGTAAGTAAATCTGCAAGTTGATTTTCGGAGTTGACAGATCTGAAGTGAATTATTTTTTCTTCCATTGCCTCTAAAATTGAGTAGCACTTTAACATAAGTGCTCTCAATTTCTTTTGGTTTCCCCCAGAGCAAATTTTCTATGTGGAGATGTTATCCTCCATTACATCCACAATTATTTTTTTCCCAAAAATTTCGAAATTCATATGTTGTATTACTTTTATTATATCCAAAGTGTCAAAAACTGCTATGACTTCTGCAGCGGTACTAGATGAAGCATGTATTGTCTGTTTAGAACAATTCCATTCTATCAAATCACCATTTGCAAAAATCATGAATCCAGTAATTGATTTTCCTTTTTGTAAGGATTATTAATGATTGTGATAGTGAATGATTTTTCAAGTTGTTCATTAATTGTTGTTATTGCCATTTGTGAATTTAAGGCTATTAGAATATCATCTACGTAACTTAAAAAATATGTATTTTCGTTATTAGTATTCATTTGATGTAGACACCTATCTGCCTTTGTTCTTGTAAAACCCATTTCTTTTATTTTTGAGTCCAATAAGTCGTACCAAGATTTGCTCGATGTTTTAAGTTCGTATATTTTAATTCCAAAACCTGATTCTCATTGATATTTATTCCCTCTGGCCTTTTAACATAAATTGGTTTTATAATAGGAGAATTTAGGTAGGCCATTTTCACGTCATATTGTACAAGTATTAATTTTTGTTTATTCACAATGGAAAGTAACCACCTGATGGTGCTTATGGATGCAACGGGGCCATGTGTTTCGGTGATATTGTATTCAGTTTGATCTTTGAAGACCCTTGTTACTAGTCTTGCCTTTGGTTTGGGGTTTCCATACTCATCGTATTTAATAGTAAATATCCACTAGGAGACCTATTATGAAACTTTTATCACGTTAACACGCTGGGGATAAGGTGATAAATGGATAATGGGATAGCGCGTTAAAAAAAAGTCCTGAAAATGGTATTATGAAACTAAGTGAAAACACAATGATAACAGAGATTGATAAGAGTTTTTTTAAAGTTATTTAAACTGTTTTTTCAAATACGGAGTACCGGAAAGTATTGTACTTATTATTTAAACAATTATTTCAAGTTAGGTGGTATTAAAAAAATGGAATTACATTTGCAATTTGAATTTCTTCAAACTCTTGATCAACTGAGTCGATGTGCACTGAGGAAAGAGAGATATATACAGAGGTTGAACACAAATGTGGAACAAAATCTACAAAATATCACTTTACCACCCTAACGCCTGCTTAGAAGGTGGCGTTAACTTTATCACTTTAACCCACCTCTTTTTCATTTTACCACGTTATCATTTTTTCATAATACAGTGATAGGAATTTGAACACTTTATCAACGCAGTGTTAACATGATAAAAGTTTCATAATAGGTCTCCTAGTGTCAATTAATTTCTGACGATCATAATCCACTATATCCCAAACATTCATGTCATTTAATGAGTTAAACTCATTGTTTATTGCGTTTACCCATTCTTTTCTAAAAGGATTGTTATTTATTTCATTAAAACCTTTTGGTACACAATCTTCTATATATGTTTTGTTATAATTAATATTGATATTCATGATGATGGGATTTATTATACCAAGATCCTATTAATAATTTGCCGGTTTAATTGTTAATGTTTTATCAGCTGTTTCTAATGATTTAATATTTTGGGACTCATCTACCCTCACATCACATGCAACATACGACCTGGTATCAAATGGATCTCTTAAACAATAACCTGTGTTTGTATATCCTCGATGTGCTAATTTGGGATCAATTTTGTTTTTCAATTTTGATTTAGCTTTTGTTGCGTTTTGCTTTCTCACCTCTAAGGGGATATGTCTGTATGTTAATGAGCCAAATACTTTTAAATTTTTTAAATTCGGTTTTATGCCATAAAATAGTTTGTATGGTGTTTTAAAATCTATGTTGGCTTTTGTGGGTGAACAATTTATCAAATAAGCTGATGTTACAATAGCATATGACCAATATTTAATGTCAAAATTGTCGTCGATGAGCATGGCTCTTACTCTCCTCATAAGTGTCTGATTTTGCCTTTTGGCTACGCCATTCAGCTCTGGAGAATAAGGAACGATGTAATCCATTGTAATGCCATTTTCTTGACAATAATTGACTATTTTTGTATCCGTGTATTCTTTTGCATTGTCGTATCTGAGAATCCCTATGGGAAAATCGGGAAATTTATTTTTCATCGACATTATTATATTTTTAAATTCAATTGCCACTTGATTTTTTGTTGAAATTGGTATGACGAATGTATATTTCGAATAGTGGTCAATAAAGGTTAGAATATATTTTTGGTTGGCGATTGATGGCATGAATGGGCCCATTATGTCTGAAGAGGTTATTTCTAATTTCCTTGTTGGTTTTGTTCTCATTCCATTATGACCCAGTTTCATATTATTTGCTATGCAACAGATTTGGCAGTTTTTAAAATCATCGTCCCTAAAATTTAAATTATCTGGTATACCTATTGACAAACTTTTCAATTTTTGGATATATCGTGCATTCAAATGACCCAACCTTCTGTGAATTACAATTTTTTTTATAAATATATTATTGTTATTATTTTGAACATTGTTCATATCATCAGTGTTATCATCATTAATTGATCTTTCATCATTTGATATTTGTTCAAAATTATTATTATTATTTAATTCACCCCCATCAGATAAATCTCCATTATCTAGAGACGTATTATTATTATCATTTTCTTGTATTTCTAGCTCAACTGAAAAATTGTCTCATTTGTCCTCATTTTCTTGGGTTACGGGGCATATTTTTGTGCAATCTTCTAATTCTAGATCAAAATTTTTCTGATTTTTTTTTTATGATATCATTATTATTATTAACTGAGTTATAATGAATATAAAATATGCCATTTTCCTTTGGAGCAGTTATTAAAATCTCACCACTTTCTATGAAGTATATATTAGCACAATTTTTTTGTTGGTCAATATTTACTGTACCTGTATTTGTAATTTTAATTGCACTAATTATATCGATATTCAAATCGGGTACGTAATGTACATCATTTAATTCAATTAATGATTGTATTTTATTTGAATTTTCAACTTTTATAATCATTTGACCAGTATGAGTGGCATACAAGAAGGCATTTTTGCCCGCACATTGAAGTTTTACAGGGGTGATAAATTTTTTAATATTAGTTAATTTATTTATATCAGATGTTAGGTGGACTTCTGCCCCTCCATTCAAAATTGCTTTATTTTCTAAGTTCGTATAATTTTCGGTATATTTATTATTTTTAAATAATTTATTTAATAACCAATCATTCGAATCATTTGAGAATTTTTTAATCATACAGGACATTTTTACCTGCTGTTCAGGATTCTCTTTTTTATTCGAATTATTATTATTTTGTGTTGGTTTAGGCGGGTAAGTAGTTTGGTTTTTATTACTATTTTCATTATTATTACTTTGTTGGGGATTATTATTATTACAGTTTTGAGCTATGTGTCCATTTTGGCCACATTTATAACATTTTGGATTGTTTGGGTTATAGTTCCTATTATTACCTCTATAATTGTTACCACGGTAAATACTATTATTACGAAAATTGTTTCCCCTGTAATTACCATTTCCATTATTATTCGAATTACTACCATTATTTTGTTGTGAGTTTGACTCATTACCATTATTATACGAATTATTCATACCATTATTCCTGTTATTATTTCTGTAATTATTATAATTATTTCCCCTATAGTTATTTCTTCCTCTATAATTATTGTTTCGACCTCTATAGCCATTACCATTTCCGTTACCATTACTCCTAAAATTATTATTATTATTATTATTGTGATTATTATTATTTTGTTTCTTTAACGTTTGATCTCTAAATTTCCGATCTGCATCCTTTCTCAGAATTCATTAAATATTATCTATATTTTTTTCGTTGGCGGGTAAATTTTTGAATTGCATTTTCGCCAGGGCCTGTTCATAACATAATGCAATTTGTAAGTTTTCTAATTCTTTATCTTCACTTACTTCCTTTCCACTATCTCTTACATCCGTAACAAGCTCGTCCCATTTTTTAAGGAATCCTCTCATGTTACCTCCTGGTTAGAATCTGAACTCCATCCACTTAGATTTAGCCATATTAGCTGTTACTGATGTTTTTGTACCATAAATATTGTCCAATTTTTTTAACATCATGATGGCAGTATTACAATCTCTTATTTGTTTTGTAATATCATTGGAAACTCTCTCAAGTACAAATGCTTTGGCATTGTCCTGCATCTTACAATAATTTATCATTTCTTTATTGGGCCTAAAGTTCAAATCATCAATGTGGGATATATAGGATTGTAAGAATTTGTGTTCTCCGAAGATGTCGTAATAACCAGCACCCCTTATGGCTGAAATAATCATTCTCCTCCAATCCAAGTAGTATTTCCCATTGAAAACTTTTCCTAATGGGGCTTGGATTGGTTTTATTTCATTTACATTCCTCGTGTTTTCCCCTTCAATTTTTTTGAAACCTAATAATTTTTCTTCTCTATTCGTTATTGGTATAAATTTTTTATTTTCAAATACTTCTTTTTCTATTTTTCTTATAAAATTTTATTCTTTTAATTCTATTTTTTCAAATTCTTTTTCACTGTTATTTTTTCTTTTTCTTTTTTATCCAGTTTTCTTATTTTAAATTTTAATTATTATTTCAAAAATCTATTCATGAATTTTTTCTCTGATTCCAATGAACTGTATATTCTAGTTGAAAAATAATTTGGAGTTGAATCAGATATTTTAATATACTTAATAGAACTTATTTCCTCTATTTTTCCAGAAATATCGATTGTAAAGGATTCGAGTATAATTTCACCAGTAAAATACGTGTTGAAAGGAAGATCATACGTTTCTAACTTTAAGTCTATCACTTTCTCACCTTCAAATTTATTAATTAATTCCACTAATTCTCCTTTATCTATTTTATATTCACCAATTTTACTCTCGATCGTATTTATTATCATGGACATATATTATGGGGAGGGGAAAAAATTTATTTTTATCTACCTCAAACAAAATTTCTTGAAAAATACGAAAAATAATTCAACTAAAACATATATTACCTTTACATGTAAAAATTTTCTACGTCGATCCTCTGTTGCGCATGTTTTGTTGTTGTTGATTACCAATTTCACCGTCGTAGTCTTCGCTGAATTTTGACTTGGGTTGGCCTAAAAATTTTGGTATCTGTTGTTGACGATCTCTGGAAGAGTCTTCGAAGACGGGAGCAGAAGATTTCCTCAGGTGGTTCGCTGCATCGTTGGCGGTTCTTTCTGAATTGTAGTTCTTTGACTTTCAGGGTCGGCCAATATTGGATCAGGAACAATGGGGTACCGGACATGATTTTCAGTAAACATATTTTCAAATTCTTTAAAACAAATAAAAAATAACAGTGAAAACCGCATTAAAATTGGTTGGATAGAATGGGAGAAAATGAATGGTAAATTTGAGTGGTCAAAAAACATTGTGATATTTTTTGAGCAGTGGGTGTGATGTCATAGAATTGACACATCAGCAAACTTTTCACCTCTTTCACAGGTTTCTCATTCATTCATTCCTCACTCTCCTGTGTCTGTACATTGGTTTAGTTAAGCTCATCAATTTAGAAAGTTCATGGTGACTGTGAGGGAGGGGATAAAAGGATGTGCACTTTTACCCCCCACTCCCTTATTTATAGACAAATTCAAAACATTGAAAAACAATAAAAACTGAGAAAATCAAAAACCAATTATTCCTTATTTGTTTTTATATTAAAGCACAGCCTTGGAAAAAATTTTTGGTGGTGCCTGAGGAGTTATTTACTTTGAGGGCTGAGTTCATATTTACAACCCATTTTTAGATTTAACCCTTCATTTAGCCCCCTGTAGCCCAAGAAATGAAATTAAGATATTATTTTTGGATATTATTGAATGATACATCGATAATATTGTTTTTCGAGGCTCTGAGTTTACATTTATAATCCATTTTTAGATTGAACCCCTCCTTGGCCCCCTATGACTCCAAACAGGGGGTTAAAATAATATTCTTTGACATTATTGAGTGATATATCATTAATAATGTATTTGAGGCGCTGGGTTTAGATTTGCAATCCATTTTTGGATCAAATTCATTATTGAGCCCCCTGTGACCCTAAACAGGGAGTTCAAATAAAATTCTTAGATATCTGTAACGTATATTTTCGTCTATTTTTAGAAATGACAAACATATTCGTTCACACATTTTCGAATACCAAAAACGTAGATATTTATCAACAATAATCATCCTATAACTCTTTATAAACAACCACTAAATTACCCGTATTTAATTTTATGAATATAGATATACTTTCTGTATATTCATGACCTAATTGTACCTGTCCCTCGAGTACTCGACGAGTCAGCACAACCCTATAATAACAACACCCTACCTCACTTTACCTATCTGACACGTACGTTTTCATACCCTGAACGAGTATATAATCCCTCGTTTCAGTGGAATAAGACACAGTTCCTCGACAGCTACTTCTAAGTACCTGGAACCTCTCTTGTAGAAGTCTCTAGTGAACAGATAGTCTCGCTTGTTGAATTGTGATTGTATATGTATAAATATTAACGTATATTTATGTACTTTAATGTACAAATTACTATTTTAGTAAATGTGTAAACTCACTCATTTGTTTGAAATATTATTGAGTCTCTAATTAATGTTAAGGTCCACGATAGTCTGTGGATGATAAACTTGAAATTATTTTAGAAGTATTACTGCTTTTAAAGTACGTGATATTTCGTGTATGGTGTAATACCGAAAGTGGTTCTAATTAGGTACATTACCACCTCTTTTGGCCGTTACAATATTATTGAGTGATACACAATAAATAATGTTTTTTGAGGCACTGAGATTATATTTACAATCCATTTTTAGATTGAACCACTTTTTTTCTTTCTGTGGCCCCAAAAAAGGGATTGCAATTATATCTTCACTTATTACTGAGTGATTTATTAGGTATTGGATGCCCATGTTTTTGAGACCAACAAAAAACAACAAAATTCAATAAAATATGACAAGTAAAAATTAGCTACTTATATCTGAACCAATTTGGATCACATTAAAAGTAGTTGAATGAAGAAATACATGTCAAAATAAAACTTCAAGTCTAAAAAAATTACCAATAATGTATAACACAATATAATAGAGAAATTCAAAATTAGCCCCTTTCAGAGCTCCTGTGGGATCACATAATGGGTAAAATTAAGAAATTACGTCAAATTCAAAATCAGCAGCTAAAAAACCATTACGAATGATGTATTACACTACAAAATATGAAAAGTCAAAATTTCCCCTTGGGCGTCAAAAATGAATCAAATGAATAAAATAATGTCAAATTTGAACTTGTTGTCTCAAGAAACATTACAAATGATGTATTACATAATAATATATAAAAAAACAAAATTGGGCACTTTTATGATCCCTTGGGGTCAAAAAATTGATCAAATTGAAAAATTATAGACAAATTTGAACTCAGTACCTCAAGAAACATTACAAATGATGTATTACATACTAAAATGTAAAAAAACAAAATTGGGCCCTTTTTTGAGTCCCTTGGGTCAAAATATAGATCAAATTAAAAAACTTAAGGTCCAGTTTGAACTCAGTACCTCAAAAAATATTTTTTAAAGCATAAACAAACAATATTACACCACCTTTGTGTTGAGTTGGATAATTTCAGTGTATATATGTTGAAAGTTCCAAGAAAATGAATTTTTGGCCCATATCTGCTGCCCCTTTCTTATTTTTAGGATTTCAAGAAAAAAAAATTAGATGTGATACTCAAGCACCCTCATACCAATTTTCAACCTTCTACCTCAGTGGGAAGTACAAAAAATAAATACAGATAGAAATCCAAACTTATTGAATCTTATTTACTTAGGTGATAATTTAGATTTTGAGCTTTCTGTGCCAAAAGTTTTCTTGGGTCCTGAAATGAAATGTGAGCCCACCCTTGCTTCAAAGTCATTTTTTAAAGTCAATTTTGTTCAGTAAATTTTCACCAAAAACATACTTAAAAATGAAGTATTAATGAGATGTATTGAAACCAGCAACCTCTGATAATGCAAAATACAAAGATGTCAATTCTATGACATCACAACAACAGGGTGTTTTGGTGCAGCGCAACTTTAACATCTTATATCTTCCTTTCTATTTAATATTTTTCAAAAAAAATTTCAGAACCTTCATTTACAGGCTTTAGACTATCTCTCCCATTAATTTCAAGTAATTCTGAGAATCATGTCCGGTACCCTATTCGGTTTGATTTATTTTTTCGACTTAACGAAAAAATTTTTATAAAATTAAAAAATTCGTGTTTAACTTTCTCGATTTCACGACACTTTTTCGTGTATTATTCGTGTAAAAACAACAAAAATTTATGCACAACAGTGAATCAATTTCAAAAATAAGTCTGCTTTTTTTATAATAAAAATTTTATAATTCTCTCTTATTGTTCAACCGCAGCGATGGCTACCATGATGTGAGGTGGTACGTGCGAGGACTGAAAAAGAACAAGAGAGATGTATTCACGATAGAATTTATTAGCAGACTAAAAAAGCATTTCAAAATAAAATATAATATTATACAGAATGGCGAAGCACAGCGTTATCATATTTTGAAAGTAGGGGAAGCGATTTGTGAACAGAGTGTACGTGTGACATATATATATAGAGCGGTGATGATGATGATGAAGAAGGAGATGGAGTGGGATTTTGTTACAACAGAAACATAGGCTCATTGGATTTGTCGCAATAAAATGCATGCAAAGAAACAATTGTGAAATAAAAGTATTTGATAATTTCACATTTAGTAGGTATATTACAATGAAAATTATTGGATTTTGGAGATTCATAGTCCTTTGATGTTGAGTGAAGATGAAAGTAATCGACGAAATATTGTATACAAGTAAACATCAGTAATATATCACCATCAACAGCAAAAACAATCATACACTGTACCAAGTAGTTAAAGGTTTTATTGAGAGAAAATACAGAGAAATATATTTACTCTATAATGTAACAAAGACCAAGACAAAGTGAATTGGTTAGTAAAATAAAACTAATAAGATGTAGTAGTCAGCCAATATCACTTTGACTATACAGAATTAACATGGACTACTATTTGTGATAAGAATAACGTTAGAAGATGTAAGATGAAGTTAGTCAGGTCAGGTATGATAAGGATACGTAAAACAGTAAAATATTGCTGAAATTTGAGGTTGAACTGAATTAATTATATTGAATATATAAAAAATTACAAATAAGTAATAAGTAGAAGCATTTTCTATGGTATTAAATTAAATTTTCATTATTTCTATTCTAAACAAAATTACCGCGCAAAGAACATTGAAATCATTATCAACCCAACCCAACTAACTTTTTCCTCCTATGTCTTGGCAATTGATAACAAAATTTTGTACATATTTTTCAATCAAATAGTGTTGTCATGAAATCCCACCTCATCTCCTTCATCATCATCATCATCACTTCTCTCTCTCTCTCTCTCTCTCTCTATATATATATATATATGTCAGACATATATATATATATGTCAGACATACACTCTGTTCACGAATCGCTTCCCCTACTTTCAGAATACGATAACACTGTGCTTCGCCATTCTGTATAATATTATATTTTATTTTGAAATGCTTTTTTAGTCTGCTAATAAATTCTATCGTGAATACATCTCTCTTGTTCTTTTTCAGTCCTCGCACATACCGCCTCACATCAGTTTCCAAAGGTGTAGTTGCGTTTTTTCCATATTTTCTAACAGGGTAAGGGTGCCTAAATCGTACCTGTTCGTACCTGTTCCTATATCGTACCACCTTCAATTAAAAAAAAGTAATTACTCTGTAGGTTTTTTGGTAACATTGCATGAATGTAATAGAGTTGACTGGATTATAAACAAAAAATCAGCCAGATTGATCCATTTTTAAATATTTTATGGAAAACTGAGAAAAAAAGGCACTCGCTTGTAATTTTTTACTATAATAACAACAGTGGAGGAGCTATTAAAATGGCCAATGAGAAGGGAGCTTTTAGCAAATAATCTTCAAATAAACTTTCGCTTCATTTTTATATCAAATTTCAGATTTTTTTATTGCCTAAAGGTAAGACTGGGTCTTCATCCTTGATAGCGCCATTTTCCTAAATTGTACCACTAACCACCTTATCACTACATAGTTTTGAGAAGTTCAATTGATTTAAAGTGGATGATTTTGTACATTTAATTGATTTTAATTTTTATCGGTGTTTATATTATTGTAGTGTCAAAGCAAAAAAAGTATGCATCAGGATATTCCAAGGAGGATCTTTTAAAGGCAATGCACGAGCATGAATCTGGCAAGATTGGTTTCAACAAAGTCTACCTGAAGTACAATATCCCAAAACCAACTTTAAAACAACACCTCTATGAAAAAGTAAAGTGTGGTTTTACTTATAAATTAACAAATGGTCAATTTCCAATTTTTTCTGCAGTTGTTGAAGATGAGTCAAGTTCACATTTGAGGATGCTGGATGATCATTACTTTGATCTCTCGATAGCTCAGGTTTGTAAATTCGTGTATGAAATTGCGGAAGAAAATAACGTCCTCCATAATTTTAGTGAGGAGACGAAAGAAGCTGGAAGAAAATGGTTTTATGGTTTCTGTAAGGGCATCCTGAACTTACCATATGAAAACCTGAAGGAACGTTTATTGCTCGGATGAAAGGCTTCTTTAATAAGCTCAAACAATTGGTGGATGAGAATAAATTCACTGGGTTTCAAATCTGTAACATGGACAAAACAGGCTTTTCCCCAGTGCAAAAAGGATTTTCAAAAGTAATCAGCACAACAGGGAAGCGAAGAGTTGGAATATTGTTTGCTGTACCAATGCGGCTGGAAATTTCGCACCACCGATGGTAATATTCAAAAGAAAGCGAGACTGCCCTCCCCTTGGTTGAAATAAACCTGCGGGAAGTATTGTGATAGTGGTTATATCAATTCGGAAGTGTTTGTCGAATGGTTGAGTCACTTCGTCAATTTTGTGAAACCTACTTCCAATCAAAAGGTTCTACTTCTGCTAAATGGCCACACCAGTCACTCGATGAACTTAGCAGCTATCAATCTTGCTCGTGAGAATGGCATAATAGGGTACCAGAAGTAGGTCACCAACTTGCTTCAAATTAAAGGATTCGATAGTCTGAAGTATGTACAAAGATAATATGAAATTAAAAAAAAAAAAAAAGAATGAATAGAAGCGGAGTTATAAAATGTTAAAGTTGCGCTGCACAAAAAACAGTACCTCGATGTGAACCCTATGGTTGTGACATCAGACGATGGACGTTTTGTTTCACGTAATCAGCTTTGCAGTTTCTTATCATACTTTATGCGGCTAGTATGCTCTTTTCTATATTGCGTCAAATTTTTTTCTATTTTGGTTTTTGTGGTTTTAGTTTTTTATGTTCAGTATTCATTGAAGTTTTTAATATTTTCATGGAAAATTTTTCAAAAGCTGATGAGCGTAATTTACCGATGTTGGATCTTTTCATGATATTTGAATATTTCAAGAAGAATGAAAATTATAACATCGGTGAAACAAGTGGATGGAAAGCTGGGCAGTAAGTAATTATTTAATTTTCTTATATTATTTACTTGGTTCAGAAATTTTTCAACATTGTTTTGTATTTTCTCAATAAATCCTCATTGGAATATAGAAACATAAAAAAAAGCTACTTACAACAGAAGTTTGGTGTCAGTTGATTCAGTAGTTCATGATAAAACTGGAAAAGAAAAATTGTTGGACAAAATTTCATGCTCATGATATTGAGAAAACTAGGTACTTGAGGTGTCGGCAAATAATTTAGCAACACATATGTAGGGTTGTTTTGTTGTTTACTTTTTTCTTTTTTTTAATTTTGTGGGGAATGGGTGAATTAGTAAACTGGGTTTTCTGGCGTAGCATTGATGTGCTAGAGTTTTTGTTTCTTTCAGCAGTAGCTATGGAAAAATTTTTCTCTTTGATGGCTTTTCCAATAGGGTTGGATCCTGGGTGCCTAGCAGGCGAGGAATCCCTCTCATAATGCCACTGACTTAAAATTCTTGGTTTCTCAGGGAAAAGTAATAGTGTACGAATATTTGGCAAATAAGATCAGTAATGAGCTCATGAAAATTGTTGAGTGTAAGCTCTGACTTAACGCATTTTTAATGTCCATTTTACAACATTTAAAAACAAAAGAGTGAAAAAGAAATATTTCAGATTGAGAAAATATTGTTTTATGGAAAATATATGTATTCAGATTTGACACTTTTATTTCATCTTCATTGAAGGGTGTATTTCTCATTGCAGCCTGTTTTCCTTTATGTTTTTCATATTTGTCCATAATCATTCGATTATTTTAACTTTTATGTTTTGATAATGTGCTGAGAGTAGACGCCACCTACTCTAAATTCTTGACTATAGCCTGAGCCTACTAGGCACCCCTTGAGCTCATCACTGAATAAAATTCATTCGCTACATCCATCATTGCTTGATCAAAATCGAACATTATCTTTTGAAACGTACTTGTATTTTTATTAATACTTCATAAAATTGGTTTAAATTATGTTTCAGTTCAATGAGGCAGTCATATGTTAATACAGCCATTGGTTGGGTAGAAGTGAAAAGAGAAGGTAACATATGTACTGTCAAATGTAAAATTTGCCCAGAACATAATGTACGAAATAAGTTATATGTTGTGGAATGCCAAATAAATGAAGAAGCTGAAGTATTGGTAGAAGTCAAATGTCATGGTTGTGCTGCTTCTGAAGGTAGGCCTATCCAAAATAGTTCATTTATAAACAGCCTTCTTTTTCCATCCATATAAATGCATTTAGACAACTTGAAACTTGGTTATCCCTCTTTTTATTCAATAGGAGGTTGTAAGCATGCCCCGACATTTCTTATGTGGCTACATGACAGAAGTTCGTCACCATCTCCAACCCAGATTCAGTGCTACTGGAAAAAACCTGCCTTGAGCCGAGTTAGTTCTGAATGTGTAGCAACACTTGCAGATTTTGGAAAGATTTCAAGAAACTCAGTTCCTAATAGCAGTGCTGTTATTGATGTGTTTTTGTCAAAGCTACCTACTTTCAATAATATAATATTTGCTGAATCATTTTCACGCAATGCAAGTCAATTTACAAATTTAGATATGCATCAAATGGCAGTATTGTTCAAAGGTTCTATAGAAGATACTACATCCAACCAGTTTATAGTGTATCTACAAAACAATGTAACTCAGGTTTTATGTGAAGAAGCTTGTAAAATGACTATTGATCAGAGTAACAACCCTCTTTGGCATACTTTACAATATGGTAGAATCACTGCTTCTAGTTTATATGAAGTATCCCATGCCAGAAACAATGAAACCCTAAAAACAAAAATTTCAGGTGTTTCAAAAGCACCAATGACTGCTGCTCTTAAACGAGGAAGAAATCTTAAAGAAGTTTGCAAAGAAGTTTGCAAACATCTGGGCATCAAATTTTCAAAAACTGGTTTCCTGGTAGATGAAAAAATGCCTATATTTGGGGCATCACCTGATGGTGTTTCCTTGGATTCAATTTTGGAAATTAAGTGTCCAATTAAGGAGAAAACTATTCAGAATTATATTAAAAATGATGCGATAACGGAAAAAGTGAATGCTCAAATGGAATTGCAAATGAAAATATTTAAAAAAGCAAAAGGGATATTAGCTGTTGCTGACCCTCAATTTGAAAGCAATAAAAAAATACATTTTGTAAACCAAAATTTTGATCTTGATTACACAGAAGAACTCATCGCAAAAGCTAATGTTTATTGGTCTGAAAATATTTTTCCCTTATTAATAAACTGATTTTCAGAAATTATATATTTCAATGCTAAAAGTCAAGAAATCAAAATTTTGTTACACAATAAATACAATTTTACATAATTAATTTAATGTTTTATCAATGATGGTTGTAAATTAATAATACTACACGCAATAATAATACAATCATCTAAATGCTTTACTAAGTGAGCATGAATATAACTATGTAATCGAAGTTAATGAAACTCACGTAGTCGCCGAATGACTCTTTCAATGTGTATTCTCAAACTAGCAATTTGCTTTGTTAGTTTTACTTCAGCTTTACTCATTTTTGACCCACTAGCTACACTTGGAGGACGTAAAAGTGTACATCCTTTTTCTCGTAAAATGGAGTCAATTCCTTTAAATCCCCGATCAGCCATAACACAAAATGTTTTTGGGAGATGGTCTAAAAAACCGCTTTTTTTTACTATTTCTATGTCAGATGTTCAACCTCCAAATCCACCTGAGATAAAAGTAACCAATCCATTTGGTGTAGCACATACTAGATATTTTATTGTATATGCTTTCTTATAATTAGACCAAGTCAATGCTTGCAAAACGGGGTTTGCTGGTTTTTGAATTTCAATTTCAAGGCAGTCTATGATTGCTTGCACATTGTGATAATTTCTACGGAATGCTGTTGGCAATACATATTTTATTTGTTCTATTGATGGCCATATTATAAAGTGTTTTAATGTTTCACTTAATGTTGGTAAGCAATTTGAAAAAATATGACTTATTGTGGGTTCTGATAGGTTGAACCGATGCGATAAATCAGAAAAGCTGTAATCTTTACGAATTTTTAAAAGAACGATGAATGTGTCTCTAGAAGGAAATTTGGTAATGCTACTAATTATGTCGATTATATGCAGGCATTCTCTTAGAATTCCTGTATACTCCCTCAAATGTTGAATGTAATATACAGGTAATTCTTTATTTACTGGTAACAGGTTTGTGTCAAAGGAACTAGCAGTGTTGGTAGAGAGCTGATATGCCAGATACTTCTGTGAGAAAAACGGTGGAATTCTCAACGGATCACCATACACGAACTACGACGATGAAGAACTTAAAACGACGAATTAAAGAAACGATGACTAGAAGCACACATTACGACATATAAAAGAGAAGACTAGATACTTTGAACGTTTCACGAATTTTTATTAAACACCATGATGACATACATGTTATTTCATCGACGAGAGATGAGCGACAAGAAGGCACACAAAAAATATAATCACAGCTGAGTTACAAAACACAAATATCACAGATAAAACAACAACAACAGAAACAGTGTTACCACAGCATGTGATGTGCGAGAATAAGTGGCTATCGAATATTATAATTTGCCATTATTCTCACACGCCTCCTCAAATTATATATATTCGATTAATATTTTTAAAAAGGTAACAATAAAAATAATAACGTTATTAGTCTAATACTGTCATTTCGATACATAATGACAAAAAGTCAACAAACGATTAAAATTAAACAAGTGGTCACAAACAACAATATTAACATACAAACAAAAAATGGTATACATAAACAAAAAGTTACATTAAATTTATCAGTCTACAAAATTCGGTAAATTTGGGCCTCGGGCAGCCCTTCGTGAACATATCAGCCAATTGTCGCGAAGTTGGCACGTATAAGTATCTAAATTCTACATCTACATGACTGCATACAAAACGGTATTTTACGTCTATATGTTTTGACCTACGAGTATTCCACTTGCCGGAGTGCAACAGAGACAGACAGCTCTGATTATCCTCATAGATTACAGCCCTATCAGCAACTTGGATGCAAAAATCACCTAGTAGATATTTCAGCCATATGGACTCAGTGGTAGCATCGCATATCGCGATCAATTCACTTTCTGTACTAGATAAAGCCACTGTTGGCTGCTTCTTGCTTGACCAGGACACCAGTGACCCGTAGACAAAGGCACAGTATCCGGTAACCGACCGTCTTGTATTAACGCAGTTGCCCCAATCGGCATCGGAATATATTTCCAATATACTGCCGTTACTGTTATCATCATGTAGAAAAATCAATTTTTTGTCCTTGGTGGTTATCAGGTATTTCAGAACTCGCAGAAGATACTTGTAATGCTCATCCGTGGCACAGCTGGAGAATTGGCTGAAGTAAGATATTGCAAAGCAAATATCGGGCCGTGATCCTAACATTAAGTACATTAAACATCCCACGAGCTGTTGATACCGGTTATTCAAAACACTATCACACGCATTGAGGTCCCTGTCCAGTTGGAGTCCGGGGTCAATGGGTGTGAAGGTTGGTGAGCAATTTTCAACACCAAAACGTCTAGCAACAGACTCGATGAGAGCCCTCTGCTCAATCTCCAGCATGGCCTTCTCCCGATCGTAGCTAATATTCAGACCCAAATATTTTTTGACCTCTCCAAGATCCTTACATTTAAAACGTTTATTTATTTCATTTTTGAAAAAAGCAATTTTTGCCTTATTATTGGAGCTAATGAGGACGTCGTCAACGTAAGTGAGCAAGTAGACGACCGTATTGTCAGTCCTACTTTTATAAATATACAAGCAGTCATCAGCCTTACTCTGCTCAAAACCAAGAGCAACCAGAAACTCGTTAAATAACGTATTCCAAACTTTAGGCGACTGCTTCAGACCATATATAGATTTATTCAACTTCAAAACATTCTTTTTCCTATCTATTTTTGTTTCAATTCCCTCAGGTATTTCGAGGTACACGTCTTCAGACAGAATTCCATTTAAAAATGCACTGCAAATATCTATTTGCTCTATATAAAATTTCATTTATTACTGATAGCCAAGAGAGTCCTCACAGTCGAAAGCTTTGCCACCGGCGCGTAAACTTCATTAAAGTTGAAGCCTTTTTTCTGTTGACATCCTCTGGCGACCAGTCTTGCCTTATAGAGTACCTCATTATTCATATCGTATTTTTTATTAAATACCCAACGACATGTGATGGTAGGAGCGTCCCTTGGACGTTTGGTCACCCACCAGGTCCGATTTGAATTTAGGGCACTGATCTCCGAAGAAATAGCCTCCCTCCACATCAGACCATCCGGTGCACCATTCGCCTCCTCAAACGTCAAGGGGATGCCGTCCTCCGCTAGGTAAATATTTCCTGCAGTCCCATCACAATCAGCCGTTGCACCTGACAGACAATCCAAATTTACGTCACCATCAACTTCAATGTTCTCAAGATTCGATTCGGTGACCTCTACAAAAATACCATCATTATTATTATATTTACTAGAATCTTTGGCACCTATTTTACTTTCAAAAAACTCGACATCACGTGACAAACGTACCTCCTTAGTAGTCACATTGAGTAGTCTGTAGCCGCAGGGGGAATAACCGACCATTACAAGTTTCTCGCTTTTATTTTTAAATTTATTTGAGTCATGTTTGAAGGACAGCATATAAGCGTCACATCCAAACGTACGTAATTTATTATAATCAAACTGTTCGTTGAACCATCTTTCATAAGGAACAAAATCTTTATTTGTGGGGCAACGGTTCACGATATATACAGAGCACAATATGGCTTCTGTCCAATATATCTTTTCAAGACCGCTCTCGAACAACAATGTCCTCGCCCTTTCACACAGTGTCCTGTTCATCCTCTCAGCCTTTCCATTTTGCTGAGGGCAGCCACCAACAGTGGGTTCGACAACAATCCCTTTTTCGTTACAGTATGATTGAAAATTTATGTTTAAGTATTCTGTGCCTCGATCGCACCTGAGTCTTTTAACATTGTAGCCGAATTTATTTGCTACCATCTCATGATAAATTTTAAATTTCGAAAAAGCTTCTGTCTTACTCGTCAATAGGTACACACAGCAAAAATTTGAGTAGTCATCGATAAAGGTCATAAAATACTTCACTCCATTATATGACGGAGGATTTATCGGGCCACACAGATCGGTATGTATCAGTTCCAAAGGCCTACTTGTTTTTCGTTCGTGCCTCAGGAACGGTTTCCGTTTCTGTTTGCCCATAACACAGGGCTCACACAGCAATCTGCGGTTAGTGTCAACATTTGGTATCAAACCCCTAGTTGACAATAACCTAACATCGTTTACATTCAAATGGGCAAGTCGACGGTGCCACACAGTCAGTGGGCTAGGTTCATCTTCAGACATCAGATTGCACGAGTGATTTGGTATTTTCAAAAAATCAATCGTGTACAAATCCGAGTCAACGCTCACACCCGTGGTCACGATTTTACCACTGCAGCGTTGGATGACCTCAACAGACTCCTCTCGAAATAGAGTGTCGAAACCCGACTTGCTCATGCGCTTAACGGACAGCAGATTCTGCGGCAGCTCACGAGCATACCTTACATTTTTTAATTCTATTGCGATGCCATTCAACAATTTAATTTTACGGTACCGACTGACGTGACAGCAAGCGAGACTCCTTTCTTCGCGACACAGATACTGTAGGGTTTTATCAAATCTAAATAGTCACTGAACAGACTTATATCATTTATCAAGTGAATTGTGCATCCACTATCCACTACGAAAGTGGTACGGAGCATCGAATTTACATCATTTTTAGCATCAACGAAATCATTTATTTTATTATTATTATTATTCTGCAGTGTAAAGCTGTAACCATCTTCAGAGCGATTGTCATTTGAATTAAAATTATCATTGCACATTTGTGCTGAGTTACGATTATTATTATTGTTATTATTATTGGTACCATGGTCGTTAGTACGATTTCCATTATTATTATTAACGTTATTACAATTATCCGTACTATTATTATTTCTATTTTTTGCATAGCAATTACGTGCTATGTGACCGATTTTGTTACAGAAATGGCATTTTATATTTGAATGCCCATTATCATTCCCAAAATTCCGACCTTGTCCATTTGAATTATTATTATTATTATTGCTCTGTGCGTTTGAATTCCGGTTATTATTAAAATTATTATTACTTCCGCCTCGATTATAACCACGATTGTTTCCCCGATGTTGAGACCTACCACGACTGAAACGATTACTACTATTATTATTATTGTTATTATTACCGAAATTTCGTCCACCATTCGTGGTGTTGCCAAAAAATACGTTCTCTTCACCAGTGGCCACCACCGATGAAGGTTTTTGAGGAGCTGAATATTGAGAATTACTTCTCAACGTCGATTTACTATCCAGGGACAGTTCACGTTGAAAGTTGTTCAACCTCATGAACACGCCATCCCAGGTTACGACTTCACCATCCTCTAACACCACCTTGATAGGACGAAACTCCGCTGGCAGCGAACGTAGCAATACCAGTACAAATTGTTTGGTGGTAGTCAGGTCCCCCAACTCGGTCAATCGTCTACAGCGGGCACGAAAATCAAGTAAATACTTTTGTAAGTCAGAACCAGAAACATACCGTTTTGTATACAGCTCAGCTCGCAAATCCATTAGCGTCCTGTCATTTCCGCTATCAATCAGGTTCGTCAGCGCGTTAAACATCTCCTTCGCGGTTGTGTAGGTCTGGATGATTTCGAGGTATTTGTCCGTCACGTTATTGGCTATCAGGAACATCGCCTTTGCATTCTCCTTCGACCATGCATCTCCCCTATTTCGAACAGTTGGCAAAGAATCAAAGATTATGTTACCCAAAGATTCCTTTGCTAACAGCAGCTCCATCCTGAATTTCCATGTTCGACCATTCTGCCCATTGAACGGCTCGATAGTATTCTTCTTTCGAATGTCCATCTCGTGATCAGGCTACGACGATCAGTTGCACCGCGAATCAGCGACTTCAGCAACCTTTCAGATACGTCGACCAACGAATAAACACGAACGAGATTCCAGGAACATCGAAAAAATAAATACGAACACTTTTAAAAGAAAAAGGTTACAAACAAGGCATGGTACTACTTGGGAGTGATGAACAGGATTCGACAGCACAACTCTGCATATTCAAGACAATGGCGACCACGTTGACAATCAGGTATCTGGGCCCATAACCTGTGAGAAAAACGGTGGAATTCTCAACGGATCACCATACACGAACTACGACGATGAAGAACTTAAAACGACGAATTAAAGAAACGATGACTAGAAGCACACATTACGACATATAAAAGAGAAGACTAGATACTTTGAATGTTTCACGAATTTTTATTAAACACCATGATGACATACATGTTATTTCATCGACGAGAGATGAGCGACAAGAAGGCACACAAAAAATATAATCACAGCTGAGTTACAAAACACAAATATCACAGATAAAACAACAACAACAGAAACAGTGTTACCACAGCATGTGATGTGCGAGAATAAGTGGCTATCGAATATTATAATTTGCCATTATTCTCACAACTTCATATTCAGATGATGATTCTTCTGTTTGTATCTCTGGTTCATGATCAAAATAAAAACAGTTCGCATTAACCCCAATTTGTGAGACATTCTGCATTGAGGGATATGATTTCTCAGCAATATCACACTGAATACCTTTACTTCTGTGCTTCAATCTTATGTTACACTGAGTTCATTTATCAGTAGTGATACTTGAAATATTTTGTTGTTGATTTTGTTCTCCTATTTCTAGTGCCCGTAATCTAACATCATCTGGAACAATCAAGTAGTATGTCTCAAATTAGAACAGAACAATTTTAAGGGAAAAAAAAATATTTGTATTAATTACAGCTTGAGCACACCAAGGTGATATTTAATGCTATTTATAGTTGCATACAATACTGGTACCTTGTGTAACTATTTACAATGTTTTGTGGGAGTAAAGAAAATTACATTCAAATTTTTGTTTTAATGAATTGCTTTTTTTTACCTTCAGTAATTGGATAACAGGTAGGAGTGCTCTGGGAAGCTTTACATTCATTAACAATACCCTTCTTGTGTCTCCTTTCAGAAAATACACGTTTATGGGTTTCACTTGCTTTATCATGCTGACATTTAAATATGCTGGGAACAGCATCCAACTTTAATCTGTGTGCAAACTTCCCATAAGAATATTTGTATGCCATGTAACTTTTCAAATCCTTCTCAAGCTAGAAAAAATTAAATCCGAACAGTTATTAGCAGGCCTATGACTGAACCCTTTAACTATGCAACATAATATGTAATTTGTTTCTGTAAAAGTTGTTACCTAGGCTGTGACATGAGGGATGAGCAGAATGTAGAAAAACAAGTAGTCTAGTTGGTACTCCAATGAAATTTAGAAACATAGCTTTTTCATTCGCTTCTTCTCTATGATAAATTACTTATATTACTTTTTTTTTAGGACATATTCTTGAGATTGGCTATGCTACTTCAGGAGCAATGATGAAATAAATAACAAAAAACTAAGGATATCTAGCAGTCAAAGGACACTTACTAGTTCCCACCTCACTTCTAAAATAATTGAAAATGAAAAAATACCCTGGTTTTGGGTGTTGAACCCCCAGGTGATAAAAATGATGAGAATGGGGTGGAAAGTAAGGGTTAAAAAAAGGTAGGATGAGCAGATGTCAGAACTGAAAACACAAGTTTTTAAAATTTGGTCCAAAATGCCTCCCTTAACAAAATTCCTGGATGACACTGTAATTTTCGCTACCGATTTATGTAAGTGCTTTAAATCTTATTCTTGATGAGCCTTCTGTTTGTCATATTGTGGTATGCGATTAGGGGTGGTAAAATCCAATCCCCAGAGCAATACTTATAATACTTCAAATCAAACACTTACCATAAGTCCATGAACCATGGCCAAATCACACACACTGGACAGCAGCATTAAGGAATACCACTGTCCACCCTGAATAGCCAGCCAGGATCCTCGTGAACCCAAAATTTAGACCATACCTGGGTGAAATTAAATACCTATAAATTCAGGTTATTCGTATTCCAGGCTCACACATTGCTGTACAGATTATATCTGCATACCAAGGCTAACACTACTGAAAATCACCCATGCCAAAATGAAAAAACTCGACACACTTTAAATAAACAGAGCCATGTATTAAATTAGAAAAATCACAAAAAATAATATGTCCTCAGTGTTCGAGAGCAAAAACGACAGTAAGATGTACTTATAAGAGAAAATACAAGTTAATTGATTGACAACTGCAACCAGAGATGAAAAAAAAATTATAGTAGGGGAAACAGAACAAAGATAATAATAATTTGTACAAAGTAATAGAAAAAGTAGGACCAGGGTACCTGATAGGAGGTGGAGTAGAAGGAAGGAAAAAGATAGAGGGAAATGAAAGAATAAATTATATTGAGAAAAGGAGTGACGTGAGAAATAGAGACGTGTGTAAGAAAAAGAAAGCATGAAAAGATAAGAAGATGAATAGAATTGTGTGAGAACATGAAATGAAGAAAAAATGGAGAAACAAAATATAGCCTGGGAATAATTTGGAAGAGAAGAAGAGAAAAACGAATAGAATATTAGAAATAGAAAGACAAGTTTTATCAAGTACCTAGGCCACAAATTTGTAATGTTTCTAATTTCAAAAAAAGAAATATTTTGTCTTAGTAAAAAGATATTGTTATTATTTTTACGGGGAAAAATTTAAAAAAATTATTTTTAATTTTTAGTGGTGGGTCAGGTGCTTCAATATTTAATGGACCCAATTTACTCTTTTTGTAATATTCAGAGTCAGGGTGAAAAAGCATTTTGAACTTCTTCATTACATTTTTTGCATATTTCAATTTATTTTCCCTTTTATTTTTTGAAAGATAACTTTCTAAATAATAGCCTAGGGAAAATTTGGTTGAAAAACACAAAAGAACCAGAAAAAATTCCAAACCAAAGTATTTTTGTTGGAATTTTGTTGCAGTTGGAACCCCAATTATGTTGCTCAAAATAATTGCTCCCACGCCTCTTGTTCCTCCATAAAGAGAAAGAAAGCAGAGCTACGAGGTAAATAGTTCAATTCAAAAAAGTTTTTTATAACATTTTATACCAACAAAGTTTTTACCATTATGTCACAAAATTCTACCCTCGAGTTGTTGAAGCCTCAGTAAGTTGACTTCATTTTGCATTTTTGTTTCTCATAGTAGTGCAAGAGCCTTTCTTCATGGAGGTTAATTCACTCTTATCCGTATTAGAACAAGAAAGTTATACATTCTTGGCTAATACTTGTCTTCGTGAGTACATAACTCAAATTTTAAAGTGTTACTATTAGCCCAGAAACCAAAGATACGAAAAAAGGTAAAAGTTAAATATAATTTGTGGTAAAGATATTTTTGTACCAATTTCTCAGAACTAATCTTATTCACTTCAAGGCATCTGGTGGCATCTGGCTATGGCATATGGCATGTCACCCATGTCAGCTGCACAGCCTGCATTCATAGATTTTTGGCTTCTTTCAAGTTTTGACATATATGCAGTCTTCATATAAAATTTGAAGCTTTCTTCCTGGTCCTAATGTGTATATTGGTAAAATACAAGTACTTTAACCTCCATGAAGCACAAGGCTCTGTTTTCTACCCAGCCTGACGTACTAGGTAACTGTTTTAAAATGTTCACTTTTCTTAGGTGTATTACATTACATTAAAGTCAAAGTTCGTACCAAATAATAATAAAATTGATAACAAATAAATCATGTAATAAACAATAAATAGGCCACTTACATCAAAATGATCTTCAAATATAACATTGCCTTCATCTCTTGCGTTCGTTCCAGTATGTTATTGAATTCGATGGATAAAATAAAACAACGTTTTTTGCCGACACAACTTCTCGATTCATTTTCCCACGAACTATCCAGCCGATTTTGATGCTGTTTGCACCAATATTTTTATTTTCCTTCCGCTAATCGCAATTCGTCATTTTAAAAAATCCCTTCGGGTACCCTATTTTGTTACAGTTGCCCGCTCATACAACGCACAGACTTCAACCACTCCATGTCGGTATTTTTAAACCACTTCGAACGTAAGTTTACAAGTTTAGTAAATTTTTTTTCATTTTAGAAAATAAAACTTTGATATTGGTACGTGTTCCGTTCGCAGTTTTTATTATGATAATGAATTTACAAAATGTCATTGAACTCGTGCAGCCAGAGCAACTGTTTACGAAATTGCTGAAATTTTTGACAACGCGTATAAACGAGCAGCTACTGTGTCAAATGTGGAGGGAGCGTTTCGTGGTTCGGGAATTTGGCCACCAAACAGAACTGTTCTTGGGGACGAAGATTTCATAGTTGCCGAGCATTTCAGTCTGCAGTTTGATAAGCCTGATGCAAATGACCCTTCTGAATTCCCTTTGGCTACGTCTGAGGTTAAGGTAGATGTGAACATTCCTACGAGCTCACCTCCAGAAATTTTGTTGAAAGTACGTAAGGTGTTTTCCAGTTTATTAATGAAGTATTTAAAGCTTTTGCTATTTCAATGGACTTACTTTCATTTTGTTTAATTAGGTACCACCAATAAAAAAAATTTCGCCAATTCCGAATCGTAGGCAAAAAATTTTCAAAAGAATCAGCAAAACAGCCCAACCGAGTCAAATTTTGACAGCATCGCCTTACAAACAGAACTTCGAAAAAAAATTAAAGAAAAGGAAGGAAGGAAAAAGAAACCTGGTTGCTGTAAAAAGCTTATGATGGATGCAAGTACTTCAAAAGTATGTTAAATTTTTGTTGAAAAAAGACACATTTCCTGCTTTTGGAGTTGGTGTAAGTTGGCTTAATTTTCTCGTTTGTAGGGTTGAAAAGGTGGTAAAGGCGGTAAACCTAAGAAAAAAATTGTTGTGTCAGAGGCAGAGGCTCTGACATCTTGTATAATATGTGGAGACCTGTAAGGGCATTCAACTGAAGTAGGTATTTTCTAGTTCATTCAGTCTCTTTTTACTCATTTCACTTCTCAATTCCTCTATATGTTTCTGTTCTCACAGGATTGGACAGTATGCCTAAATTGCGGATCACATGTTGGATACGTGGATGAAGGGGCCTTACGAGATTTATGTATTTAGGTTAAGCCGATTCAATTTTTATTAAAGTTTTCGTGATTTTTGTCCCAGTATTTGTTTTTTTAATGTATTTCGTGGGTGGTACAATTTAGGATTAGGGGTGTTACAATTTACGGAACTAGTCTCCCAAATTGTACCAGTTGAGGACTCTTACAAGAACTTCGATAGCACCTCAAATATTTCTGTTACGTATTTGATGCACAATACTCCTAGCTACATTTAAAAAAAAAAAAAAATCGCGTAAGAAAACCAAAAATTGTGAGGTCGGGACCAAAAAATTGAAATTTTTGCACCGAATTTACCAAACAATATATACAATCAACGTATTTCTTCGGGACAAACACAATGAGAAAATTTGCGAAGCTCTAACATCCTTATTTCGAAAGTTATCGAGCTTTTGAATTTTTCTGTATTTTAGATTATGAAAATTGCGTTTTCACATCGCTCTAACTACGCAACCACAGGGAAATTCAAAGGTCTGAAAATGATTTTGATAGTCCAAAAGATTTTTTGTCATCCAATAAAAGGACGGATACCTATTATTAATTATGCTTCCTACACTTTCAGTTCTTCTTTCTCTCTTAGACTACGAAAATAACATCAACTCGATTCAAATTGTCATTTACAGCTCCAAATTGTTAAAATCTATGTTTTCACCGCAACTTCAAAGAGCCTATCTATTTCGAAAGTAATAGCTCCTTTATTCCACACGTTATGGGGTTTTTGAATTGCTCTATATTTTGCGTTATGAAAATTTCACTTTCAAATCGCTACAATTTTATAACCGAAAGGAAATACGAACACTGTCAACTAATTACCTACGTGAGAAAGAATGAAAAAAACTTTTTTTTTTTTTTTTTTTTTTTTTTTTCAATAATTGTATTAAAACTATTTCGAAGCAAAAATGAAAGAATATTACAAATGCGATTATTTCAGAAAAATATATTGGAACAAAAACATTATCATAAAATTGACGTACATTCTAGCCGGAGAATATTATTATTTCTCAGTTCAATTGAGAATACATAAACGATTGAGAGAATTAAATTTTTTTTTCACGACGATTTATATTATACTGGTACAGTAATTTGTAAAAAATCAAAAAACAAAGTCACCGAAAATTAAAACGAAATAAAAAATTAAGAAAAACAGATGAAACATTAACGGCAACAATTGGAATTCTGTTGGAATGTACAGTAATACCTACTATGGGAAAGTGGAAAATCTGGAATTGAAACCAACATACATTTGAGTAGGAAACATTTTACTAAGAAATTAGTCTTCAGGGCGGCTTAACAAATCGAAGAAAAGTAAAAATATATAACAATCAACGCAGGTACCTACGACAAAAAAGTTATTCAAAATAAGATTACATGTACGCCATTCGGTTAGAGGAAAGAAGGCAAAAACGTTATATAACACGTGGAACTTGAAAAATTCCAGCGTTTTTTGGAGAGGAAAGGACGAATGTCTTCATCTGGGGTACCTACTGGACGCAGTCGCATCAAAGGATACCTGGTATTTAACGTGAAGTTGATTTCCCGAGTCCGCGCGTAAAGCGGCGTGTTACGCAACGCTCGATGATTTCCGTTCGGATTTTCATTCGACTCAGCGCCCACGTTCAGGGGCACGCGCGACGACGCTTTCGTAGGGCGCGGAGTAAAAAAAAAAGCAAGGCCACAAAGTGGGTACCCACGCACAAACGACTCGGCAAAACGATTTGAAAGTATCGTGGAGCAGCCGCTACACCCAACCAAGAAATTAAAATCGTTTTTACGTTCTCGACGTTTTGCGCGCTTCTCTGCTGCACCGCTCACTACTACGCACATTGACACACATCTGCACACAGATCGACCCTCGAAGCTACCTAGGTACCTTTTAGTTTTATAATGGGTACAGTCGAAAGCTTATAAATGCAGCGCGAATAAGAGCAAAAATAAACCGAGGTAAAGAGAAAATTGGCAGAACAAACAAAAAGTAATTCAATTTTTTTTTAAACACAGAGCCAAACTGCGAAGGCGCAAACCGATACGAATATCAGCAGATGAGCAGAATAAAAAAAAAACTCTTGGGCTGCAAGCTTCGAAAGAAAAAGTAGATTTTCTTTGTTTAAATGTCACCTCCATCACCAACATTCTTCTAATTAAGTAATATATAAAATATTTATATATACCGATTAAGTAACATGTTTTCAAAATATTTTACAAATGCGTCCAAAAAAATTTTTTTTTGTGAAATGAAAAATTATTTCAAGTTGTAAGTAAAAAACACAATTCTAGGAAATAATTCGATGGTTTTCTTTCTGCAATGACGAGAAATGCGAATTATGTAAAAAAAGCTGAAAAAAAAAAAAAAAAAAAAAAAAAAAAACAACAAAAAACAATTACTTATGTGTGAAAAAAATCTGGCGCACTGCAAAACGAAGTATAGTGCAGTTGTCTACGTTCTGGTTATGAAAAATATAAGCGGATATTTTGGCGTCCGTGTTAAAATCTAATGTACGAAAGCTGGTGGGAGGCGGACAAAAATTGACCTTTTGCTGAGATCCGGTTGTTTTTAAGTTGAAACGAGTGTTTTACTCGATGAAGAAAGGATGGTAAAATTATCGATAGTTTTTTTCACATTCGATAGTTATCGATAGTTTTCAACTTTTTTAAAAATCTTTTGAGTCTTCAGTTTTGACTTAACAGGCTACGTACGACGTTACGTTTTAATGTTTCATCGTTTAATTTGATTTTAATCAATTTTAATTATAATTTTTCCACGTTTGAAAAATAAATTTTGAAAAATTTTTTATGGTAAAAGTTCTCAAAAAATTCTGAAACTTGATACAATAACAGAGAATGATTACCGGATTTAACGGATAAAGTTTCACTTCAGTACCTTCATCGTTGTTTTTTAAAGAATTTTTCCGATGGTCTATACCGTGCTTTTATAACAAATAAAAAAAGTTTTTAAATTTAAAAAATTTTATTTCATCCTCTCCATTGATTCGCACTTTGGTGCAGTACTTCACTTTACATTAACATTCTGTCATAACAATTTCCTTAAATTTGTTTGGGTATGCAACTTTTCATACGCCAATGTTTTTTTCTCAATAACACCTGCAGTGAGCAGTTACGCAACATTTTATTCGGTGCGTACAAAAAGTTGCATAATCACATAATTGCGTAACCATTTCCCCATCATTGCCCCATGTTTCAAAATTTTTTGAAAATTTTTGCAGTTTAAAATTTTTTGATTCGTTTTTTATGCGTACAAATCACTAGGAAAATTCTTTAAAAAAAAAAATTGAGATAAGATAGTGAAACTTTACCCGCTTAATTTGGTAATCATCCTCCATTATTGTGGCAAGTTTCAGAATTTTTGGAAAAACTTTGGCCACTTAAAATTTTTCAAAGTTTGTTTTGCCACAAATATGAAAATTGAAATTAAAAATCAAAAATTACTCAAAATTGGACTACTATAAGTATATAGTTGAAATTTTGCATAAATAATCGAGTAACCCACTCCTACAAGAGGGCAAAATTTCAGCCCTCTCTCTTTTTTTTGAGTTTTTAAATTTGAATGTTTGGGTGGCACGACTTTTGGGTCACTCGTACATATATATATCAAAAGTACGTTTGCGGTTCACTATATATAACAGACATTTGGTCCTCTACCAGAAGAAAAAAAAATTGACTGATGATAAATGCGTATATTGATTGGGTGCACTGAGTTTAGAGGAGGCAACCTTAGAAGGGTAAAGAAAACTTGAAATTTTAATGTACATTTCCCTCCATGTAGTACGTAGTGTATGTTTGTAATTCCGAAAGTACAGAGTACTAATGTGACTCAAAATGTATCTACCGCTGATGCTGACCCTATGTTTGGTCTTCCACAGTGTTGTCACAGATACAGGATCCACTTTAACGTGCACAATATACGTTATATATGATATATATGAATGTACAAGTTATTGCAGTAACCAGAATTCCATTTTATGGTATTTTTTGTTGTTTATTGAAGATGGTTGTTTCAGTTAATAGTAGTGTTGCTTATAATTAATATTGTTATGCAAAGAAGATTTTGGCAAGTGCATTTTTTCATTTAAAAAGAAATAAATCAACGTAAGTATTCGTATTCTCATCATTTTGTAATAAATTGCAGCAGTAAACCATAGACAAGAGGCAAACTATTTGTCTCATTAGCCCAAGGTACGCTATTCGAAATTGTTTTATTTTACAATCGAGTTATTTTATTCATTCCATTTTATCGTAAAAAAATATTTCCTATTTCGGCGCAAAAACCTATCTACTATTGCAACGACGATGACAGCAGTCTATTCTCTCGTAGTAGTTATCCAACGTATGATTCTTACGATGACAGACTAAAACTTATAAGATAATAATAGCTGCTTTCGATGTGGCAAGAAGTGCAAGACTCGAGTCTTGTAGTTCTTAACACGTCCTGTTGAATTTTAATTCTTGATTCTACCCAAGCCTACCGTTTTCATTCTGCCAGTTCTATGAAGAAGAAAAACTTACAAAGTTGAAACATCAAACGGGATACCTACGCTAATATTTTTCATTAGAAGGGCTAGTAATACAAATGTGCTCACGCCCTTGAAAGAGAACTGTTTATTAGAACCAATTCACTGAGTCACGTTTGCACATTCGGCAGGTCCTTTCAAGTAAATTTGTTTTTGTGTTCTACTCTGGAAAATCAAACTGACTGGAGAACAAATACCATATTTTTCAAATTGAATAGCCTACCTCTTTTTAAACAAAAAAATAAGGAACCCACTTTTTGCCGTATGAAACAGACCTAGATGTGTACTGCTTTTTTTTTTTTTAAATTGTGCACACGTCCAAATTGTGTTAATTCAGATAAATAAACACTTCTTAGAGGGAGGTCATTAGCATGCGTAAATTTGAAACTAAGGTAACAAACGAACGTTTGTTGCCGGCACCTGCAACGCGTAATGTTTTGGCACCTGGTGGCTGGTGACCATCGAAGTGAAATTCTTTAGTCATGTGGGCAAAAAATAAAATGATAAATATATTTATCCGCATTTTTTGCAACATTTACAACATTTTAACTTTGAAAAAAACTGCTCTTCTCTCACTTCACGATTTCTCAGCTTCTATTTTAGTCACAAAGCGGAGGTTTGTGCTATACCAAAATGAAAAGAAAATTTGCTCGAGTTTTCTAACAAAATTAATTTTTTTATTGCCATAAATTTTTCACAAATTGGCCATAAAATAATTGCACAGAAATAATTACGTAAATACCTCAAGAGTAGTAGAGAACAGAATGAATTAGCTGAAAAACATAGGTCGTTGAATATATCTATATGTATGCACATCTCCGAGTGAACCATGTTACCAAATAGAACAAAGAAATTTGAAATTCCAAAGAAACTGACTTCTGAAGCATAGTCTGTGGGTATTTTGGTTGCCAAACATTATAACAACTGGAAAAATGCTCTTGAATATTTTTTATATTATCGCACATCGGAGTACCATAAAACAGCTCTACTGAAATAAGAATCTCTTAGAAAAATTCAGCTGGAGAAAACTATGTCGGTGAATTTGTTAAATGACAAACAAGAAGAAGAGTTTACAAAGGAGAGCAAAATAAAAATATTTCCTACAGCTGAAACTGTGATTTTACGTGGTCATCGAGGGATAGTGCTCCGAGGCTCTCATGATTATGGAATATTTTCCTTGAAAGAGCCTACCATAAATGATGGTAATTTCCAGGCAGTTTTACAATACCGTGCAAGAGCTGATGAGGCATTGAGAAATTATTAAAATGCCACTTATTTGAGTGCTAAAATTTGAAATGAAATCATTACTATTTGTGAGGAGATAATCTCTCAAAAGATAATTGACAAGATAAATGCATCAGAGGCCTTTTCATTACTTGCAGATGAAACAGCTGATGTATCTGGAATTGAGCAAATTTCTATTTGTATTCGTTATATATCCAAAGAAAATGATGGAGTTTTTTATTTGTGAGGATTTTCTCACATTTCTACTCACCAAAGATTCAACTGGCAAAAGGTTATCAGAGTTATAACTCAATTTCTTGGAAAACTCAGGGATGAATTGTTCTTATTTAATTAGTCAAGAGTGTGATGGAGCTGCAGCAATGAGTGGAGAATTTCATGGTGTTCAAGCTTATATCAGCCAAAAATACCCTTTGGCATTATACTCTCACTATGCTGCCCATTGCTTCAATTTGGTGGTAAATAAAGCCAGCGACACACCGTTAATCAAAAATTGCTTGGGTGTAATTCGAAATGTATACAATTTCTTCAACACTCCAGAGACAAAATTGTTTGTTAAATGTTATTAAAAACAATCCCAATTTCAAAGATAAAAAGAAGACAAAATTGAAGAAATTTTGTGCAACTCGATGGGTACAGCAACATGAGGCATTGAGCACTTATTTGGATTTACAATCGGCTGAAATGGAGGCATTGGAAATAATTCAAGAAACATGGAAGGACCTAGATGCCTCAATTGGAGCGCATCAACTACTTTCAACAATTTGAAGTGCTAATTTTCAAGTAGCTGCTCATACGATCCAATCTATAAATTCTGTTGCTTTACCATTGAGTAGGAATTTGCATCTAAAAATCAAGATCTGTTGGAAGTTATGAGATTGACAAATGCTGCATCAACAGATTTGAAGTCAAAAAGAGAAAAATCTGAACATTTTTCCACCATTTTTTAAAAGTACAAAATGTTTGTTCCACATATGAAATAGAGATGAAAAAACCTCAAATTTCTTCTAGACAAACCCAGCGAGTCAACATCCATATTGAAAGTCTCAAGGACTATTACAGAATTGGCGAGTACATCCCATATCTGGATTAATTTATAAGTCATTTTTAAGATAAATTTTTAAAACATCGTGAAGTAATTGTAAAGTATTGGAGAATTTAATGCGTTTATTTTTGAGTAAAAAAAGTGATGAGTTAGATCACAAAGCATGTCTCAAGTTATTCAAATTTTATGAAAAATTACTAGATGATGATGACGAAGAAACATGGACTAATGAACTTGTACTTTGGAGAAGATATTTGGAAGAAAACATTTTGAAACTAGTAAATGCAGTACAAGCCTTAGAAAAATGCTCTTTGGTTACATTTCCTAATATAAGTAAACGGGTGTCATTTAATCGCCCGATAAAATAGAGTGTACGAACGATGGGAAAAGAAAATGGAACAATTGAAAAATGAAGTAGCCGAGAAAAGAAGTAATGAACGATTAAAAAAATGGATGCACATTAAAAAATTTAATTTGAGTAAGAAAAATGTTTAGCCTAATTAAAAAATAATTTGAACAATGGAAATTGTTTAGTAGCGGTATACAGCGCACGTTAAAATAATTGCGGGTAGCTTTTAAGAAATAGTTACATCACGGTAAGTAATGCTTGGTTAAAAAAAAGTTGAGCACTAGTAAAATTTAATTATTAACGTATTACTGTATCAAAAGCGCTCTTTGCAATTTTGAAGGCCGTCCCCTCTTCCTTTTCTGACCCAGAGGTACCACTTTTGTCTCTGGTAGTACAGTAACATGTTTCAGACGTATCTGCAACCCGAGAGCGTATTTACATTGCAAATGTTTAAGGAAGCAGGGACAGGTACATTTTGCTAGAATAGCTCATATTCACTACTTCGAACGTCATCTTCTAAGCTCAGAACAGGAACGTTTTATCAGTCATAGGTACTGTATGCGTTATCTACTTTTCAGATGAGCAATGTTTTTCTTGTAACATGCATTCCTTTTCTGAGGTAATGTACTAATATATTACTGCGGGACCGAAAATAATATCGTAAATAAAAAATAAATGTAGTGTAATGTATTTTCCTGTTGTTCGACTCATATTCCAATAATGTTCTTTTACTGTAAATAAGCATGCAGCCTTCAACGTTACTTAGTGCACTTCCTATCGTTTGTACACTCGATTTTATCGTTCTTTTTCTATCGTTTATTCACTTTTTTTTTAACGGGCAATTAAAGTTTCCCCTAAGTAAACTACTACATATTTTGGCAACCCTACCAGTCACAACTTGTACAAATGAAAGGTCTTTTTCTACTCTACGCCGCTTGAAGACATATTTACGATCAACTATGGGTGAGAATTGCTTAAATGGACTAGCTTTGTTAAATATCCATCGGAATTGGTTAAAAAATTATTTTCTATTCCTCGTAGAATGGACTTATTGAGGAAATAAATTTAATTTTTAATTTGTTCATAAAAGCTTTGTTTTTTAAATATACTTTCCAGCTTTCTGAAAGTTACTGAAAAATTATATTTTTTAAGACTATATTTTGTATTTTTGAGTCAATTTTGTGTTTCATTTTCATTTTAATAAGTAAAATAATTAAAAAAAAAGTTACTCACTTCAAAATTTGACTGCGTGGAAAAAAACAAAAAAAAAAGTGGCATCACACCTTTGCCCCCTTATTTTCAATTTAAAAATAATGCAAGCTTATTTATGTTTCTAGAAAATTCACCTTCTAGGTTGCAAACCCTCCCCCCATTAGGAAATCCTAGTTAGGGCCTGGTAGTATTGTTAGTTGTGACACTATTGTTACAAAAAATAATTACAGATGTTGACTAACCTGGTAAATTTAAACCAAAATATGACGTTGCTGTTTTAAAAATCCATTTCTTATTTGAAGGAGATATGAATTATCTTTACTTATGTCACTCTCTTACCTAATTTCAGGATCAAATTGGTTGAATAATGAATCGAGGAAAGCAAATGTTGCAACATTTAGGAATACCCTTGCCTAAAAATGATGCAATAGTAAATGAGAAAGACAAGTTGAAGATAAATACAACAAAAATTTTTCTTCAATTACAAATTTTGTCAAGCCAAAAAGTGCGCTTAGAAAACTCATATTTAGTCGAGTTTCAGTTAATGAAAAATCCGCAGATGGAATTCTTTCATTGACTGGTAAGCTTGAATTTTTTGGTTTCTTCACTTTTTTTTGGTTAGGTACTTTGCTTACAAGTTGTTTTCAAAATTATTTAGGTTTGACCAATCCAGAAGAAACTTCCAACAAACAAGTGCTATTAATCAATCAGAATGTTGCAAATTATCATACAAGCACATGTAATACTGGTGCTGAGATTACAAAAGGTAGGTGTCCTATTTTTTCTTTTAAATAAATTTAGCCTATACCTACTCTCATTACATTAATGATATCTTTTTCTTTTAAATCAGATGCCTCCAAATCTGATTCCTCCAGTTCATCATCCGGTAGCAGTAACTCTTCTAGTTCATCAGACAGTGAGATTGAGAGCTTGAAAAGTTATACCTCAGACAGTGATGATTCCCAAGAAGATAAGACATATAAACCAACTGCTGCTGAAGAAAAAAATGCTGATTTTAAAGATGATTTTGACATTTCTGATGATAGTGCTAAAGAAGAAGTTCCTGATACCTCTAGCGCTAGTTTTTCAGTCTTTTCACCAAATTTTGCCAGTTCCTCAGCTGTTACTTCTACTACCAGTTCCAGTGCTCAAGATGTTTCCATTTTTGTAAGTCCTGCTATAAAGAGTCAAAAACTTTTTAAAAAATACAGAAAAATGGAAAAAAATAGTGGTTAAAAAACTAGAAATGCTGGTAGAGAATATGTTATGAAATGTGGAAAAATACGTAGAAAGTGGAAAATTAAACCAACCTGTGATGAAAAGTGCAAGCTGAAATGTGCTACCAAGTTTAGTGAAGATGATCGGAAAAATATTTTTGAATCTTATTGGAACTTGGCAGATTTAGATAAGCAGAGATAGTATATTGATAGATCTATTGAAATTATCCAATTTCGATATCGTTATATTCGTGAAGGTGGTTCTAGGAAGAGAAGATAAAATAATAATGCATTTTATTTTTCCATCAATAATGAAAAAAAAGGCGTTTGCAAGACTTTTTTCAAAAATACATTAGACATCGATGATCGACCTATTCGCACAGTAATTGAAAAATGCAAGAAGGTTGCAGAAAGCCTTTTCGAAGAAGACAAAAGGGGTAAACACGGTAAACAAAGGACACTGGATCCTTCCATTAGGGAGGGTATGCAAAAACACTGGGACTCGATCCCACAAATTGAAAGTCATTATGTGAGGGCTACTTTAAATCGCCAATATAATATACAGATGATAATAAGACATTAGCTGACATCCACAGAGATTACAAAGAGGCGTGTCAGAAAAAAAAATGAGCCCTTTGGAAGCTACGCAATCTTCTAAAAACTTTTCAATGAAGAATACAATCTATCGTTTTTTACCCCCCAAAAAAAGATCAGTATGAATTGCGTTGTCAATATTCTCAACGTACCAATCAGGATGAAAAAGAAAAGTTGCAAGAAACTTATGTCCCAGATACACCAAAAAGAAAAACAACTTTCAAGAGAAGAAAAAACAAAACGAGATAAAGAAGTTGAAGATTTGAATCAACATCATGTTGCTGTCTACAACTTGCAAGCTGTAATGCAACTACCCAAAGGTAATATTTCTTTATTTTATCATTAGTCAAAATTGAATGTTTTCAACTTCACAATTTATGATTTGAAAACTAACTCATGTGAGTGTTATTTGTGGGAAGAATCAAGTGGACATCGTGGTACAATATGCTCCTTTGCTGCAATACTGTCATAACTAAAAAAAAAAAAAACAGTATTTTTGAGTTATTAGCCGAACTTTGATGCATTTTTCTACAGTTTTCCGCTGCAATAGTGTCATAAACCTCAGCTCAAAACTATCCAGTAGAGAGCATTAGTGCAGTAACGTCATATCTTCAAAAAGAAATTATGTTAGCGACAAAAGTGTACTATCTTCAGTTGATGTTTTGAACTTAGCAGCGAACGTGTATTTTTTTCCTTGAAGATAGTCATATTCACCATTAAGACCATGTAACATCAGAAATCAATGGTAAGTTCTTATTATTTTTTCACAAATAAAATATTAATGCAAGATATGTCCATACTGCTGTTATAGTTATTAACTTTTGATAGAGTGATATTTTGATTTAAGTCCATCTTGTAGAAACATATTTTTCCCTTTGATGTCTCATTTTGAAATATGTCCTTTCAGTAGCTAAACGATAACTATTGGATTGAAAATAATTTTAAGTTATGACCCTGTTGTAGAAAATTAATGAATTTTCTGAGAACTTATTACAACTTAAGACTTTGTTGCAGTTGAAAACACCTCATTTTTCGATTTCAGTTTTCTTTCAATATGGATTATATTGTTTCAGAAAATGTTTCCAAGCAGAGGGGTTGAAATTTTGAAGATGGCTTTGAACAGTAATGTTGTGAAGAACCAAAAAATTGATGTTTCAAGTGAGTTTTTATTGTTGTTGGAATCTATATCAATTTTCCAAAAATGTAAATAGGTTTGTAAATCTTAATCTTTTTTCTAGGTTCAACAACAGCTGACAGCAGTAAAAGCAATGACTCTAATACTGAGCCTTTGGTTCTTAAGAATGCTGGCTTTATCGAAGTATCACCAATTAAGTTAGCTGGAAAAACTATTGTACATTCTTCATCGAGTAGTTCATCGAGTAGTTTTTCATCTCCCTCTTCAAGTTGTTCATCTTCGGATAAAGAATTATCTGAGGATTGTGACGATTTAATCAATGATCAGTCTTATGTACCGAATCAAGAGGATGACGGCGATGATAGTGAAATTTTAGCAACTAGTGCACCCAAACATCAAGTAATTTTAAAAATTGAAAAAAGTTCAATTCCATTAATATCATGATAAGTTGATTTCCTACATTCCAATTTTTTGTTACTTTAGGAAACTTCTACTTCTGTAATTCTCAATCAGGATGTTTCAGTTTCTGAAGCCAATTCAAACGATCAGGTTTCCTGTAACATCTGTTGTTTCAACATTCCTAAGTCCAAAAAAAAAAGGAAGAAAAAAAAAGACACAAGAATAAATGGCGGCGGAATATACTGAAAAAAGAATGTAATTTAGGACAAGAATATGAGTGAGTATGAGACAAAGATAAAGAATAAGAAAAATAAACCAGCCAGGAAGATGCGACTACCATATGTACTGAAAAATGTAGACTGCGGTGTTCAACAAAATTAACAGAGAATGATCGCTTGAAAATATTCTCAGAATATTGGCAGTTAGGTAACATTAATTTGCAGAGGCAATTTATTCGGAATTGTATGATTGAAGTTAATACTCGGTATTGTTATGTACGTCAAGGTGGAAAAAGAGCTCCTCGTCAAAAAAAAAAAAAGCCTTTTATTTCAGTTTAAATGACCAAAAAATTCGAGTTTACAAATTTTTTTTTGAAAATACACCGTATATAAACTCCCGAATTATTCGAACTGTAATAGCCAAAAGTAATAAGATAGCAAACTCACTTTTAGAACCTGATATGCGTGGACATTATGACAAACATCCACCAACACTTGACCCAAAAATTTGAGAAAGAATTAAAGAGTTCATCGATAAAATACTACGCATAGAAAGTCATTACATCAAAGCTCGTTCAACTCTCGAGTATATTGAAGGTAGTAAAAATATAACGGACTTACATACAGATTACGTGAATGATTGTAAGGAAAAAACATTCCTTATGGAAATTATGCGGTATTTTATCGTACCTACACGGAAGATTTTAATATTTATTTTTTTCAACCACAATCAGACCAGTGCGATTTATGCCTTATGCACAAAAATGGCAACGATGAGGAGAAAAAAACGTTAGAAGAGAAGTACAATAACCACCTAAATTAAAAGAATTTATCTCGCACTGAAAAAGAAACTGATAAAAAAAACGCCAATAATGATCCAATGACGTTAGTATCTGTTTATAATTTGCAAGCAGTTATTCAGCTACCAAAAGGCGGTAGTGCTTCTCAGTTTTACTACAAATCCCAGCTGAACTTACTTAACTTCAATACAATTCATAATTTAATTGCTGAAGATTCTACCTGTTTTATCTGAGATGAAAGCAATAGGCTTAGAGGCATCAATGAAATTGGTTCGTGTGTTTTCAATTTTATAAAAGAAGAGAGCCAAAAAGGGGTAAAAAATTTTATTTTTTACTCGGAAACTTGTGGAGGCTAGCAAAAAAACAGATTTATGATTGCAATGTACTCTTACACAGCTCAAAAATTCCATTGTAATATCACCCACAAATTTTTAGTTTGTGGTAACACTCAGAATGAGGGTAACAATGACCATTCTGTAATTTAAAAAAAAAATTAAATCCATGTTGAAGTCAGGTCCAATTTATACGCCAGAGATGTTCATCACTATAATTCAAACAGCTAAAAAAAAGAATCCTTTTAAAATTTGAAAAATGTGCTATGCAGATTTTTATAACATGAAAAAACTTTGTCAGGAAATGGGTGGAATTAATTTAGGTAAGCTGAAAATTACTGAAACCAGAATTTGGATGGTTACCTCTTCAGCTCCAGCATCATTATTTTATAAGCTATCGTTTTCAGCAGTTGAATACATGGACATTCTTATTTTTAAAAAACTTAAAAAGACAGCTCCAGATCTTACTCAAGCATTTACTTCAAAACTTCCTATTTCTGAGAATAAAAAGAATGATCTCAAAGAATTATGTACCAAAAACTTGATTCCCAAATTTTATCATACTTTTTATAATACTTTATTTTAACCGAAGTATTTAAAAAATTACTTATTTTCATTACTGAGATTTATTTTTATTAATACCTACAGATTAAGACATACTTCCAACTTTTATGATACTCTTACCACTTTTTAAGGTTATTGTTTTCGTTGAAAAATATTTTTTTAAATATTTTTGTTTTTAAATAATCAACTCATTTTTCTCTTTAATGGTATTTCAAAGTTTAATTTTTGAGATTTAATTTTATTTTTAAGTAACTATTTGTTTGATTTTTCAATTAATTTTACAAAACTATTGGTAGGTACTACGTAATTTTGAATTTCATCTTTTTTTTTTTTTTTTTTTTTTACAAAATCTTTAACTTTTTCATTTTTAAATGATTAGGTTACCCTACTAATTTTTTTATTTTAAAAAACCTTCGTTTTTGTGATTTAATTTTAATTGAATTTGGCCATTTGTTAATTAATTTTACAAAAATGACAATTTTTGCATGTTTTGTTTGTTTCAATTACTTTTTTTTATTAAATTTTGATTCATTTAGGAGTGTTGATTAATATTTTTTGTGTGTCCCAACTCAAAAAAAAGTTTTATTTTAGTAACAATAACATTCTATCTCAAAATATAACATACTCGATGTAAAATTTTAGCAGTAAAAGGTCGTAAGTCAAAATTGCTTTGGATTTACTCTACAAAATAAGGTCATTATCAGTTAAATAACTGGTTAAAAAATTTTTAAAGTTATAATTATTTATTCTAATACGTAATTCTTCAAAATTTTTCTAAAAAATATTCCCAAAATAACATTCCTTTACTCAATAAGAGATTGAAAACTTTAAACTCTTCTCTTGAAAAATTGCAAATTTTGAGTTATGATGGTATTGCAACAGAGGAGCGATTAATGAGCTGGCCAGTTGTGTTTTAAAATATCTGCAAAAAAATGCTACTTTAAAAAGTGATGCTGAATTATTTTCTACTCTGACAATTTCTCAGGCCAACAGAAAAATAAATTTATTATAGCATTGAAATTGTATGCAGTACAGACTCTTGGCTTGAAATCTATTACTCATAAATACCTTATTGAAGACTACATCCAAAATGAAGGGAATTTTGCATACTCGTTAATTGAAAGGTCGGTCTAGTGCTAGTTGAAATCAGGTTCCATGTATACATCCGAAAGCTTTGATACTTGCATTAAAATGGCAAAAAAGAAGGGTTAACCCTTCAGATTGACAGAATTAAGTTACAAAGACTTTTTTAACATTAAAGAACTAGCAACTACAGTTGGTCGCATCAACACGACTACTATAAAGATAAAGGAAGTGAAAGTTATCGGAGTCCAGAGAACTGCGCCAGGTTCAGTTTCCATTAAAAATTCTTATGCAGATGAAGAATTTTAAGAAGTCTAAGTAGTGAAAAAAAACGTACCTATAGTATTTTCAGTAGTTAATTGTACGTATGTCACATAAAATTTGGTGTAGGATGGATAAACTTGTGTACAAGACACGTACTCTTTGGCATATAATACATACAATTGCGTGTACAATGCATAAAATTGTTTAGAAGACGCATAAAATTGTGAGTATGATGCATAAAATTATGCTTACGACGTGTAAAATTATGTTTATGATGCCTGACACATTTTACATTTTATGTGATTTTAGACATATGCGTCAGAATATGCGTAGAACGTATTAAATGAGCATGAGTGTCACGCACAATATTACGCATGTACGTTATATGTACACTGCATGTATACGTTTATGGATACTCAAATTATGCGTATGTCGGAGTGAATAGTCTCATTTCACATACCTACGTACGCATATGCATTTTAAAAAAAATGCATGATGTATACGTATATGTACGATGTGACACCTAATTAGAATGTGCGCACCACGTATGATATTGTGGGTATACGTTTACGTATATTTTACACATACGTATATGTATACTAAAATATGCGAGAAAAATTGTGCGTACGTATACGTAATTAGTCTCATTTTACGCACTACTTACGCACATGCGTTTTTTTTTTATACGAAAACTGTTAAAAGTTCGTTTTTGCTTGAATTATGACGCAATAAAGATGTTTGTTCCTATAATTACTTTTTACATTACTCTTTTCTATTCAGGTACATTGCGAATTCGCGACAATAAAAGTTGGTATTTACTCGTTGTTTTTGCATTAATTTCTCATTAATCATCAACATTATTAACAAAGATTAGAAATTTAGAATTGAATGTACTATCTCTACTCTCTATATGCCGAGAAGGAGAAAGAAAGGGTCAAAAATTCTCGGTGAAAATATCAAGACTTTCAGGTCGCCTGTGCGTAGAGCGTAGAACCGCAGACCGCTAAAAACGAAAAAAAACAGACGCACACCAAGATTGTTTTAACAAATATTTCTCAAACAAATTTTTTTAAGCTATAAGCTTAAGCCAACCGTAGGCCATAAGCCTAAGCCAATCACTTTGTAAGCTACAAACCTTAAGTTTAAGCTTCATTATTTGTTTTATCATGCCTACACGCGGCTGGTAGCTTGAAAATTAATCAGGCTACAGAGAACGGAGTACAGACTATTAAAATTTGATTCAAATCACGGATACGGATCATTGATTTGACCGGAGGCAGGTAAATATACATACGTACAACAAAAGCGGCGTATACCGTCAACCAATGAATTCTTTTTCAAGTCGACCAAGTCATCAATCAAGTTGGTAAAATTAAAAGCGATCGATTTCGTCTCCGTTATGAGGTGCTCAATAATCTTGATATGATGGAAAAAATTGCGCCGACATACCTAAATCAGTCTAACAGTTGACATCTAATGTATATTTACACCGCGACCGACGTTCGTCTACCACCATCAAAAGCTCACACGATAATCGAGTTGATTTTTGGGGTAGCGAACATGTCACCAAACGGTATTGTAGCGAACGATTCGAAAATTAATCACTGCGAGAAGGCTCGCCTTAAAACTACACAGGTACAGGTACCTATTTGAACGAATAAATAGATAACTTAGGTAGGTACGTACGGGGGAATGGCGAAAACGGAAAGGAAGAACAAAATAGAAAATATGTACCAACTCATAAATGGAGGGTGGACAAGAAGTTTGATTAAAAAAAAAAAAAAAAAAAATAAGCGTAAACATACGGTATAGTGATGGACAGATTCGACGATAATGAGGGTCGTTCTCGACGAGGCGGGTCACTTACGTACTTTTGGCATTCGCTGCGCACGAACATTACGATCGGAGCGAAGGATCACAAGGAGGTCGTTTCGATTGACACGTCAGATACAGACGCGTCAGTCGTATTTACGACAGGAGCACCACTCGACGATGTCACACTGGTTTCGCGGATCGGGTTCAGTGGCGGCGCTGTAGCCGTGCATACGTCCGGCGTTGTCGGCTCCGATGTTTGCTCTTTACCTAAAACAAACATCTCGTTATACACATACCGACCCATCGTCTTTACTTTGCAGACACGAGCCGCGAATAATTATAGCGACGGCGTTGTACGAACACCAAGTCGTATTACAGCTGCAGTTGGCGACCTCGCACGAACATCTATATCGTCGAAAAACATTTTGAAGGAGAACGACAGTGAATTTTTCCACAAATTTCAATAGACTATCGAGTAGTAAATTCGATTTTCTATCTATTGGCGACGAAGCGAAAGACGACCATTTAATAGAACGCAGAAAATCAGAACTCGAGTCTGAAATTGCTGCGTAAAACAATGCGGTACCTACATTATTTCTGAATTCAGATTCAGGTAGCGTAAACAATCGCAGGCCTTCATTTCGAATACGAAAAAATGATTTCGTATGGTTTTCAATCGGCGCCGAACTCGGACAAGGTAAAGTACACAGCCCAAACTTTTCAACTCTCCCACCCAGGGTCGTATCCAATGAAAAATTAAGAGTGCTAGGTTATACAAGCGCCTGTGATCAGACAAAGAGTATGTTTTTTCGGGTGTTTCCGGTTATGTCTGTGAACAGAGGACAGACAAAAAGTACTAGAAAGAATAAAATATAACACTTCCGCCAGTTTAAGATTTTTTTTTTTTTTTTTTTTTTTATAAAATAAACAATCTGGCTAATAAATTCCGAAAGATACAACCCGAAAATGAAACAAACAAAATAATGAAAAAATAAAATTACAAAAAAATTTTCAGTACCATAAGGATTTGAACACCAGTTGCAGGAATGACAGTACAGGTCCTTAGCAAGGAACCACGAAGAAAGTTTACCAGTTGGTGATTTAAACGTAACTATATATAACAGCACACTTAAAACACCTAAACCTTTGACAACGCTAATAAAAATATCCTCTTTGACTGAACTCAGATGCTTCTTTAGATTGTCTGTTACCACCATTCGAAGAATGTTTCCCATGTTTATGCGATCAGTGCACAAACTCAACAAACAAAGGTGATAAAAAATTTATTTTATATAATACATGATCAGAAAAACAACACTGATCCTGGTATTTTACAAGTGAAAAGTAGCTCGTATCATTGATGAATGTAATCTCAATGTAAAGTGAATGCACATTTATGTAAAAACAAGAAGCTTCTTTTTACATGGAAGCACAATTGATTTACATCGAGGTAGAGGTTACACTTTCTAAATGAAAGGTAAAATCTGCGACAATGAAGAAGTTGATATTTTGTTCCATTTTTTTTTTAATTTGTGTGAAAGACTTATCACTATGATAGAATTTTAACATTTTGTTGCTTTCTGATTATTAATTATTTAAAATATCTTCTTCAACAAGGTTCAAAAGTGAGTTTACATGACTGGTGAATTGCTCACTTGCTACGCTCATTTTGCAAACTTCCATCACACATAACGATCACTTTTGAGCCTTGGTATGTAATATACTAGTACAGGATTGAAATATTTGAATTCCAGGATGTGATTAACCCCTTTCCAAAAATACCAAACTCGAGCCAAACGCCTTTTTGCGATTAATAATGTAATGTAATATGATCTTCGATATTTTGTCATGCTTTGTCAAACTTACATGCGCACTATTTTTGTCTCAAAAATTGCCTTTTATTCACATTCCAACTAACCACTAACCACTTACTAACTCACTGGACTTGATGTCATCGTCTCGAGGTATAATATAAACTTTCATTCTTGCTCTCAAATATTCCTGCTTCCTGCACAGACTTTCTCCATTGATATTGTCTACTTCATCTAATCTTTTCGCACAATTTTGCTTTCAATCATTCTTTCTTTTAGCTGAGCTTGTTTATTTTTTAACAGACTTTGAAAAGAAAAGGAGCATGTTATAAATTCAATTTGTATATGTTTTTTTATGTTAGTTCCAGTATAATTTCTCAACCTAGGTGCCAATTTTAATGAACTTTTCTTTAAATGATAGAGGAAGATCCAATGGTGGTGCCATTAAATATTAATTTTAGAATCAATGAGATTGTTTTGTGGTTATTTTTGAATAAAACAACTGCTAGTTTCAAAGTAATACTGCCACTAATGCTAGAAATGATATGACATTGAAAAAAATTTTCTCCAAAAAATAACAACAAAAAAAGCATTAAAAAGTGAAAAATTATTCTTTTAGAATTTCTCCAGCAAGACCTAATTGTAGGGACTGAAATTATTGAAGTCAGCATTTTTTCCCTTACCACATACACTTTATATACCTATTACTTACTGTGGGGACTCACTGGTATGAGGTAAAGGGGCTTGGACCCCTCGACGACAGTCGCCACCCCAAAGGGCAGGTTAATTATTCGTCTATATGACGTTAAACACACAAAACTCGTTCGATCGTAATTACCTGTATATACTTGCAGGTAATGTACGAGTACTGAATTGTGACACAATACGATGACGTCACAATTCGTACACGAACCGGCCAGACATCTCTTATCTCGATAGGGGATGATGTGACCTGGCTGTTCTCACCAATGTACGTATTATCTTACGTACGTGTGTTTGTGTGCGTGTGAATAAGCCGTATATAAACCGCCCGAATCGGCTCTAAAATCCCCAGTGTTTGGTCTGGTTCTGGCTTACCCGTACTTACGTACGAAGTGGCTGAACACGCTTAAATTCTGTTGAATTTCCTTCTGGTGAGAATATCTCTCACAACAAGGTATTCCACAGTGGTGACCCCGACGTGATTTTTGGCTACGTCTTGAGGTGTCTGGAGTCGCGTTGCGCTATTACAAAAATTCGGCACGGTGCGCTGGCGAGATACTTGCTTGCTCGGCAAATAAAAAATTTTTTGCAGACTAAGACACCTTTTAGGTTGTCGAAGTAGAGTCTGCTGAAGTGGGAATTTATACCCCTCTCCTTAAAATATACAAACAAGGAGAAACAAGACAGTAGACCTGGAGGAAGAAGGTTGGACTCATCCCCCAACCCCCCGACTTTGACTCGACACTACAAATTTAGTAAATCTGGAAGAAGGCCCTCAACACCCAGAATTAGCACGAATGGGAACTGCAATAAATAAAGAAGAACTCGCAGTTAAAACGTTGAGAAGTGGTCAAACTTTAAGCCAAAGTTATGACCCAAAAACACCTGTCCTACAAACACAGGAGCCAGTGTTTTTGACCAGCAAGGAAGGAAGTAGTTCTGTGGAATACGCTTGTCATCAGAAAGACATAGCAATGGTTCCACCACCAACCAAAAACCCACAACCATCGCAGGGAGGTAGTAGTCAGCCACAGCTGACACCCGAAGTCTTGGCGCAGATTATGCAACTTTTGCAATTGCAGCCAGGGCAAAACCCCAACTTCTACAGATGGAGGATAGAGATCCCGGAATTTCTGCCCAATGAGGTAGATTTGTGGTTGACACTCTTGGAAGGGAGGTTCAAGACAGAAAACATTACACTGAACCAGCGGTACTTACACATCTGTGGAGGCATGCCCCCACAGATAATCCGCCACATTCCGGACATCATGGAATGCCCTTCGACAGAAGATGACAAATATGCCTGGTTCGTCAAGAAAATAAAAAATGTATTCGAAAAAAAAAGAACAAAATCATTGATGATATGATGGGTGGTATGAAGATGGGGGACGACAAACCCTTGATCTTCATGGCGAAATTAAGGCAGAAGGCGGATATCGTAGCCCCTCCTGTCATAGGCAATCAATTTTGCTAACAACTTCCCCAAAATGTTGTGCAATGCCTAGCCGCCGTAGGTTCAACCGTGATCAATACATCCACTGACTTGGACTTCCTTGCAAAATCAGCAGATAATGCGCTCGAATACACCAGGTCAAAGCCGGTGGTCAGTGCAGTGTCTGCAGAGACTGGAGAACTCGCTCAACTTCGAGCCCAAATAGCTCAGTTGACCGATGAAGTAAAACGGAACAAAAGCCAAGGCTCAACGAAACCCAACAGTAGCTGGCAACAACGATCTAAATCAAGAAGCAACAACAACAACAACAATAGCAGAGGACAACAGTCCCGGTCCAGAGACCGCAAATCTAGTTCCAGTAGCAGGGGTCAGAGTTCAACTCCCCCTAGAACATCATCTCCCAAAACCCAGTCTCGAAATTGGGATGAAAAAAGTTGCTTTTTTCACAATAGGTTTGGCGCAGAGGCCACCAAATGCAACAACAGGTGCAAATGGTGGGGTAAATCCTACAATAAGGAAGCGTCAAACTAGAACAAGGGGCCATCTATGCGGCAGAAGACCCCTTGGAAAAACACTCATGCCGCCTGTTCGTCAAGGACAGGACTAATAGGAGATGGTACCTAATAGACTCAGGTGCAGACTTGAGTATATTGCCAGTAAATAAAAACAAAAGAGTACTTCCTCCGAAATACTATCTCCATACTGTGAATGGTCAAAACCTTCCAGCTTATGGACTCGAGACCAGCAAAGTTGATATTGGACTTAAGGAAAAAATGACGTGGTCCTTCACGGTTGCTGATGTTCCAAACCCGATCCTGGGTGCAGATTTTCTTGCACATAATGGCCTGATCATTGACCTCAAAAACAGCAAACTGATCAATAGTGAAACTAAAAATTGTGTGGATGGCAAAACGCATGCTTACAGACTGGACACAAATATATCCAGCTGTACAAAAGTCAACGGACAACTCTTACAAATCCTGTCTGACTATCCTGGAGTCACTCAACCATCAATTCGCAGGCATCCTACATACAAACACAATACGGTTCATTACATAGAAACCAAAAGACAGCCTTGCCATGCTAGAGCACGAAGGTTACTGCCTGACAAACTCAAAGCAGCACGGGAGTACTTTCATCGCATCATTGAGGAGGGCGTATGTCGCCCCTCAAAAAGCTCATGGAGCTGCCCTATCCACATGACCAAAAAAGCAAGTGGAGAGTGGCAAATTGTTGGAGACTACAGGGCCTTAAATGCCATAACAGTTCCTGATCGCTACCCAGTCCCCAATATAATGGACTTCAACGCGAACATGAAGGGTAAAACAATGTTCACCAAAATTGACATCAACTGGGCATTCCACCAAATTCCTATGGCTGACCAGGACGTACCAAAGACAAAAGTTATAACCCCCTTTGGACTATTCGAATGCCGTTTGGACTTTGCAACTCAGCACAAACTTTCCAGAGATTTATCAACGGACTGTTTAGGGAATTGCCGTTTGCATATGCATACTTGGATGATATCGGCATTTGCTCTGAAGGCGGTAAGCAACAGCACAAGGAGAATGTGAGAGCCGTAGTACAGCATATACATGCCGCCAGACTCACTATCAACGTAGGTAAAAGCTTATATGCACAAACTGAAATTGACTTCCTCGGCTACAAAGACTCGACCGAAGGTATTTCCCCCTTGAAGACCAAAGTAGAGCCAATACTGAACTTCCCTAAACCCTCAAATGTCGCTGAACTCAGGCGTTTCTTGGGGATGGTGAACTTCTATAGATGTTGCATGAAGAATGCAGCAGCCGTAAAAAAGTAAGCTGTTTGCACTAATTAAGACAAGTAAAAAGAAAGACAAAACTCCACTCGAATGGAATGAAGAAGCCGAACAGGCCTTTGAGAAAATCAAAGATACACTGGCAAATGCAACTCTATTGGCTCATCCAGATGAAAGTCTGCCATTATGCGTGAGTACCGATGCATCAGATTTTGCTATTGGTGCAACTCTGTACCAATTGGATAAAGACAAAAAGAAGTTACCGCTAGCTTTCTTCTTGAGGAAGCTCTCAAAAACAGAAAAGAACTATAGCACATACGATAGGGAATTGCTCGGAATTTTTGCTGCGTTGAAGCATTTCAGGCTCTAATTAGAGGATAGATGTTTTTCTGTGTATACTGACCATAAACCCCTAACATATGCCTTCACACAAAAAGCAGAACCGGCATCGCCGAGAAGAGTGCGACAATTAGACTATATAGATCAATTGACTACCAACATCCAGTATATAAGTGGAGAACTTAACACTCCAGCTGATGCCTTGAGTAGAATCGAAGCTATCTCGGCTCCTGTCCAATTGCCTTATGCTGAAATAGCTAAAGCACAGCTTAAGGATGTAGAATTGCAAGAGTTGTTATCGAACGAAGATACTACTCTTAAATTGAGACAGCGAAAAATTCCCAGTACTGATGTTTTATTAACATGTGACATCAGTACAGGTAAGAATAGGCCATTTCTACTGGTAAAATATCGCAGGCTAGCTTTCAACAGTGTACACAACTTGTCACATGCTGGGCCAAAATGTAGTGCTAAATTAATTTTGGAAAGGTTTGTATGGCCACGAATGAAGTCTGACTGCAACAAATGGGCTCGCAGTTGCCTGAACTGTCAAGAATCCAAAGTAGGAAGACACACTCGCCTGCCCCTCAAATCCTTCAAACAAACAGAGCGGTTTAAAACAGTTCATATGGACCTGGTAGGCCCATTGCCACCATCTCAAGGACACAGATACCTGTTGACAATAATAGACAGGGCAACCTGATGGCCAGAAGCAATCCCTCTACACAAGATGTCAGCTCCCACAGTAGCTGCAAGGTTATACGATACCTGGATTGCGAGGTATGGCGTACCAGAAGTCATAATTACAGACCAAGGTTGCCAATTCGAGAGCTCGCTCTTTAAAGAGCTGTCCAATAAGCTTGGTGTTCAACACAGTCATAACACAGCTTACCATCCTCAAGCCAATGGCAAAATTGAGAGATGGCATAGAGCCCTCAAAGCCTCCATCATGTCTCATGATACCAAGAGATGGGTAGATGTACTTCCTACCATCCTCTTAGGCCTTCGATCTGCCCTACAAACTGATACAGGTCACTCTGCAGCACAATTAGCATTTGGCAAAGAGCTACGCTTCCCAAGGGACTTCTTCACAGAATCGAAAGAAGTTAGCCCCAAAATCATGGTACAAAACATAAGAAATGATGCCAACAATTTCCAAAAACAGGCAGCTCGCCATGGCCAGCCCAAGATTTACGTCTCAAAACATTTGGCCAATACCTCAAATGTATTTGTTAGAGACAAAAAAATAAGATCTGCGCTGGAAAAACCATACGCCGGTCCTTACAAAGTAGTATCACGAGATGAGAAAAACTTTGTGATACTCATTGCAGGCGAACCTCGAACAATTTCAATCGACAGATTGAAGCCTGCATACATGGTAAGTGACAATAAAAGAATAAAAAGGTTGCAGAAAGAAAACGTAGAAAATATACAGACGGATTCACCAATAAACACAGACGAATCCGTCGAAAAAAGTAAGAAAAATAATTCACAACAGAAAACACTAAAAAAGTCGGTAAGATTTTCGGACAATGTTACAACTAAAACATTCGATCCTGAGGCCCCCTTATGTCCACGTAAAAGAGGCAGGCCCCCTGGCAGTAAAAAACGTAAAAATTCCCACCCTTCTCGCATGTCCGAGAGGTTAATGCGAAGAAAATAAAATTCACTCCCGAAAAAGTAATATCCGCTACGTAAGTTAAAACCCGCTAAAAAATATGCTAGAAATATCCGAACTCCGTGAGACAAAAGAAACTCCGGAGATAAGCAAACAAGGAATTCCAACAAAAAGAAAACGACAGGAATAAACAAATCCACGTGAAATACGGAAACAAAACATTGCAACATGCGTTTACTGTTAAACACAAAGATAATCTCAACGTTGTGACGTCACAAGCGGAGATTCCTTTGTAATAAAATTCGAAAAATTATATTCACTGAGTTTATTTCAGGCATAACTTTGCTTAAACCGATCATAACTTAACCGGAAAACTTGCATACGGCCGAGAATTTTAAGTGCTATCCCCTCTACATGTTGATAAGAAGATACGAAAATAATGAAACATAACTGTAATGGTAAATCAAAAATCGAAGTAAAATCACCCATTTCAGAACCGCCAGAATTCTTGGACGTGTTTCTCTGATATATTTTTGGTTTCTCTTTTCCTCAAACTATTCCAATGTCACTGCCAATCGATCCTATCCTAAAGTCCGCCACCTCCCAATTTGCTCGGAAAACTGCTGAGTCTTCACAAACTCAGCAGAAGACCGAGCGGAAAACGGAGCTGGACTGGATAGAGGAGGAGCTCCTTATGGATATAGCTCCTCCCATTGATGAAGTCCTGATGGAGATGACGACTCCACTCCCCCTGATCATCTCCCCTCCCCAGTCACCACTGGAATCAACCCAGATAACGGAATCCCCAAGATCGGTGCCGAAACCTACAGAGACCAGGGAGCCAAAGAAGTTCCTTTTCACGGCTGAGCAGGCAGCAAACAAAAAGGCGAAGATGGCTGCCTTAGCATCAGAGACGTCAAACTCCCCGATGCTGAGAAAGCCACTCTTCATGGGACCACTGCCCCCTCACTCCCGCCACCACCCCTATGCCTACACAAAAAACCGTCCACCTAGGCGTAGGGGAGAAGGCAGTCGCACCCAATACCAGGCGCGCACTGACGCAAGACGACAATCATATGAATGCGTCGGCGCTGCAGTTGGAAGTGCACTGGCCAAGAGGGAGGCAGACCAAAAAAGGCACTCATAAACCCGCACGTCCCCCCAGGCCTTGCGCATTTTTGATCATTTTTGCGGCGCAAAAACTGGGGGGAGTAGCTGTGGGGACTCACTGGTATGAGGTAAAGGGGCTTGGACCCCTCGACGACAGTTGCCGCCCCAAAGGGCAGGTTAATTATTCGTCTATATGACGTTAAACACACAAAACTCGTTCGATCGTAATTACCTTCATGTACTTGCAGGTAATGTACGAGTACTGAATTGTGACACAATACGATGACGTCACAATTCATACACAAACTGGCCAGACATCTCTTATCTCGATAGGGGATGATGTGACCTGGCCGTTCTCATCAACGTACGTATTATCTTACATACGTGTGTTTGTGTGCGTGTGAATAAGCCGTATATAAACCGCCCAAATCGGCTCTAAAATCGCCAGTGTTCGGTCTGGTTCTGGCTTACCCGTACTTACATACGAAGTGGCTGAACACGCTTAAATTCTGTTGAATTTCCTTCTGGTGAGAATATCTCTCACGACAAGGTATTCCACACTTACATTAATTCTTTCCAATTTTATGGCCAAACTTTTTAATTAGCGCCGAATTGAATTATAATTCTAGTCTCTAGATCTAGATCTTGCTGGAGAAATTTTAAAAGAATTATTTTTCACTTTCTAGTGCATTCTATATTGTTTTTTAGAGTTTTTGCACAAACTTGTTAAAATCTGTTGGGCTATCACTCCTACTTCGCTCTCCTCAACCACAGCAACACTGATTATAAACTTTGATCGACTGTATAATATTTATTTTACCCATATTTGGTAACACTGTGCTGGCATAGAGGAAGGGGAATCTGTGTAGCGGGAATTATTCTTGAAACTACACCAACTTCAAATGTTCATTTTGTCTTTTAATTTATAATACTTTTCGAACTTCAAACTTTTAGTTCTTTCAAGAAAACATTCCTCTCTCTACTCATATTGTAGCAAAGTTGAGGTTTTTTTTTTAAGTTAAGTAATTGTTAGGATGAAGTCGATAGTATTTTCATTAAATAATTAGAGTGAAAAAATTCACAGTATTTGTATCGGATGATTCTTTTTTTCGAAGTGTTTTTCAATCTAAAGTAATTTTTACAAGTTAAATATTTTTTTAACTTATTGGATTTTTTCAAAAATTAAAAAAATTCAACCGCCAGAAATTCAAAATTCAAGAATTCTGTGATCATGTTTGCTGCTGTTTTGTCGCTACTATGGGCGCCATACTTTGAAACATAATTTTTCTTCCATTTTGATCTTCAATTTGAAACACATTTTTTCATTTGAATCTCACTGTTTGCTGTTGCTACTGGATCATCCATACCATCAAAGTGAATCTTCATACTTTTCATTGTTGTCCAAATCATTTCTCCATCCGGAGCTGTAGTATGGCGTTGGTAATTTTAATTTTGCTGTTTCATCATTGTGAACTTGCATTTTACCAGTTGCTTCAGTTGCTGTTTTCCATCTTGCTCGAATTCTTTAGTCAGATACTGATTGCTGGATTTGCTGCATCTGGATCTTCATCTCAATTCACTGGTTTTGCTGTGCTTTGGATGGAGAATTTTTGTGTGTGAATGAGCGATTCTAATTTACAGTTATTTTGTTAGTTTTTGCACAATGAATTGTCAAATGGGTATACACAAAATTGGACAAAAGTTGATGGTTTTCTAGGATTCACAGGTAATTTTAATTTTAATACCTTTGATATTTTTCTCATCTGTACTGTTCCTTTGATTGATGATAAATATTGGGTAATGATCTGGGATATTGAGCACAATATAGTAGATGGAAAAAATTAAGGTTTGATTCTTCTATTTTGTAGTTGATCAAATTTTCTCACAGGGTTTTGTGCATTTAATTCAGTGTGTTTTACAGGATTCTGTAGACAAAATTAAACTGCTTTACTTTTATTCTTTGAAATTCATCCAAACATAGCGGTTTTTGGAAGTAAAAAGCTAATCGAAATATACAGGTTTTTATATCTTATATCCTACAAATTACTCCAGTATTATCAGAATCAAGAAAGAGGACAGGGTTCAATTGAATTTTGCTTTTAGGGACAAGTTAATTTGTTCACATCGAAATAGTTGAAGGTCCACATTTCCAAATATTTTTGGGGAAATATTTCTCGAATCATTTGCAGCGAATATATCTCAAATAATTGAAATTGTTGGCGGTAAAAATTTTACTTCATTTAGGGAAATTACAAGAAACTATTTCTCTAGACAGGCATTAACTTGTTCAGAGAATATTCAACGTTTTCTTAGAAAATTTAAAGATTTGCAGGATTCTAAAGAATAGAAATATTAAAATTTTAATAGACAAAAAATACCATTTTTATAAGCTTCAATTCTACTCACTACTGCAATTTTAAAATATACCAATAGAGCAGCCAATGAAATAATATTTATTTCGCATGAAGCTAAAGCCAAAAAAACATAAATAAAAGCTTATCTTTTAAAAACGCGTTTTTAAGGTAAACTTCGTAATTTTAATGTATAAAATTCATGTATTCAGCTAGATTTTTCATGTTCAAATTTTCTTAGTATAGAAAATTTTTCAGGTTTTGATTTGGATCATACTTTTCCTTTGTTTCTTTTGTAATAACATTTGCAGGAAAATTCATGGTTTGCTCATACAATAGCAACCATTGTTGAACAATTTTTATGTTTCAACTTAATAAGAAATTTATTTTTGTTCATACATAAACATTTTATATTCAAACTGTAAAATATTTTTCGAATTTATACTTTTTTTTAATTCAAATTTTTGTTTTTCACCAACTCAATTAAGACTCCAAAATTAATACTTTTAAGCCAGGAGCTACTTAAGAAGATTTCCAGAAAGCTATTCTGGATATTATCACAACTGGTAGTGATTATACACCTGCAGTAAATAGAATTACTGGCGCAATTAAAATTGAAAAACAAGTCATCCTTTCGTCTGTTATTGGTTCAGCTAGTACTGGAAATAACCCTTTGACTTCTGTGTTACAGGAGGGGGGTCAACAATTACCTCTCTATGAGCATCCAGGTTTAATTCCTGAGGAAATTATTAAACCAATACAAGGTGCTTCAGGAATGATATTCGATGAAAAACATTATTTAGACTAGAAGCTAATGGTAATTTCTAATTTCATCAATTTGTGGTGTTTGTTATTGGGATGTTTTTGAGGAGCATGAAACAATTACAACCATGTATGAAAAAGTTTGATAATTTTAGACATATACCAGAGTCTAATGTTGCCAAGTCATACTTTAAAGAACTAGATGGGGCAAAAGCCTTCATAATGGAAAGTATTTCATATAACATTGCTAAACAAATTAGGGAATGTAAAATTTTTAAACAGATTTTTCTGAAATTAGACACTCTTTACGGTTTGAAAACAAAATTAGTAGCTAATGTGGCTAAGTCTGAGGCCCATATTCACAAATGTCACTTTAACCTCCCTTTACCTAAATTTAACTTTAAAAAACTGTTTTTCACAATTTTGTACTTAAAAATGTGGGAATACTGTATCTCTTAGGAGACTTCCAATGTAAAAATAAAATGTTACTACACTCTTACATACAAAAATGTGCCAAAAGTCATTTTTAAGAGAAGTTTAAGTGAACGGAGGTTAAAGTGACGTTTGTGAATACGATCGTTTTTCATTTTCAGCCAGGGAGCAGTACAAGGAGTTTCCTTTTAAAATGGGATATACTTACACAAGATGTCCGTGATTCCAGAAAAGACATTTGGGATGAAGAAGAGTTGGAATTTTTACAATTAGCGCTCTTACACGAACAGGATATTGCAAAAATGCAATTTTACAATTTTCCTGAGGAGCAACAAACCTTTGATATGTTTAAAATGATATTAAGGGAGGATGGTGATGAAAAATTAAGGGATCAAAGGTCAAGAAAACAACAATCCCAGAATAAACATAATAATAACAGTCAAAATAATAATTACAATAATAATAAAAATAATGGTAATAAAAATTGGAGGTATAATAAAATTCATCTGAAAATAAGAATGATAGCTCCAATGGTGATAATCGCCTAAAATAATGGATCTTACTCTCCGAATGAAAGGAATTTTAATGGTAATGATTCTCTATTTTGAAGTTTCCATTGTAATAAAACATGCCGCATTAAAAGTAGATGTACTGAAAGAGACAATATAAGTGAATACAAGGATAAACTAAAGATTATCCGCCAAAAAACAATAAGAAAAGGGATAGTTGAAGCCCTCGTTAGGATGTCCTCTATGGTTCAGAAAACCAAACACAAAAATAAGGATTGGTTATCAATTGTTCAACTAATAAAAATCGTCAAGGAAATAATTATATTAATTTAATTTAAAAAATTATATTGGATGGAGGTGCTGAGGTTCATCTCACACCAGATTATTACCATATTTGTTACGCCAGTAAAATTACAGGGTTCAATTAAAAAAGCATTTTTGTGTGGAACACACTAGGGAACCATGATCAATTTAGTAGAGAATAAGTTAAAAATCAATCGTTTATTGAGTATAAGTGTATTATGTACCCAAACTGTCTATAGACATTAGGTCAGGAATAAAATAACTGAATCAGGTATTACTCACATAGATCAGTCGATGAATAAGGTAAATATCTATTTCATAGAGACTAAAGAAATTCTATTCACTGCCTATAAGGAGGGAGGTGTATTTGTGGTTAGTTCTGAACTAGTTAAGAGTTTGAAAAAATATATAATTATTTATTCTCAGAAAGATAAAGAGGATGATTGGGACTTTTCAATCTTGAAATTTTGAAAGAGGAAGAACCCCAGGACAGTGAAATTAACACTCCATAACCCATTACTGAACATAATTTACAGGCTCAGGAGAGAGAAATTTCATCTCAAAATAATAATCTGATACATACATAATAATGAACAACTTCATATTCCCCAAAATATAGACAGTAGCAATAATAATAATACTTCTGCAATTGAGGATAATTCAATACAGGTTGAGCAAAATAATACTCAAAATTCACAGGATAATATTGACAATTCCGGAAAAATAGTGCAGGAAACCAATAGTAATCGAAATAAATTAATATGGCACATGCGGTTAGCACATCTGAATGGAAATATGTGAGATATATGGCCAGAGTAACTTTAGGCATTCTGAAAAATCCTACTTTTAGGGAAGATGATTTCCTAAATGGTGAAATTTGCAGGATAGCTAATTCTCAACATCTTGGCCATAATTCAACTTGTTTTAGGCCATCTCAAAAGCTTCAGATTATTTCTTCTCATATACTGGGTCCGTTTTCTCCTGCACTAGCAAATCAAAAATATATGGTCACATTTATAGATAATTACAGCAAATATACATTTGCTATTCATATAACTGCTAAACGTCAAGTCTCTGAGGAATTCAAATATATTGTTATGGCTATGAAAAATAAATTTCCACACAACCCCGTTAGTCAGTTGAGGTGTGGTAATGCCGAAGAATATGTCGACAAAAATATGATTGATTTTTGTCAGGAATTTGGGACTGAATTAGAGAATGTAGTTCTTTACTCTCTCAAACTAAATGGCATAGTTGAAAGACAAAAATAAATGTTAGTGAAAAGAGTTCAATCACTTTTGATAAACAGCCATTTTGACATTCAATACTGGGCTCATGTGATAATGACTGCTGCATATTTAATAAACAGAAATCCTACAAGGGTGAATACAAAATTTCATACCCCTTATCAATTATTTTTCCATAGCAAACCAAATATTGATAATTTGAGGATATTTGGTTCGTTAGCCTACAGGCATATACCTGTGAAGGTAAGGCAACAAATTGACACAAAATCAAAAGGTAGAAAGATAGAAAAAATTGATCCAAAATTACAACCTAGAAGTGAAAAGAGCATTTTGATGGGATATACAGTCACAGGTTATTGTGTCAGAGATACGTTCTCTTATAAAACTTACACTTTTTGCGACGATAAATTTAATGAGGAGCTCAATATTTCTTCTCTCAAAAATACACAAAATGAATTAGTTCTCAAACCTGATGAATTTATAAAAGACTTAAATTATGTTAACATCAATGTTATTAATGTTGCAAGGGAAACTGACGATAGGTTTATAGAGGATTATATTCAGAAATTCTTCAAGAATGTAAAAAACAACTCCTTTAAGGAACAATGAATAAAAACCATTGTGCAATAATGTAATTTTGTTAAACAAAATGCAAGTTTGGGAAGAGGTCAATTTTGATTGAAACATTAAACAGAATGATATTCGTTGGATTTTCATAACAAAATCTGATGATACTGGGATACACAAGCCTAAAGCTAGATTACTTGCTAAGGATTTTAAGGATCAGACTGAATATAAACTTGGTTAAGTTTTTGCACTAGTGATTCCTATTTAGCTGATTCGTTGAATGTTCACAGTAGTACATAAATATGATCTTGAATTAACTCAATATGATGTTAAGACACCATATTTAAATTCACTTGCAATAGTTCCAATTTATGTTAGACGGCCAGAAGGTTCAGGCATTGGATGTAACAAATTGCTAGAATTAGAAAAAGCAATATATGGTTTAAAAATTTCTTCCAAAAGTTGGTACATTTTAATTGATGCATATATAAGACAGATAGGTTTTACTAGATCCAAAGTCAATTATTGTCTTTATTTTAGGAAAAAAGGTGAAAATGTCATTTTTTCAATTACCTATGTTAATGATAATTATATTAATTGCATCAAACGCACAGAAATGGATAGATACATTGTTTGGAAAAGGGGTTATTCTAAAGATCATGAAAGATTCAAAATTTTATGTGTGTTTTGAAATTGATAGAATTTGCGAGGACAAAATAATAATATTAACACAGTTTTGTTACCTAGGAAAAGTGTTAAAAAATATGGGTTGCAGAACTCGAAATTTGTTACTATTCCAATGCAAGCCCATTTAAAAACTGAAGAAATAGAAGTTGAAAAGGATGATAAAGAATACAGGTCTATGATAGGTGCTTTGTTATATTTAGCCATGATTGCACGAACTGACATCGCTTTTCCAGTCAATTTACTGTCTCATTTTCAAATTCAGATGATAAACTAAACAATTATGTGAAAATAATTTTCAAATAGGTATGTTAATTCAACAAAGAGATATGCATTGAATTATGAATCTAATGGTTCAGGGAATGAGGTTTTTGTAAACGCCCCCTCATATTTTATGCACCTGAAATTTTCTATAATGAAATCATAATATCTTAACCTTGGGAAAATCAATTAGTGAATTTCTACTCTACTCAAATGGTGACTTATTTAATTGGTGGGTAGATCGCCAGACAATTATGGCCACATCTTTAACAGAGGCTGAAATTATAGCTGTCTTTGGTTTGTTGGATAATGTAATCGTTACTTTTCTCCTTCAGAATGAGATTTTTAAGAAAAATTGACCCATTTTGATTATGAAGGATAATATTTCTGCTCACAAGATTATGTCCAGGGGAGGTCAGAAAAGAGCCAGAGCCTCGATGATCAAGTGTTATGCCATACTCTAATCTGTACAGCATAAGGAAACTGAATTTAAATTTATAAATTCAGACCAACGGTTGGCTGATTTATAAACCAAAGGATTAGACAAACAAAAATTTCAGTAATTACTGGAAAGAATCATATATAAATTGAATGTCACTGAATAGTTTTTTATCTCAGTCATTTTTTTGGCTGTTGCCCCACATTTTGAAGGTTAGGAATTTGTTTATTCTGCTTCTTTAGGGGGAAAATGCGATCTTTTCAGCTCAAAAATATTGTCAGATTCTTGCTCAATACGTATTTTCAGTCGAACTACAGTACCAGATGAAAAAGAAATCCCAGTCTCAGCAAACACAAATCTTGCAAAGATTCACTATAAATTGTTTCAGCTTGCAAAAATGAAAATTATATTCGTTGAAGACAAGATTTTACCACTTTTTCGTATGTTAAATGTTTAACCTTTAATAATAAAATGAAACGAACTCGGATGAGTTCAAGTTTATGATTCATTCTTTGCATGTATTTACAAGATCGATAATCGATAACCCATCGATTTGCATCAAAATTTCTTATCTGTTTAGTGTATAAACTGTTTTCGAAACATTATAATTGATTTTTGTGCGATAATAAAACTAAACAAAAAATAAATTTTTGTTCAATAAAATGAAAGACCAACGAAAAATAAATAAATTTTGGGATCTTTTTACTTACTTGTTCTGTTATAATAATTCGTTCTTGTTACTAATAGTCAAGGTCGATTACGTTTATTTAATTAATAGATCATTATTTTTATCATTTCATTTTCGTTTTTGTATACGAAAATTATGATCTGCTTGTGAATATTTTTGCAGAATCATAACAAAATAATTTATTATAGTAAAAAGTTTTTATTTTTGGCACTTGACTCACGTTTTTTGATTTGCTTCGTCGGACAGAAGGGGAGTGTTGAGCTATCACTCCTACTTCGCTCTCTTCGACCATGGTAACACCGACTATAAACTTTGGACTGACTGTATAATATTTATCTTACTCGTATTTGGTAACACTGCATTGGCACAGTGGAAAGGTTATCTATGTAATGGAATTATTCTCGAATTTATGCTAACCAGAAAAATGTTCATTTCGTCTTTTATTATTTTATTTTTTGAACTTCAAACTTTTGCTTCTTGATCTCTCTCATCACAAAATCTCCTTTATTTTCCTTGTTTTTTTTCTCCTTTTATTTCTTCAGCCAGTTCTATTTTTTTTTTTTTCATCCGTGAAGCTAGTGATACGCACTAATCGACTGGTTCGACTAATCGATTTTTTGCTAATCGATTTATTTTTGAAAAATTAATCGATTAATCGAATATCATTCAAGCTTGGGCAAGATACATAAAATTTTTTTAAAATAAATAGAAGAAATATATGATGAAAATCCTATTTGTTGGCAGTTGCAGAAGAAACGTTTTCTATTCTACCTCAAAATTAATGGGAGTTGAAAAAATAGGTTTGAAAGCTGGTGTAAGAAACGGAAAAATCGATTTCTTGAAATAATCGATTAGTCACAGTTTTCGAATAATGGCGCATCAGTATGTTCGAGAAAAACCCTATTGCAACATCGTTTATCAATGTGAATTTTTTTTGAAGCCGGTTCTATTTTTTGAAAAACATTTTCATTCACTGTACTCCCCTTTCCACCGACAACAAAATAATGTTCACCAACAATCCTGTTCCTTTAATAATGCCATTGCCATTGCGCGCTCTTACTATTCATTCATTCCATTTTATCATTCCACTACTCGCAATTACGTTAAACGTATTACAATATCATGTTCTTATGTACACTCGGATTCGTTAAATTATTGTTCAAGAGTCGACAGCGTCGTCCCGCGATTTTCTAACCTGTATATCTCAAAAATAGAGTTCGACGGCCTCGCTTTTGCCTGAAGAACTATTCAAAGTTATTCTTTGAAAAACCTTTTCCGGGCTTTCTTCTTGACCGTTAGGTTAGCTTCATTCATCTCTTCACTTTTTTGGAACCGAAACACAATTGTTCATGTCTTAATGAGCTACATCGGAAGAGTACGTAATGAAAAAGTATCTATCATTTGGAGGCGTGGGGTCGCGTTTTGATTAAAAATTTTCATAAGGAAAAAAAAAAAATTAACCGAGTAGTACGTATGAAATAAGTCATAGGGCCCGATCCGACAGATCGCCAGTCTGGGTAGAAATATTTTCTCTGGTGGCCTGTCGACAGTCCGTAAACTCTCCCTTGAAAAGCCGAACACACTACTCTAGTATCATCATAAATAGGCCACTCAACAAGGTATTAAATCTTCCGTATTCCGTTTATACGCCATCTACGATTGTCTTTCAGTATTTCAGTAGTTTACCCGAATAATGCAGAATATCGTACTCCAAATCTTGAGGTAGCGGAGCACCAACGGATAAGTGCATTGCCAGTCCTTCGAGCCAAACCTCCATCACTTCGAATGGTGGTCTACGAATGTCAAAAACGTGTTCCATAAGAAAATACAAAATTTTCAAACGCATTAAAAATCACGCCTCATTCGTTACATACCTTTTGTCTGGGTTCAGATCACAGCACAAGAAAGCGACTTTTGAAAAAGATTCGGGGCAAGTGGAGCAAAATTTCTCTCTAAATACGACTTGATTCAAACCAAAATCTGACGACCTCGGCAAATAATCAGGATCTGCCTGCACTCTGCCAATGATCTGTCAAAGGGATGAATAAATAATTAAAATGCAACATCAGTGAATCTTGTTTGCACAAAAGCTACATCAACGAGTTTCCGTGATATTGACGAGTAAATGTCGAAAACCAATAATTCATAGAATAGATACCGATTTCAAAACTAGGGTCAAAAATTACGTTGCTTGTAAACGTCAATGTCATTAATTCTATTTCCTCACTACATAAGCTATGTTTTATTTGCTAAAAATAACGACACTGGGGTGACACCAAGGGAAGCTATTCCACTACTTTCGAGTCAATTTCGCTCTTCAATTGGTGCATTTATCTCGTAAAAACAGAATAGCACTTCTTGGTGGCAACACCACGTGGACAATAAAACAAACCTATAGTTCAATAGTTCAATTATACCTAAGGTTTGCTTTATTTGTCACGAAAAGTGACCACGGAGTAACACCATTGACACCAAGTTATAAATTGCGCGATTTATTTGCCACAGCGTCGTCTTGGTGTTTGTAGTGTAGTTGTTTTTTTTGCCAGGAAATTGTTGAAAATGTTACCTCCCCCCCCCGGGTATCGAAGCACTACGTCTAAAAAGTGGCAGGAATGTGTGTGTGTAAGAGAGTGTGTGAGAAAGAGAGAGAGAGAGAGATAAAGAGAGATAGAGAGAGAGATAATCAAGAAATATGCTATCTCTCTTTCACCCACTGCAAATTTACATGATCAGATTAAACACAAAAAAAAAAATAATGTAGATTTTTAAACTTCCTTTTATATGATTTTAATAAGTTTAACAAACATAATTATGAACGAATTAACAATGATCTGTAACATTTACAAGCATTCAAAGGTAATAAATCACCATATTTATGTCCGACTACATTTGCCCCAATGTGTGAAAGAGACACACCAACAGATTTTCAATAGCTTTTTCTCTCTTTAACAGTTTCCTGATACTTTGTTTACATTTGGCTTACAGTAAATGCTCGTTCCATTATCACTGAACTTTAATGCCTCAGGGTGACACTACTGACATGTGAAGCTTTCGCTAGACTGCACCACTAGCGCTGTTGATTTCAGGATAACGAGCAGTTTTTTAGCATTGAAAATGTACAAAATTAATGTTATTGAAAGCAATTACACAAAATCAGTAATTGGTAGAAAGCTGAAATTTTTAGGAGGCATCTACATAGATAATTTGAAGATCCCTTAAAATTTTTGCTGAAATTGTACATTTATTTCTTGAGAAATTGCTGAAATTCTGTTAACATTTTCAAACTTGACTGAACTCTTATCATTAACATGACAGGATTTGAACAGAATTTCAGCAATATCTCGAGAAATAAATTTAGGATTTTATCCACAATTTTAGAGAATTTTCGGATAATCTATATAGACTTTTCCTAAAAATTTCAGCTTTTAACAGTTATGGTTTTTGTGCTATTCGTTTCAAAAATTACTCAAGAGGAAGTGTGAACTGGTGTCAAGTTGGTGTTGTTGCGTTGACACATGGAAAATAAAACAAACCTATAAGGTAGATGCACCAGTTTGAAATTTAAGGCACGGAAATAAGAAGAATAAGTAGATTTATCAGTTTGAAGTATTTTTATCACAAATATTAACAGCATTCAGAAGCATCACAGAGAATTAAATATAACAGAGAACCCATATGAAACAAAATAGCACCACTTCCACGATCAAAATATCCGCCATTGATGAAGTACCAAAAATTTTCAATCTCATTTTTATCAATGAAATTTGTGTTGATTGTGATTTCTGAATTAATAATAACATTTATTCATTCATTTAATTAAATTATTTGAAAAAAAAAAATTCTGATTACTGCCCACAGGCCTGAATGAGGGACAAAAAATTCAAATTCTATACTGAAGAAGTGGGGGCAAATAGTTCTGACAGAGGTGCCATTTTTTGTTGCAGCGTTTAGACGAGCGTGTATCCCCTATTATATTAAATACTCTGTAGGGCACACACAAGTACTCGTAAACAAGCAAATTATTTGTAAACAAAATCTATCAAACTACAAGCAGTTGTTGCAAACCACCCTAACTACTTTATGCTATTTTCCCAAGCAAAAAACTAATAGACTTTTTCCAAAAGGAGTAATATTTTTTTAATAATACAATGTATTACAGTAATTAAGAAGTTTTTCTAGATATGGCAGGAGTAATTTAAATTCTCCGCTACTCCCAAATTTCCAATATTCTCTTTTTTTTATCAGTTGCGTCTCATCAAATAATCATTTGGGGTTGATTTGAAGTATTTTTGAGTAGATTTTTTGAACTAATGATCCGATTTCATTGAAATTTGGACCACAGTATCCTCAAATATTGCACAATAAATGACGAAAATTACACGACTCAATATGATTTTGTTTCGGAGAAATTCTATTTGTAATATTGAGCCTACTTCAAAAATTCTTAAATTCCTCCAATGATACGAATTTTCAACTACAACTAGAAAACGAAACAATGGAATTCATTTAAATTTCATCCAAATAATCCTGAGATGTGATAGAACAACCAACTAAAATTTCACCACTAAGTATTCAACGATTACGGAGAAAATTTATGGTCCCAAAATGCTTATTTGCCAAACAATACTATTCAGACAATGTTCAGCAGCATGGTTCAATTTAAAGAAATAAACAAATCTCATTATATAATTAATTAAATAGGTACTTGGTATTTATTCTGGTTCACTTTAATAGTCATTATTCTTATTTATCATTGATAATTCAATCAATATCAAGCTGATTTTCATCAGAAAACACAATTATCAACTCAACAAATTACAGAAACACCTATAGAAACTCTGTTTCAAACATTAATCACCGAATTATTTGTTCTTATTCTTCCCTTCAAATATTTTGCACAACATACAAGTACTCTATAGTCTGTTCCAAATAAAAAGGTAATTTATACAGAGGGGTTCAAACAAAAATTCTTGAAGTTAAATTGAACACTGCTAGGCAAAATAAAAATTGTATAGAAACAGGTCAACTTTGTTTCGTGTCCAGTGTATCCTAACTTTTTCCTCTCCCATCTATTACCCGCGATGCCCACCAAACTCGGTGTATTGTGCGTAGAAAATTACATACTTATTTGGAACAGACTATAGACAGCCTATCGATCTTTAACAGCACTAAATTCTACATTAAATTATGCCACTTCAAACTCAACATTCTCCTTAAACTGTTGCAAACTGGTGCATCTACCCCATGGAATTTTTTTATTATAATTTTTTGTTGTTCGTAGCCTCTAAACTAAGCAAATATTTTCAATACCCCTCTCACCGAACTTAATTTTTTTTCAATATATCAATCATAATCTTTGGCTTCCAAGCTTCTCAAATTAACTAAAATGAAAAAAAAAAATACAAATTTTGAAGGTGAACATCGGCTTGAAAAATGGTTGCAGTAAGTAAACTATTGGCTGCACTCAGTTAATGGAGTAAACATAAAAATACAAGCAAACATTTACTTGAGACAAATTATTGTCATATGTTCAAAAAAGTCACGCAACACACAAAGAAAAACCAATAAGATAAGACAAGCAGAAAAGGTAGTCACCGGCAAGGCAAAGTGTAGGAAAAGACGTTTTTGGGAAGAAAGGGAGAAACACCACAACCAACAAAACACTAAAGGAATCAGCAAAACTAACCACCCCCTTTCACCATATGCCTATTTATTTAGGCTAATATAATGATTCTGGAATCCCAGGTGAATACAATAATAGAATAAAATGCATTTAAAAAAGAGTTTATATTACTGGAAAATCATCCACAAGCGTTGTAGCAACCTTGAAACGATGCGATCTTTGGATGATGAAGTACAGAACCACTGTCCAGATGATCCATATTAAGAAGCCCTGCCGAACTGCAGTAGATCCGACTCAATTCCCAAAGGATGAAAAACTCATCACAAACTGCGATTTTGAGCAAATGCTCCAACTTGCTTTGCCTTGTAGGACATGTAATAACATTTGAAATACGTGATTTTAAAGGTTATTGAAAACTTAATTTCCATTTCGTTGGCAAAAATTCACTCAATTGATCGATATAATCGGATTGACAATCGTAGAAAAACAATTTTGTACAACACTAAATGGTGGGCCAATGAATCAAACGCCTAAACCGGTGAAAAAGTGATGAGTGTAGCGGTGTCAGCAAATTCAATCGCAAACTGGTTAGTTGGCATAAAAAATTGATAGTAAAGATATCTTATACACAGGCAATTCACATTAATTCTGGTTTTGTTATAATTACATTGCGAACAACTCAAGTTGCAAATGAACATGATTTTTTGAGTAAAATCATTGATTTACAAACGAGGCAAATTCAGAGTATATACTCCTACGCATCATCGATCGAAAAACCAAACAACTAACTTAGCCCAACGAAGTGATGCCGCAGTAACATCTCATTTCCGCAAATCGCATCGCTTTATACATCACACCCCGTAATACAGCTGGTAACCTGAAATGAATCGCATCAAGACTGGCCGCTGCAGATATCGAGCAATTAAATTGGCAAATGAGCGGATAGCCTAGGTAGCGGAAAAGCAGTTGAGTAAGCTGCATTAAACGGTAAAATCAACAAACTCGAACTCGGTTAACGAATGACGGAGCAAGTATATACACAAATGAGGAAAGCAGAGAAAACAAATGGCTAAGGCAGGAATTGAGCAAAAAAAAAAAAAAAAAAAAAAAAAAAAAGCATACAATTAAGCAGTGCGCCGTAATAATAAAATATGCAGAATAGAAATTCAGATTAGGGGTGAACGAAGTGAACGAGGTGAGGAGACATACGAATGGAGGCGAGAGAAGACGAGGAAGAGAAAAAAAACAGGTATAGGCTTCTCATTACGATAGAAGTTTTGCAACAAAATCATTTTGTTTTTGGGCAACCGGCAGCCAGTACCACGGTAGCGACTTCATTGCACGAGTTGGTTCGAGTTTCACCGGTTTCATTATATTAGGTGCCAATCAAGAAAGGTGGCATACCTCGCATAATACAATTCCGAAAGAGAAAATGTCGACTTTCTCGTCGTATTTGTTTCCCTTCATCATCTCCGGAGCCATCCAGTACGGATTTCCAACCACCGTGTAACGTTTTTTTCTCTCGCTGCGACGTGAAGTTGTCCCATTTCGTGACATCGTTTTGGAACAGCATTTATCGTTCGATACATTCACCACATTTTGACGACTAGAAACACGCGAACTACTCTGTCCTCCGATTCCTTGTGATATGATGCGCGAGAGACCGAAATCCGCCACAACCACCGTTTTATCCTGCCAATTATAATTTAAATGAAATTATCGTTCGGAAAAAAATAAAAAATAAAATGAAAAATACAAGATATACTCGATCTTTCAAAACACAATCCGTAAGACAAACTTCGAATCGCAGAGTACGTAAATTACGCCATTTGCTACTCCCGCAGCAAGCCTCTCCTACGAAGCCCATAAAACTATTCGCTATTACCTTTGAGTATATACTACTTCATACGGAGAGCTAATTCGTATACATTTTCTATACGTAGTTACTTTCAGACATAGATGGCGCTTTCAGGGAATGAAATAACTTCTTTTACACACGAGTATATCTGTATATAAAACGGAACTTGTTGAATCAGCTCTCCATACGAAATAATATACTATATACTCAAACGCTATTACTACCACCTCACCCTTATTACGCGTAAATTCTTCACACACACTGCCTCTGATTATTAATTTTTTTTTGTTGTAAATTACACGTAAGTACAGGCCATTCACCTAGCTGGTTCTCTTTCTTCCCTCCTCAGTCATCATCACGATTACGGGGTCCGCGATTTTCAACCCGATTTAACTATTTATTAACGGCACGCGGACACTCGAATCACCAAAAAAGTAACGTATACGTATTACGTATTTATTTTCAGTTTTTTTATTTTTTTCTCATTGTTTCTCGCAGATTCTGCTGGTATGTAGAAAAAAAAACTATAGCGCAGCAAACCACGCTAGAAAGTGTAGGTTCTCGACCTAAAATAAAAATTAATTAAAAAATAAATAAATAAATACGATAAAAAACATTAAAACATGAAAAGAATAGAAGCTTATAATATAAAAGCAAGTCCGCTTTTGACCAGCCTTTTTGGTTGATCTGGAATTTATCTTATTTATTTAGCAATAGTTGACAATCTTTTTTAAATCACATCCACGAATGAACCTTCCAGCCGATTGAAACAAAATTTTTTCTCGTATAAAATATAATCAGAACCAAATTTCGTGCCTATTGGTTGATATTACGCGTTTTAGAACAATTTAGGACCCAATAATCCGACATAATAGGATGTAATAGACGAACCATCGAACTTATTGAGACGAAAAACAATATGGTTCTTCCTTGTGTAGATGCGAATAAGTGTGCCAAATTTCAAAATTGCGACCTGTATCGAGTTCAACGTAAATGGGTGCGCGTATATATATTAATAATAATAATTATATACTAATTTATACGAATTTTAGCTAATAGTGCCAAAATTTTCCGGACGTCATTCACGAGACGAAAAACGAACCTACTCTCACCTCTGGATCACAATTTAAGATCAATTGTAATAAGTAAATTTCCTTGGAAAACCTACATAACACGCGGAGCAGCGGCGGATGAATCTTTCTGACTATCCGTGAGAGCCTTAGCCTAGATATCCCCTCCTCGAATCTGTCCAAAAGACCATAACACCTAAGTGCACCACCGACTTTGAAATTTATCGCATTAAAAAAACATTAAAAACTCAAAATAGCTCCACTTCTGTGATTCAACCAGCCGTCTCTCGACTATTCGGAGTATGATTTAGTGGAGGGCACGGTAGCAGCGTTCGATACGAATGCAAATAAAGACGGCATTTCGGCACCTTCCTATAAAAAATACGAAAAAATGTGGCAATAGGGCAGGCCGGCTAATATACTTTAAAAAAAATAATAACGCAATCGATCTCATTCGTAACTTTTTCTTCTACGAGTAGCGACCTGGCATCATAAACCCACTCACGAAAGTCCAAAAAACAGCCGAAAAAAGTTTCTAATTGGTCTGTAAATTGGACCGATAAAGCTATCATTTCATTTAATGTATCTACAGTATTTCCTAACTTAGTTTTTTGGTACCTTCAGCATTCGCATATAAATCTTTCACTGGTGGACATGCGTGGCCTAGTGGTTTGGAGTTCTGCCTTGCAACATTGAAAGGTTGAAGGATTGAGACCGATCAAACCAAAATGGCGTTGTGTTTGGTTCGATTTGGTTCAACTGGTGCTTTCATACATAGGTAATTGGAAATTCGCGCTGGGAGACCACGGGCAATCGCATACCGACCACTTCCTTCCTCATCGCTCATCAATAACACAAAAATCCACATATCTCGGGTATAATGGCTATGCTGCTCCGATTCTGATGAAAACATTTAAATAAACTTCTCCTTCGCCAACAACCAAAAATCTACTACCACGCGATATAATAAATTACTCGAGCACATTTCCTGGAACAGATTTCGCCTCTAGTTCTCCTTAACTCACTGCTCTACCAATGAATCCACTATTCTCACAACCTGTGCCTGTTTGTTTGACAATACGCAACACATTCAAGTCAACCTTACATGCGACGTAGTTAATAGCAAAACTCGCAGACATTCTTCCAGCCTTTAAACAAATGGTATTTGTTCAAACTTCCAGAATAAATTGTTCTCTTTTTATAGTCCATCTTTTGGCAAATCCTTATCCTTTATGAAATCATGAAATCTCAGTCCGTACTCATTTCATTTGTTTAGATGACCGGAATAACCGAAAGCCACTTCCACTCTCTCTCGAAAGGCACAACGTTGAGCACATCAGCGGATTGGGAAACCCCCCCCCCCCGTAGAATCGTATCCCGGCGATGTTTAGGAGTGAAAAAAATAAAGTAAGTGGCCGTCCTCTTGAATTTTGCGAAACTGAGTAAAGGTTCTTCAGTATGTCAACGTTATCGACCCCTGATTTTATCTTATTATACGGCATATTGATCTCAAAATATTTCACGTCGTCATAAGGTTTAATTAATGTGTCCTAATGAATGTCCAAAGTACCTACTGTATGTGAAAACAAACACTTCCAGACTTTTACAATACGATACTTTGCCATCATCGTTGAAAATGAAAAATGATGTTTTTGTTGGGCGTCTTGCACATATCACGGGTGGCACAAATCGTCGGTTTTTTTTCACCGTACCACTCCGATTCAAGTGATTCGATTCTCGGAGATCTTGGCATAAATGGTACGATGTAAAATAATTATCGGTTACTACAGTCAGACTGCTATTACCGATTGGCAATATTAATCTTTCAACGGCTTCTTCTGGAGAACCACTGGTTAAAAATGGAACATATGGCTCCCTTCCAGCGTGGAATTCCAAGTTATGGGTACAAAAAGATCGAGAATGACAAGCAGCATAGATCTTCAATCCATAATTCAATGGCTTCCTAGGCATGTACTGTCTAAACCTATAACGACCTCTGAAGGAATCTAGATTCACCATAACTGTAGTTCTCTACGCAGTTTGTTACAAATTCACTGTGGACGTCTCAAATAGCAGCAAGTTTATCAGTTCTTTATCGTTCGATGTGGGTTTCATTATCGTCAAAGAGCAAATTTCTGGAGTAAAAACTGAAATCTGTATTCTGCCATCACCATGCGACACAATTGAATGCCGCAGCCATCAACGAGCCATAGGGGAGCAATATTTGTCTGCAACGTTTGATAGAAACGAGCTAAATATGGAAGTCCAATCACAGGTTTGATTTTAGTTGTGTTTGTGACATTTGCTTGGTCAGGTCTGGCATAATCTTGTCATACTATTCAGATTTTCTGGTTTGGGCTTTGCGCAGTCTTCTCGATGATACGATCACGGATTAGCGCTCTCCAGAAGTTGATCAATGTTGCTGAATTCTGTAGCACAAATGGTGTTGGTGCTCCACGGCGTAAAACCGAATTAACTTGGTGACATGGTCCGAGTTCTTAAGAGCATCCTCACGGTCACTGTTATCTTCCTCTTTGTCGATGAATTCTTCTTCGGGCAGATCCAATGGCCGCAATTCCTCCTCTACATTCTGTTTCTCGAGTGCGCTAATTGATTTTTCCATTTTCGTGTGTTTTTCTTTTTTCTTCTCCTTTTTTTTAAACAAAATTTGAATGCAAAAGGAAGAGGTATGAAAATATCAGATTTTCATGAATTGCCTGCCAGTGTATTGAAATAATAGTTTCTCACAAAGAAAAAAGCGGAGAATCCCCGACGTCATTACTGGGCTACGATCAGGAACTGAGTTGATAATTGATAGCGACTGATATTCCATTTAAAACACCTAAGGCCGTCAACTCCTACCAACTATCACTTCAGTTCATGATCGCAGCTCTGGGGAGACAAAAATTTCCAAAACGTCTCTGTGTGCCTGGAGCTACGCAATTACACTTACAGATGTTCTAAAAACAGGCTGCAAGTGTATCGAAGGAATAGTTTCTCTTCAGGAAAAAAGCGGGGATTCCCTCTATGACACCACTCAAGGAAATACGTTTTAATCATTTGTGTAAAATGTTGTGCGAAGAAGAATCTATTGCTATCTCTAGCCCACTCACTCAGTCGCAGACACACATAACCGAGCCCGCAGCGATCGCGATCGTAGTGCTTTCAGTGGTGAAATGGTCACTTGAAATACTTTGTGAAATTGAAATTTAAATTGTGAGACGAGTAAAGGACTCATTGCAGGTAGATATATGTTCGTTTCGAACGAATTCTGCGAATCAGATTCAAATTTTGGGATGCTATTTCGTAAATACCAATATTTATGTTGTTCGAGTGAGTTACGTTCGTATATTTACGGAACAGCACACTAAAATGCGAATGTGATTCTCAGAATTCGTTCTAAACGAACGTAGCTAGTACTTAGTTTATTACTTATAATGGAATAAAAGCGTATAAACAACAGATCGGATGAAAAAATGTGAAAAAATAAATGTAAGATATGTGCGGCTTGGGTTCTTTTTTTCTTTTTACCTGTCATTTTAGTTTAATCTCTTTTCATAATATGTGACAATTTTTAAATTAACAGCTCTTAAAAAAAATTTTTGTTTGTCTGACCGACATTTAAAAATAAAAATAACGAAAAAATATATTTTTATTTACCTCTCTGACTAGACAATTATGAGAATTAAGATCGCGATGAATGATGTTCATCGAATGTAAATACGTCATGCCTGATGCTATATCTTTGGCAAAATTCACTCTTTGGTGCCACGGCAAAGGTTCATTTAAATCATGTATCAGTTCCTTCAACGTTCCTCCGGATATGAATTCGGTAACCAAATGAAGTTTTTTCTCTTTATACAATACGCCGATAAATTTCAACACATTCGAATGGTGCAAACTACGCAGAACAGCCACCTGAAAATGAAATTTTTGTCTTTTACCGAATAATTTATCGGTTATCGCATATATAAAGGAATAAAGGTATAGTGCACTGATGTATTTTACACGATATGCTGGAACAGTGGTCCTCAAAGCATGCGGCACGAACACCCGGAGTCCCGACGGACCGCAAATCGACTTGCGGCGAATCGCAAAGAAATTTAAACTCTCAAACATTCATTCAACACAAGCGTCTAATCTCACTCCAGCTTACGATGTTGTGATTAGGTACTTTTTTTTCGTATTTTTCATGTGAAGTTGATCTTATACCCGCCAGTTAATCAACGCCAGCTAATCAACATTTCACGAACACCCTCATAAACATTGTAAAAATAGACTGGTAGAAAAAAAAAAAACTGTTGTAAGGCTTTGAGGATATAATATCTATGATGGAGATGACACACGGGCAGTTTCGGTGTCCTGCCTATATAGAGGGCTTCTACAAACACGTGTACTTCCAACTAAATATCTGATTCGAGGAAAATCTCGCAACCTGCATTTGTTTAGAAACACTGGCGTACAAAGTACCTCACTTTTACACCGATTTTCAATTCTGATTGGTTGAGGTGTTCAGTCTGGGGTACTGTTAGATACTGGACGTTGGTATCACTGGTATTACTATTACGACAGTCACGTTATCGTCGTTTTATTCTACGCCTTACTCTTGTTAATGTTTTCTGGTCAGGAAGTGATGCTCATTCTCGTGTTTTTATAAAGAATTAAGATGGAGATCAATTTTGTTTGTTCCTTTTATTAATTAAAGTGTAATTAATAATTTCAATGTGTTTTTATGAGTAATATCAAGTAATCAAGTGATTTAACTCAGTTGTTCGTAATTTGCGTCAAATTGACTTATAAAGGGTACTTCATACGTCAGCACACAGCATCTATAGTCTGGACACTCAACCCCATGTTAAAACCTCTCTGTGTTGTCTCCATCATATATATATCCGCAAAGTCTGTAAAGATTTGAACCACTGACCATATCAGGTAAATGGAAAATAGGATGATGCCACGCCGAATACAAAAATATTTAAATTTAAATTACTATATAAACAAATAAATATGTAAATTCAATCAATCACAATGTCGTAAAGCCAGAGTCCAAAATGAGATTTAGACGCTTCTCATTCAACTAAATTCAACACCCTTCTTATCAGAAGGGCAGAAGATTAAAATATTTAAACTGTAACAACCTGAGTGAATGATATTACATTTTGTCTTACAGTAATATTGAGTGTGATCTCATCTCTCCCCAAACAATATCGAAAGAATTGATTCAAATTAAAAAATTTATTTTTCAACTCTTCTTTTTCACCATACATGGAGGTGCGCTTCTAATTTTTTGGAGCTTGCTCACTCCAGCTCACTTATCTCAAGAAAGGAATTCACTCACTCCAGCTTCTCTGAAAAGGAGTATTTCTGCTCATTTTCACACTAATTCAATTCTTTTTTCGGAAAATAAGATAATTTGCAAGAGGAAATCCCGGTAGAAGCGCTAGTGTTTTTTCCTATATTCACTTTGTAATCCATTTAAGCAAACCTACTCGATAAGTGATATTTAGTTATTAGTTTTTTTTAAATTTACTCGCCTGTCACTGTTATTATGTGCAGCCTTACTATCTATACATCAAATGTAATAACTATTACATGTTGTTCGATTTTGCTGTCCAATATGAACAGACCTAAATAAATTGTGTCCAGTGAATTTCTCATTTTATTTTTGTTTTCAACACTTTTTGTTTCTAATAACCAGAAGGTTATGAACACATGTGTGACTAGCTATTTTTGTGTAATTTTTTAAAATTTTAATTATCTTCTTAGCAAATATTGTTTGAAATTGATTAAAAATAACATGGAAAAGAAACACTTTTTCAAACCATCACATATGTATTTCAACAACATACAAAAATGCTAGCGGAAAACTAAAAATTTGTAGGTCAAATTATTTCCAAATCAAGAAATCAGTGCTGCCACAGACAAAGCACAAAAACATATTATTTATTTTTATTTACAGGTTATGCGTATGTATAAACAATTAATGTACTGTCATGAGGTTGTGTGATATTGTCTCCCAACACCCCCCTGCCATTCCATAAAACTGAATAAGGTAAATTTATTAATAAAGCATAAAATAAATAAGCAAATCACAAAACATTTAAAACAAGTAGTGTTAAAAACAAAAGCATTATGACTAGTAACAATTAAATGAAAATGATCATCAAATAGTATGTGTGGAATACCTTGTCTTGAAAGATATTCACACGTAGGAGGTAATCTACAGCTTTGCGAGTTCTGCCACTTCATACATTTAAGTATGGAAGAGCCAAATCCAAGGCAAACACTGGCAATTTTGTAGCCAGTTTCATGAGCTTATATAGTGGATTTAGTATACGCAAACCAACACACATACATACATATACATATGGTATTATGTCATAGTTTACATCATTTCTTGCCCCCATAAGGTATTAAGAAATGACGCAGTGTGTTTGGTGCTGGTCTGTGACATCACCAAGATCCTTATCAGGTAATTGATCACGGTCTGTATAAAGTATGTTACCTGTATGAATGTACAGGTATTAACATACAAATGTACGTGTGTAGTTTTGTTTAACATCATAGAGACAAATATATGCCAGCTTTAAGACAGCAACGGTAATTGAGGGGTGCGAGCCCCTAAACCTTATACGAGTATTGTCCACACAGTATGGTTCATAAAAATATAAAAATAACATGTATGATGGGGACTAGAAATGTGTAAATATAACGGTAATATAATGTGGTGTGTGCATTTAATTAAATAAATATGTACATTATTGTTTTAATGTATCAACTTTGTGATTTGGTTTTAGAGAATCACCATCTGTTCATCCTAAATATGTATATGTTTAAAATTATTCGTGTATGTAGGAAAAGATCTAGGATATAGACTATTGTTGGAATCAATGAAATATAGTGAGGAATGCTGAATACCAATAAGAGTGGCAGAGCAGCTACGGGGAACCAAATGGAAAGAAAAAAATTTGGGAGAAACAAAGTTTTTGAAACGCATGGTTTACAACAGATAATAAATGACCGCCATCCGTCCGCAGTTCAAGCCCAAGACATCAGAAATTTTGAAGGGTTTAAAAAAAAAATTATCCAAAAAGTTGACTTATGGGGAGTATTTTTGAAATTAATATTTTGTAGGTTTTTCAATCAAGAGTCTTCGTCAACATGTCGACTAATTGATCTGAAGAATGTATATCATTGAAAGAAATTATTTTTAGATAAAAGGCCTTTAACAAGGCACAGCACTTGGTCACCAGAGACTTGGATTGCTTCTGGCCACTTCCAGATGCAAGGAAAGGTGGGCTGCCTTTAACTTCTCACGATGTAGTTGATGGGCACGACAAAACGCTGGTCAACCTACTATTTCAATATCGTGGATGACTTTGGAAGAAGAAATCCTTGGGCGTAAACCTTCTTTTCCGATTACACTGGGAAATTTGTCAAAAATTTTTTGGAATCGAATGTTTGAATGAGCATGCATTGTGCATATCTCGGGAGGATAGTTGATTGGGTAGGGTTTTCCTACAACAGCAAGTCCAGTAGTCTTATCAAAGAAGTGACCTTTGCTGACATTGGGAAGCAGTTGGTAGTGGCTAAGGAAGTCTGCTCCAATTATGGGGTCAGCAACGTCGGTTATGATGAAGGCCCACTTAAATTTGTGTCAAAGGCCAAAATCTAGCTGTACCAGCTTAACTCCGTAGGTACTGATTGGAGTTTGGTTTGCAGCATAGACTTGGAGCAAAGTTCTACGTTTCCGGTCTTTGGCAATTGGAGGTATGGCAGATACTTCCACGCCAGTGTCTGCCAAGAAACACAGTTCAATAAGCAGATCTTCTACAAATAGACGGACTGAATTGAAAATGACTGAGAGCGCCATCTTGACTGACTCGTTTACTTGTTTCCCAAGTGGGTAGGGGATTTGGAATCACGAAGATTGTGATTTTAGGGTTTATCCCACCAAGAACATGGAGGGTCAGAACAGTTGGGCAATTTTCTTCTAAACTGATGGTGGTACCAACAGTGGCTTTTACAAAACCAAGCATTAACCGGTCTTTTTCCGTCGATGACTTTCAGTGTCATCTGTGGTTTTAAACAACTAGAACTGGAGTCTCGAGAGCGCAATTTGTCTCTAGACCTACCTTCTTGAGAATGCAAACATCCATGTTTGGGGAATGGTGCGGAAATTTTGCGGGGGTCAACAGAGCTCACCTGTTTACCAGCCAAAAGCTGCTGAAGCAATTGGTTGATTGTGGCTAATTCCAAAGAATTAGCCGTTGGTGGTGTTGACTGGGATGCCGTGGGAGTTGTAATAGCAGAAATGGTAGTACTATTGGGAGTAGTTGTCAACAGAAAGGTTTGTTTGATAGCTAATGCCTCATCAGCTTCAAGCACTGCGTGTTGAGAGGTTGCGGGCTTAGTCATGGCCAATGTTTGTCGTATATTGACTGGGAGGGATTGGAATAAAAGGTTGTGGAGAACATTATCATTTACTCTTCCTTCGTTTAAAATGACAAGGTGGTGGTGGTACGCCGATGGCCTCTTGGAAGGTAAATGATGCGTATTTTCTAACAGGTTTCTGATTTGGGAATAAGAGGATGGGGAATATTCCTGCTGGATTTGGTTACGGAGATTCGACCAAGTGTGAAGCGAATCATCGGAACTATACAATAGTTCCGACACAGCATTGGCTACTTGGGTTGCCAGGTATTGAAATACATAAATCCATTGACTTAATTCATTTTTGGATATTTTACTGATGCATTATTGATATATTTTAGGGTATATTAACCTACATTTTACATTCATCATATTTATTGTACATATTTTTGATTATTTTGGCCAATTTATTTTCATAATTGTGGCCTTAAAGCTGAGATTTTCAATACTCTATTTTATTTCTGACCATTGTTCTTTATCAGCAGTTTCAGAGTTTCCAGAATCACAATTAGGCATTGCAGTTGGTTGGGGAGAGAGGAAAAGGTATCAATGCATATTGCCATACAACAAAAAGCATCATTTTGGGGAGTAAACAAACATTTTATTTCAAGAAGTTAAGTGTGGATATGGTTTATGATGTCACGCACTTCTCAGCATAAATATAGTACTGTTGATTTTAGGATTATGTACAGTTTTTTGAGGGGTATTAAAATTGACCTCATAACAGTGTTAGTAGTGGGGATTATGCAAATTATCCGTTTCATAAGAAAAGAAAATGATTGATACCATTTTTTTCATTTTGACCTAATTTTTCTATGTACGTCTATATAAGTATATATATATATATATATATATATATATATATGTATCACCTAAAATTTTGTGTTCCCAGTTTTGAGAAAACTACCTGGTGGATATGGCTGAAATTTTTACAAGAGATAGTTTTCATATTGGAACAGATCAGAAAGAAGTTTTCTGCTTATTGTTTAATTAGTTTCTGAGAAAATAACAAAAGGGATTGGGATGAAATTTTTATGAAAGACTTTCCTTATGTTGATTCAAGTTTCTTAGAAGTTTGGTGCCTATCAGTTTAATTATTTCCAAGAAAACTGGAGAAGAAAAATTTGTATAAAAAATTTAGGGTTTACAAATTGATTAAAAAAAAACTACTAAACAGATGGAGCTGAAATTTCTACAAAAGAAAGCTATTGTACGAGATCAGGTCTGAAAAAAGTTTGCTGCTCATCGCTTCATTAGTTCTTGAGAAAACTGCAACAAAAAATCTCTGGAAAAGCAGTTTTTAGTGATGAAACATTGATAGATCAACTTTTTTGTGAAGAATATGGATAACTAAAAATGGTTTTTTTGTAATTTCTTAGCTTGAAACCAGCTATGAAATATCGATATAAATATTGATCGCTATCGATATAAATATTGATCGCTATCGATATTATTTTTCAGTTTTTTCAAGAGCACTCTCTCTCTCTCTCTCTCTCTCTCTCATTCTCTCTTGCTCTTCCTCCCTCCCAGTACACCATGTTAACCTGTTACCATACACCTTGATACCTTTCCCCACAAGTGGATTGATTTTAATGATGAAAGATCGTAGTGTCACCAAAGAGACCAAGAATGACTCCTCTGAATTTTTCAGTTTGGGAAATACTAAAACATCTTGTTTATCATTCACCACTGTCCGAAAATCTCGACCAGCTTAGAATAAAATTGATACCATTTTTACAACTATGAAGGAAGAACCTTTAATTTTGCGACAGACAACACAAAATGTGGCCCACAGATATTTAATGTGTCGTAATAACTTCAGTGCGTGGTTTGAAAATTTTCCTTATCTCTCTATATATTAAAATAGTTTTGCCTTCTAGATAACAGCCAAGTGTTAGTAGGCCCTTTGTATATCTCTCTGTATAAACAAGGTATTTTTTGTGTGTGTTGGTAGATTTCCTCAGATGTCAGCCATCTGTTAGAGTATATTAACACAGTATTTGTTGTATGCAGTAGTGATTTGTGTTGCAGTGAGAAAAAATAAGAAACTGTGGGTGGATGCTGGAAGTGGGGTGGTTGTATACAGTGTTACCATTTTAGTTATTTAAAAGGTTTCCTAATTGATTAGTATTATCAAATATTTTTTTTCCAACCCCTTCTTTTATGTCTCTTCAGCCTCTGTATTCACTATTAACTCATCATTGTCAGTGAATTGTTTAAATGAAAAAAATGAAGATTTATTACACAGACCTTTTCAGTATTTTTCTTTGCCTATGTTATTTCCAAAATAGTCACATACATCTGATATAGCCTACTTTCTTTTCTCACCCTTTTAATAATAACAGGTTGATAACAATACACTATATAGAAATTGTATAAAGAAGTTTCCTCAAATCTTTTCCCCCTTTTCACCATTTCCTTCCTTCCTTTCTGCCTTTTCTCTCTTACCTGCTTTCTCCTCCTTTGTAAAAGGCTATCTTTGGTAAAAGGATACATTTTGACCAAATTCTCATTCCTTCTGTTTTGGCCACACCATCTCACCCCAGAATGAAATATTATTTCAGTCATTTTCTTGCAGTCAACTAGAATTTTTGTGTTTTTTAAATTGTTTTTATTTATCAGTTTGACTCCAACCAGCTATTTTTATTCCAATAAGTGTAAATAATTGTTCGCTTTTATGTTCTATCTTTATAAAAAACTATTTCACCACAATTGAAGTGCTATATTTATCAGCCTTTTTATAGTTATTACAAGGGTAAAAATTTACCCCCTCAACAATTCGTTTTTTCACAATTTACATATTGAAACTTCAGATTCTGGTAAGTTGATTTGAAATACTAAGCATCTACAGTATGTATAAATTTTATTAGCCCACTGAATTGGAGTGGATATTTTTAAGGATGGGTACAATATTTCATATTATGTATAAAAATGGTATGAAAATTTTGCTCTATAGAAGAAGTAAAATCATAAAAAAAATTACTTATAGGCCTAAATCATAGTATATCAAATAATCATGCAAAATATTCAAAATGAATGACACATCACAGTACCCTTTGTTGATGTCACTGAATTTGAAAATTGTACAGGCACTTAGAGTATAACTAGAACTACATTTAACTTTGTATTCATTAACATATGGGATTTAAAAATTATAGGTATGGATCTGGTGAGTGAAAAAAATTGTAGGCGATGGGAATTGTCTTTTCAGATGTTTGGCTCATTTTCATCATGGGAATCAGCGTTTTCATGTCAAGATGAGAAGAGAAATTGTTCTCAATATAGTGCAGAACTGGACCAAATTTAAACCTTTTATTATTGGTGAACAATTTTACAGAATTTCAATTTCTTCCCCTCAAATGTATGCCTCCCATATGTCATTACCAAATATTTTTGGAGGAGAAGTAGAAATTGTTGCATTTTCAAAGTTTTCAAATTATAAAGTCATTGTATATTGTTCTGAGAATAAACAACACGGGGTGTATGGAAAAGATGATGGTAAAATCATTGCCCTAAATTTTTCCTGTGAATATGACAAAGGTCATTATGATGTGCTGCTATTGAATGAAAATGAATTGAAACATGTATTATTTTTATCAGTTTATAAACAATCATGTGGAGCAGTACCTTTAGACATTGTACCTTTAGATGTGGATAAACAGATTAAAAAAATAGTTGGTGATGGAAATTGTTTATTTAGATGTCTTGCTTACTTTCACTACAAATGTCAATGTTTTCATCTCAAGATGAGAAGAGAAATTGTTGTTAATGTAGTGCAGAACTGGATTGAATTTAGAGATTTTATTAAAGGTGACCAATCTTATGGAATTACAATTCCTTCACCTCAAATATACGCATCTTATATGGGATCACTGAATACCTTAGGAGGAGAAGTAGAAATCGTGGCATTTTCCAAGTTTCTAAATTATAAAGTGATAGTATACTGCCATGAAACAAAACAACAAATAGTATATGGGAAAGATGGTTGTAAAATCATTGCTCTGAAGTTTTTAGCGCAATATGACAAGGGCCATTATGACGTTTTATTATTACATGAAAATGAATTGAAACATTTGAGCAAACCATTCATCCATAAACTCACAAATGAATTGAAATATTCGGATGATCAACCAACTAATAAACCAATTTTATATGAGCCTACAATCAACAAACCCAGTTTTGGGAAGTTGAAAACCAGCAACAAAAACAGTTCGTGTAGGCCTGAATAAATCTATACGTGTGGCTCAGCCAATAAAATGTCTGGGTGAGCCATCAATTCATAAAACTACAAAACAATGTAAAAATGTGGTAAATGACCCTTTAAGGGAAATAAGTTCACACACTGTACCCATAGAAAAGTACACAATGGGAGAAATGAATGTACAATATAGATACCACAAAGCATTATCCTTTAGGAATGAACCACGTAGAACTGTTAATAATTGCTGTCACGGGGGAAAATTATTCTACCTCCTCTAAATAAATACCCAGATTACCTGAAACATTTATTATTAGATTCATCTAAAGAAGCAGTAACTTTTTGTTCCAATATCAGAACATATAACAATGCATTTGCATTTGCAACTTTTAACACAAACTTCTGTTATTTTCCACCTAGAGGACTACCTTTGGTTAAGATTCATAGTCAAGTTCATTATATGGGAACCACAAGCCTGTATTCCAAAACTACTCCAAGAAATGGACAAATTCATATCTATGATGGAGATACTGCCTTGAAACTTTGTGCAAGTGCATCAGTGATGAATTCAGAGATTGTGAAAAAAAACTGAAGAATCTATGAAAAATATTAATCATTATGCGCGTTTATATGAATATATCACTAAATGAGAAGTATCTAGAAACAAATTTGACCGATCAATTCTCTCTCAATTTCATAAGGTTCAACTGTGATGATCGCTGTCTCTATAATGCCCCTATAACTGGGAAATTAGCTGCCATAATTGTGTCAAAAGATGGCACTATTCCACAAAATATAGATCTACGGATTTTTCCCAGACACAAAAATGAAAGTGAAATAATGCGGAAAACATCACAGCATGTTGATCCAATGACTTTTCCGCTGCTTTTCTCCAATGGTGACCTTCGTTGGGGATATCAAATACAAAAAAATAAGGGTAATGACAAAACGATGAAACAAATTTCATCTTTACGATACTACAGTCATCGGTTAGCAATTTGTATCACAGAAGAATTCAAACCAATATTGTATGGAGGGAGACTAATTCAGTAATATGTTATTCATGCATATATCATTATCGAATCACATTGTATGAATTATTTACATTTTAATCTGGTAAACTACAAAAAGAGTGCTACCAAGGACTGATGGATCATATTAACAACAGTAAAGCCAATTCATCTGATATTATCCGCTTAGGAACTATGGTTATTCTTCCATCAACATATATTGGCAGCCCCAGATTCATGCAGCAGTTGTATATGGATGCAATGGCCATATCTAGAAGTACTGGTAGACCAGACTTATTTATAACTATGACTTGCAATCCAAATTGGCCTGAATATAAACAAATTTTAAAAACTTATCCACAAAATACCTCAATAAACAATCTCCTATGCATTGTAAGTAGAGTATTTAATGGTAAGGTGCTTCAAATGATTAAGGAAATTACCAGAGGAAAAGTATTTGGTCGAGTAAAGGGATATGTATATACGATAGAATTCCAGAAACGTGGCCTACCACATGCCCATATACTTTTCATTCTACAAAATGATGTGAAATTATTGACGCCTGAGAAAATAGACAGTTTTATTTCTGCAGAAATCCCAGATTCACAATCAAAAGAGCTTTATAATGCTGTCATCAAGCACATGTTGCATGGCCCACACTCCAAAACAACACTGTGGAATACCTTACGTCGTGGAAAGTAAAACCAACAAAGAAGGTGTTCAACAGAACAATTTGCATGTTTATGCCAATATACCAGAAAGGTATGAGGGAGCCAAGACTTCGGCAAACACTGGCGATTTGGTCTATGATTTTTTCATCTTATATAGCCAGCTCCCTACATGCACACATACACACCTATGTAACATTTACATAGGTATAGTGTAGATAATTTATTTGTACTTTACAGTTGTCATGGCAACGGTAAAGTACGGAGAATGCATCTTCGTATCGGTCCTTGACATCGCCGAGATCATTATCTATCGATTCGTCACGGTCTGAGATTTGTAACTTGTCTATCTGCAAAAATAGACAAGTACAAACGAACATACATTCGTATTTGGTTTAACGTGCAAGGCACGAATAATTGTCACCGGAGGTGACGACTGTCGTCGATAGGCTGAGCCTATTTCCTCATACGAGTAATGGTCTAATCCCCACAGCTACTCCCCCCCAGTTTTTGCGTCGTAAAAACGATTAATCGCATGCCTGGGGGATTAGAGGTTTTTAGCGCTGTTTTTGTTCCCTCTCCCATTTGGCGAGGGCACTTCCAACCGCTGCTTTAACGCATTTGTACGATTCCATGCGTTGATCGTAGGCCTAAGAAGATGGTTGGAAGTGCTTCCACCCATCTTTTTGTGTTGTAAGCCATTATTGAGGCTTTTAAAGCCCTATGCCATCTCTCAACTTTCCCATTTGCTTGAGGATGGTAGGCTGTGGTATGACTGTGTTGAACACCAAGCTTTTTTGATAACTCTTGGAAGAGTGATCTTTCAAATTGGCGACCCTGGTCTGTTATTATGACTTCAGGTACGCCATATCGGGCAATCCAGTTTTCATATAGTTTGGCAGCTATTGTTGGTGATGTCATTTCATATAATGGTATTGCCTCTGGCCATCGAGTTGCTCTGTCAATCATTGTGAGGAGATATCTGTGTCCTTGTGAAGGGGGCAATGGGCCCACTAAATCAATATGGATTGTTTTGAACCGCTCTGTTTGTTTAAAAGATTTGAGTGGTGATCGAGTATGTCTTCCTACTTTGGACTCTTGACAATTCAGGCAAGTGTGAGCCCAGTTGTTGCAGTCAGACTTAATTCGAGGCCAGACAAATCTTGATGATATTAGATTAGCAGTACATTTGAAGCCAGGGTGCGATAAATTGTGCACGCTGTTAAATGCCAATTTGCGATATTTTTTCGGTAAGAATGGCCTATTCTTGCCTGTACTGATGTCACATGTTAGTAAGACATCGGTACTGGGAATTTTTCGTTGCCTCAATTTAAGAGATGTGTTTTCATTTAACAATAACTCTTGCAGTTCTGCATCCTTAAGCTGTTCTTTTACGATTTCAGCATAAGGTAATTGGGCAGGGGCTGAGATAGCTTTGATTTTACTGAGTGCATCAGCTGGAGTGTTAAGTTCTCCACTTATATACTGGATGTCAGTAGTTAGTTGACCTATGTAGTCTAACTGTGGTGCTCTTCTTGGTGATGCTGGCTCTGCTTTCTGCGTGAAGGCATGTATTAGGGGTTTATGATCTGTATACACAGTAAAGCATCTACCTTCTAGTTGGTGCCTGAAATGCTTCAGTGCAGTAAAGATTGCCAGTAATTCCCTATCGTAAGTACTGTAATTTCTTTCTGTTTTGGATAGCTTTCTGGAGAAGAAAGCGAGCGGAAATTTTTGGTCATTTTCCTTTTGGTACAGTGTTGCACCAATTGCAAAGTCAGAGGCATCGGATGCGACACATAATGGTAGACTTTCGTCTGGGTGAGCCAAGAGGGCTGCATTGGCCAGCAAGTTTTTTATATTCTCAAATGCTTTTTCAGCTTCTTTATTCCATTCGAGTAGAGTTTTATCTCTTTTCTTTGATGTTTTGATTAAAGCGAACAGCTCACTTTGTTCAGCTGCTGCGTTTTTCATGCAGCGCCTGTAAAAATTTACCATCCCTAAGAAATGTCTGAGTTCAGCTACGTTTGAGGGTTTGGGAAAATTTAATATTGGCTCAACTTTGGTCTTTAGTGGGGCTATGCCTTCGGTTGAGACTTTGTAGCCGAGAAAGTCAATTTCGGTTTGTGCATATAAGCTTTTACCTACATTGATAGTAAGGCCGGCAGCGTGTATATGTTGTATAACGGCTCTCACGTTCTTCTCATGCTGTTTCTCACCGCCTTCTGAGCATAAGCAAATGTCATCCAGATATGCATATGCAAACGGCAAATCCCAAAACAATCCATTGATGAATCTTTGGAAGGTTTGAGCTGAATTGCGGAGTCCAAAAGGAACTCGAAAGTATTTGAATAGTCCAAAGGGCGTTATGAGTGCCGTTTTTGGAATGTCCTGTTCGGCCATTGGTATTTGGTGGAATGCCCAGTTTATGTCTATTTTTGAGAACATTGTTTTACCCTTCATATTTGCATTGAAGTCCATTAGGTTTGGAACTGGGTAGCGATCAGGAACTGTTTTGGCATTTAAGGCTCTGTAGTCACCAACAATTCGCCATTCTCCACTTGCTTTTTTAGTCATGTGGATTGGGGAACTCCATGAACTATTTGAAGGTCTGCAAATACCTTCCTTTATAATTCGGTCATAGTATTCCTTGGCTGCTTTGAGCTTGTCTGGCAGGAGCCTTCTTGCTCTAGCATGGCATGGTGGCCATTTTGTTTCTATATAATGAACTGTGTCATGTTTATAGGTTGGGTGCCTGCAAATTGATGGTTGTGTGACTCCAGAATAGTCTGACAGAATCCGTAAGAATCGTTCGTCGACTTTACTACAACTGGAAATAGCTGTGTCCAGTTGAGACACTAGTGTTTTGCCTTCCACACAAAGTTTTGTTTCATAATCAATCAATTTGTCATTTTTTAGGTCAATGATTAGGCCGTAGTGGGCTAAGAAATCAGCGCCCAGGATTGGATTTGGGACGTCCGCAATTGTAAAAGACCAAGTCATGTCTCTTCGTAGTCCGATGTTGACTTTGATTGTTTCAAGTCCGTAGGCTGGAAGGTCTTGACCATTCACAGTAAGGAGATAGTATTTCGGAGTGTGTATCTTATGTTTTTTATTTGCTGGCAATATGCTTAGGTCAGCGCCTGAGTCTATTAGATACTTTCCCCTGCTTGTCCTGTCCTTTAAGAACAGGCGGCATGAGTAGTTTTCCAAGGGGTCTTTGGCTGTGTAGATGGCCCCTCGTTTTAGTTTGACGATTCGGACTTGTAGGTCCTGCCCCACCATTGACATTTGTTATTACATTTGGTGGCAGCCTCGCCAAATCTATTGTGAAAGAAGCAGTTCTTTTCATCCCATTTTTGAGAAGGAGAGTTGGATGAAGTTTTTTGGTTTTTAGGGGAGTTGGGCTCTGACCCCTGCGAGAATTTCCGTCTCTTCGGTCTCTTGATCTGCTTTGTCTTTTCTCATCAGTTCTGCTTCTAGACCGGTTATTTCGCTGATTGTTATTTTTATTTTTATTATTATTTTTGTTGTTATTTTGCACTTGTGTAGTGAGCTGGGCTATTTGTGCTCTCAGCTGTGCAATTTCTCCTGTCTCTACTGACACTGCACTAATCGAAGGTGAGTTCTTCGAGTATTGTAGTGCATTGTCAGCACTTTTGGCTAAATAATCTAGATCAGCGGATTTGTTTATTATTGTTGATCCTACTGCTGCCAATGCCTGTACAACATGTTGTGGAAGTTGTTTACAGAATTGGTTTCCCATAATCGAAGGGGCTACTACGTGGTCAGCCTTTTTTCGTAATTTAGCCATGAAGATAGAGGGTTTATCATCCCCTATCTTCATTCCACCCATTATTTCGTCAATTATCTCATTTTTTGTTTTGCCGAATACGTTTTTCACTTGTTTGCAGAACCAAGCATATTTATCGGTTTCTGTCGGAGGGCAATCCATAATATTCGGAATTCCTCTTATTATTTGTGGGGGCATGTCTCCACAAATGTGTGTATATCCTTGGTCGGCTTGAATGTTCTCGGTTTTGAATCTACCTTCGAGAAGGGTCAGCCAGACATCGACTTCATTTGGGAGGAATTCTGGTATATCGATCCTCCGTCTATAGAATGCTGGGTTTTGCTCAGTTCTTGTATTTAATAATTGTACTATTTGAGCTATTAGTTCCGGTGTTAGCATTTGTTGTGAGGATCCGGTTGCTGACATTGTGGGTGGGTTTTCGGTTGGCTGTGCCATTGAACCTGGTTAGCTAGTGTTATCGGAAGATCTTGATGCTTCGCCAAAAGTTGGGGCAGATCGTGTTTGCTGATCTGTTGGAGGAGTTGGTATGTTTCTACTCCTCAGAGATTTGGTGGACAATTTGTTTTGGTCAATTGTCACACCCAGACGTTCAAGTTCGGGACATCTGTTCCTCTTCTTATTTTCTGAGAGGTTGAGGTCTTTGAATTCTCTTTGGTGTGTCGAAGGTGGAGGAGTTGGTGGATGAGGCCAACTGTGTCTTTCCAGGGTCTGCTGTTTTTCCTTCTGGTAAATATACTCTAGAAGGCGGTGTAATTTTCACTTAGCAGACGCCTTCGAGGACTCCTGGTGTCTTTTGTAGAAATAAAATTTTTTTGGTTGAAAAAATTTTTATTTTTACTTTAATTAAAAAGCGAGTTACTCGCCAGCACACCGCGCCACTTTAGTATAAGTGCACAACCCCAAAAGACACCACGACATGGCCAAAAAAATCACGTCGGGGTCACCACTGTGGAATACCTTACGTCGTGGAAAGTAAAACCAACAAAGAAGGTGTTCAACAGAACAATTTGCGTGTTTATGCCAATATACCAGAAAGGTATGAGGGAGCCAAGACCTCGGCAAACACTGGCGATTTGGTCTATGATTTTTTCATCTTATATAGCCCGCTCCCTACATGCACACATACACACCTATGTAACATTTACATAGGTATAGTGTAGATAATTTATTTGTACTTTACAGTTGTCATGGCAACGGTAAAGTACGGAGAATGCATCTTCGTATTGGTCCGTGACATCGCCGAGATCATTATCTATCGATTCGTCACGGTCCAAGATTTGTAACTTGTCTATCTGCAAAAATAGACAAGTACAAACGAACATACATTTGTATTTGGTTTAACGTGCAAGGCACGAATAATTGTCACCGAAGGTGACGACTGTCGTCGATAGGCCGAGCCTATTTCCTTACGAGTAATGGTCTAATCCCCACAAACACTGTATTTGAATGATAAAATAAAATCTTGCTCTAAAAGTTTTCCAAAACCATATATAAATGAAACTGACCTATGCAGTGGTGATTATCTTCTTTAGAAAGGAGAGATAATCACTTGAAAATGTATAAATACAATGCTTAAGTTGAAAATGAAATTGTGTATGTAGATAACAGTATGGTAGTTCCATACAATCCCTACTTACTACTGAAATATGACTGCCACATTAATACAGAATATTGTGCATCTGTGATGAGTATAAAATACATGCACAAATATATTCATAAAGGACGTGACCGTGCAAGAATTACTGTTCAGCCAGCTGATGAGACTAATGGCGATGAAATAACGTCTTTTATTGATAGTAGCTATGTGAGTCCAATGGAGGCTACATGGCGTGTCTCAGAATTGTCACTATATGGGAGAAGCCATTCTGTTGTATGTTTACCCATTCATTTGGAAGGTCAACAGTCCATCCTTTTTGAAGAAGGAAATGAAAAAGCAGCACTAAGTAAAAATGATGGGAGAACCCCTTTATTGGCGTGGTTTCATTTGAATAAATCAAATAAAGATGCAACAAATATATTATATAAAGACATACCCTCTCATTATCGATGAGATTTCAACAAAAAATTTTGGATAAAATGCAAAAATATTACGAATGTAGTAACTAGTTTAATGGCTGTGTCTACTAAAGATACAGAGAGATTTCATCTAAAATTAATCCTGACTAAAATCCCTGTAGCAACAAGTTACAATGATTTAAAAATGGTCAGTGGTAAACTGTGTACTTTGTTTAGAGAAGCAGCAGTGGAACTTGACCTAACAGTAATCAGTACAGAAGCTCTGGAAGTTATGAGAGAAGCTGCAGCTATTATGATGCCAAAACAATTACGCAGATTTTTTGTGTGGTATTTGATGGAAGAAATGCCATCAGATGCGCTTTCACTGTGGCAAGAATTTAAAATACAAAATTATATACAATTGTAATGAAAAATAATACATGAAAAACCTTTTATTGTGAATTTGATCTTTCAATCTCGAGGCGCGAAGCGCCGAGAGAAAGCAACACTTGAGGGGGTTGGGCCGCGAAGCGGCCAGGGGGCGAAGCCCCCTAGTTTTTAATTTAATTAAATTTTTTCTTTCTATCTCAGAAAATTTTAAAAATTTGATAAAATTTAACAACTTTTTTTCACAAACAAAATTACTTACAGAGGTGCGCCTGGTTTGAAATCGCAGAGCTAAAACTTTTCAATCTAGATAAATTTCTTATCTAGGTATTCAAGAGAGCAACTTTTTAAGTCATTTCAGAAAAATATTAAAAATCAGACATTCTTAAAACTATTTTTCTGACGTTTCTCTACATAACTCTTTCAAAAGTACAGCTATCAGTTTTATACCGTATACTTCATCAAATGGCGTAAACTGCATTCTCCTATTTATAATAATGCCTATGTAAAAATTTTTGAATTCTGACACTTGAAAATCTAAAATTGAAATTTTAAAGCATTATAACTTTTCCTCTATCATCATGAGAGTATGCGAACTCCCATACTTGAATGTCTATTAAGTTATGCTACCTACGCTCGTCTGGTGGTGAACTCGAGGGAGAAAAACCTACATATCTCCATCTCATCTCCATCTGCAAACTGGGTTTTCTCGCGAAGCACTGCCACGCTACAGTTTTTAAGACTGGAAACATACAAGATCAAAGTTATTGAAACATTACACAATAACTGTTAGTGGTAGAAAGCTGAAATTTTCAAGAGACATCCACACAGATTATCTGGAGATTCCCTTAAATTTTGGCTGAAATTATACATTTATTCTTTGAGATATCGCCAAAATTATGTTCAAATTCCCCAAATTGATTGAATTCTTATCTTTAAAATCACAGGATTTGAACATAATTTCACCAATATCACGATAAATGAATGTACGATTTCAGTCAAAATTTCAGGGAGTCTTCAAATAACCTATATAGATATCCCCTAAAAATTTCAGCTTTCTACCATTTATGGTTTTTGTGTAATTGCTTTTGAAGGCTTTGATTGCTTATGTTCTCAATGCTAAAAAACAGTACATAGGCCTAAAATCAACATGTTTGACGCATGGACCATCAGAGGGCGACTACTTTGACTTTAAGTCTCAATCACGATTCCTATTTCTCAAGTCAGGAAATTTTCATGAAATCTGGCACTTTTGGAAAAAAATGTTTTTTTAACTTGTACTGAGAAAAGATAGAACAACCTCACTGGAGAACTTGATCTTCACTTACTCAAATAGAACAGCTTGTTACTAAAAAATTTTGAAAGTTCTGAACTCTTTCCCATTTCCAGCAGAAATAAAGTAGAATTATTTACCATATTTGTTTGAGGATTTGTGATTTGTAGAAAAGGATTCGTTTGAATTACTTTCAACCTTTTGACTGATATAATTTGTTTTTCAAATCACTTTGTGAGAAATTAATGATCTGTGATTTGAGTAAGTTCACAAGGTGGTAGGTGAAGCAATCAACGAGCAGTTGATTGGTTAAATTTTTTTCTGTTTCTCGCATGTGTAGTTGGTAATCCTATATGTATAACACCAGCACATTACTAGCAGAGGCATCTTCTAGACTATATGGAGAGCCTTGGCTAAGGCACTACACTTTCTATGTAGACAATAGTAGGGTGGTCTTTAGGCTTTAACCCCCCTCTATTTCCACCTCCAAAATAGCATACTATTGATCCGCATCTGCCTGAAAGATTCCACCAACCGTATCACGAATGAACCAAATACCTACTTTAGAATGAACCACATACTTCAATTGTAACTAAAAACATCTTTGAAAACATCGTTATAATAAAATAAAAAAGTTACTATAATGTTCCATGTTTTGGATTCGATCTATAAATCTATGACTTTATTGAGCGCAAAATTTCGAGATGGAATATTCAAAATTTACAAAGAAATAAAAAAATACATTAAAAATATGAAAAAACAATCAATCCCAACATTGTTACATTTCTGCTGGTATTATGCCCACATTTTGCCTAGACAGCACCTATGAGATTGGTATTTCCAGAATTTCCATTTATTTCTATTGCAATCACTGTTATCAAGAACTATTGTGAAAGAACCGTTGCTTTCAGAGAGCTCAAATTTTGCAGAAATATTTTCATATGTTAGGACAAGATTCTGTGAAAATTTCATCTAAATTGTACATTTAGTTGGAGAGATATTGCTAAAATTCTGTTTTGATTCTATAATTCAAATCTAGTTGCAGAATTTCAGCGATATTTCTCAAAACCAACATACGATTTCATCCAAATTTTCACAGATTCTTTTGCTAACGAATGAAAATTTCAGTCTCATGTTTGGTTTTTGAGAAATGATTGCGTTCATATAATTTGAATCATTTAATTCGACATAATTTTAATGATACCTTTATAATCAAATGTACGATTTCGACTAAATTTTCACACAATATCAAACTAACATGTGGAAATATCAGCAAAATTTCAGTTTTCTAAAAGCAACGGTTCTCTCAAAATATTTTTTGAAATTTCAATTGAAATGTAATTAAAATAGAATGAAAGGGAACACTTCATCGAATGTGCGCTGTGGTGATGATTTATGGAACTAAATTTGATTGACCTACTTTTTCAGAAAGTGAAATGACTTGTATATTCAATATGGACTTTGGTTCACCCTAACAAGTGCGTGATGTCAGAATCACCTTTAGACATGGTTGTTGGTTGGGGAGAGAGGAAAAGGTATCGATGCACATTGTTATGCAAGGATAAGCACCACTTGGTAGAGTAAACAAACATCGTGTTTCAAGCAGACAAGTGTTGATATAGGTAGTTTATGACATCACACACTTCTTAGCATGAACAGAGAATAGGTTTTTGTATTTGCCACGTAGGGTTGATAAAAAAGGCGTAAACTATTCCAATGAAGCAGAAAAGCTTCCCTTGAAGTCAACATAGGGAGGTTTTTTTTGGCAAATAAAACAAACCTACCGACTTCTATCCATTTTTGAATTTCTATTTATCACCATTATAATGATAACAATGAAACCGCACAATCCGGTAGCGGGAACAAACAACGAGTGTCCAATTGGATTAAATTTTTTTAATTTCTCACGTGAAGTCAGTGATTAAAGTACACGCCAGCACATGATCATGCTACTTTGTACGTTGGGGACAGTAGGGTGGTCTCCATGGCGTGGAGCTTAGCCCACTCACTTCTACATGGATCAACTTTCCTGCATCTGTCAGAAGGATCCCACCACCTATGAACCACATACTTGAAATTCTAATCGTAACTTTGAAAATATTACTGAAAAACATCGTCCAATAGAGAAAAGAAAAACTGATAAAATATTCCGCATGTAGGATTCGAACCGCCGACTAATGATTACATATAGCAGATGACAGAAGAGTGCTGTAGCAGAGCTGAAAACTTCGTCACTCAAAAGTCATTCGCGTATAAAAAAAAAAAAAAAAAGAAGTAAAATTTACCAATCATAGCCTCGTTACTTTGCTCTAGTTACTGGCTTGTCAAACAGCGAATCAAAACTTCGGCTCGAAAGTGGATGCAAAAATTTAAACAACTTTTTCACAACCAGCTGTAACAATTCGTAAATCGCACAGCTGCAATGTTCACAACCCTACTGAAATATTGTAAGTAGACTGTACGAACAGCTACGTTCTTAAATCTTGGCATTTTTGACTGTTGAGTTGAAAGACTATGAGGCAAATTAAATAAACATTGATTCGCGATTTAGACGACGGAAGTACAAAAATCAATACTAACAATTTGAATCGGAATCAGACATCACTCCACGAAAAATTATTCGGATAGGATTAACAAATTATGTCCGCTCTACCAATAGATTTAGTAAAATCGTAAATGACTGATCATAAAAAATAGAAAAAATCAAAGTTATGATCCGAATTCGTCCCACGGCTGCTTAAAAAATTATTTGAAACTATTCTAATTTTAACATTATTTCTCCTGCAGGCGAAATGTCAAATGAAATTCACTTTCACGGAGGATCTGTCGAGTATAATTGGAAAGAGGGAAAACTACGGAAAAAACAGATTTACAGATTTACCATCGCACACACCTACTTCGTAACGTTCCTTACTACGTACCATATAATTATTGTACAGTAATGGTGTTTTCGTACCACGTGAAAGGACTGCTTGTACAGCTTACCTCTTTTAAAAAATTCTTCTGCGCTTCTTCGTCAACCCGATACAGCTCCTTCAGCACCATCACTTCGGCCGTCTCTCTGTGCGTCACTTTGTACACGCGACCGAAAAATCCTTGTCCCAGCAATTCGCCTTTCACCAGATCGGAGGCACGAAATATACGCTGACTCTTTGTCGGTTCCACTCTGAACGATTTCGTGCGCGACAAATCGCAATTGTTCGTCGTATTAACTGGCGACCTGTAACAATTACACATGCTCTTGCGTGAGATACTGGAGGACGCGAAATAAATGAAAACGGCGAAACAAGTCGAACGCATTCGTGTATCATCATCTTTCAATGGCGCATTCACAAGTCGAAGCGGAGAGAAACACCAAATGAGACGTGCAGTGCAGCGAGCCTTCGTAAAATACCTACGAGGAAATTTGGAACACGAAATGCGGAATCACGATAATTCACGTAACAACGACGACTCTCGACCGGGCGGAACAGCCGCCTATACTGCACGCAAAAGTGATATTTCCCACGTTTTGGTGAGGCAAATGGGACACAGGCGGTCGCCGTTTTGTTAATGTGCGCCCTCGTGGTCGGCAGACAGAACAGGCAAAAATAACGAATCGGTAGATATCGCAGGAAACGCGCGTAAGGCGAATACCAACTTGGTATCGGCGCCCAACAAGCAGTCGCAGCACAGATACTTGAGACTGGCGTACAAATAATTGAATAGGAGACGGAAACAAACGCACATAAAAATATTATCGAACATGGAGAATGCACAGGAAGGTGGCTCCGTATTCCACAGCAAATCGCAACTAATGCGGATGAACTGCAGATAATGGATGAGCTGAGACCGACCTTCATGGCGACGGGTATGACGAACGCGATCGATACGCGCGCAGGCAACCAATACGAAGGTACCAAGAAGTTCTCTTTTTATTTCCCCAAGTGTAAAGCCGGTGACCGAGACAAGGAGGAAATCGTCGTTTTTCATTGTAAGAATGGCAGACAAGTGCACACTTATAACGCTGGTTATTTAGGTTGCGCCTACATAACCGACAGCAAACAGCAGTTGCTATGAAAGCAAATATACTTCAGGTGATTTCAACTGAACTGACAAAAATAACATATTTTGTTTCTGCTGATTGATGTTCGAAGCAAATATTCGTTGCTAAACAGCATTTTACTGTGGACTACGTAGACATTTACAACTGGTTACACTAATTTGAAGTTGCTGTTGCTGCTGGCTGATGGTTACGTAGGCGTAGCTTAAGCGTCGGAAAGGCATCGCCAGAAGTGGTAGCGAAATACGCAAAATGTACATCCCTCATAAAAGGTAACTGACTGGCGAAAATGGTTCACACGAGCTCATAGTCTGGTAAGGAACAAAATGAAATGGTATAATTGAAGCGAGCGAAGCTTCCTCTTCCTCGTATACCCACTTATACAATAACTTTCGTGATGACGCCATTTCTCATCGAATGCCAAACCAAAAATTACCAAAATTCTCTAACAATTATTCCAAGTTGAGCTCGCTGTCGTGACGAATCCCGATTTTTTAAATTAGATATATTCAAAAAAAAAAAAAAAAAAAAATGAGTGTGTGTGCCGGGACACAGTTTTGAAGTGAAACTTCCAAAAGTGATAATTGGATAAAATGATATTGTAACGTATATTTTCATCTATTTTTAAATATGACAAACATATTCGGCTACACAGTCTCAAATACCAAAAATATAGATATTTGTCAATAATCTAAACATCCTACAGTTCTTTATAAACAACCACAAAATTACCAGTATTTAGTTTTATGAATATAGATATATTGTCTACATATTCATGACATCATTTTGCCTGTCCCTCAATTATATCGCGAGTCAGCACATCCCTATAATAACATGTTCCTACCTCACTTAGCCTATCCATAATGTACACTTACATACCCTGAACGTGCATATAAACCCTCAATTTGAAGGAATCGTTACACAGTGCTACCAGTTAGCTTTCTAATAGACACTCTTTGTCTAAAGGGTTTGATCCCAATGTTCAACCTAGTTTATAGTGCTTAAAATAGTATTTAACGTACTTGCATTGTACAAATTATTACTTTATCAAAAGTGTTAAATCAATCTTTGTGTTTGAAATATTATTATAGTCTCTTAAACACGTTAAGGTCCACAATTGACATGGATGGTAAATTAACTCTTTAAAATATTATAGAGATATCAATGCTTTCCCAGTGTTAAATATCTTGTGTATGGTGTAACACTGAAAGTGGTTCTAAATGGTACAAATAGATCTCCTTTTGGCCATTACAGATATGTTTTTTTTTTTAACCTAAGTGAGTGTGGGTTGTGCTTGTACGATTATATTTTTAATTTTTTTAATTGTAATTTTGCCTTCCCCAAACCCCCTTTTTTCCTTTTTTTTAATAGGGGGCTTTGCCTCCCAAACCCCCCTTTTTATTTATTTTCTCAAAACACGTCACCTACCTACTATACAAAATAATATACCCTTTTTTGGAGGCGACAGAAAATTTAAATTACCCCAAATGTGAAAAAGTTTTAGAATGAAGGCACCTTCTATGTTTTTTAATTTTCTGTCAACTTTTGCCCCAACCCCCTTTTTTTTATTTTCTTTTTCAACTTTTTAATTTATTTTTTTAATTGAGGGCTTTGTCCCCCAAACCATCTCTTATTTATACCATTTTCTAGAGACGACAGAAAATTTAAATTGCCTCAAATGCGAAACAGTTTTAGTATGGAGACACCTTTTATGTTTCCTCATATTTTTGCGCTGCACAAAATGTGTTGCCACAAACTCAAAGAGCGCCAAAGAAATCCAGATTCCTAGAGGCACCCTAAGAGATTATACAGCTTTCCTTTCATATTGTTGCTATTTTGTGTGTTTACATGTTGTGTGTGTGTGTTTGTGGGTGTGTGTGGGTGTGTGTGTGTCAGTGTGTGCATGCCCATTTCCATTTCATGTGAAACAAAAACATTTCACGTCGTGTTTACTCTGCCTAAAGAAGTTTCACTTCGAAAATTATATTCCTCGACTAGGATTTGAACCATCTCGCACCATCGTTTTAGATATTCAGAAATTTCAATTTTTTCAGTTTGGATCCCGGATTTCCAAAGGCAAGGAATTAGGATATTCTTTTCTTAAAAATTCAGCGTTACATCACTGTTTACCCAGTACTGGATCTCGAACTTTGGCATCCCAGAGTCTATCACAATTGATCAAGGATGCCAGTTTGAAAGCACACTCTTCACTGCTGTTGCACACAGGCTTGGCACAGGCAAAATCTCAACCACTGTATACCATCCTCAGTCCAATGGTGAAGACAAATAATCATCTATCAATGATCCATAAATGCTCAGAAAGAGCTTCTTCTTCTTCCCAATCCATCACTTGCAAATTGTGGCAATCTCTCTTCTGAAACCTCCACTGCATCCACCATCTCTCCTTTATCTACTCCCTTGCCTCCTTCTCCAGTCACAGCTTCTTCGATCAATTTTGATATGTCGTTTAATCTTGAAGATAGCTCTTTCTGTTTTCATCACAAATACTCTCCTTGAGTCACTCTCCATGAGCAATAGCTTGTTGCAGGTTGTTGCAACTATAGTAACAGCCTCATTGCCTACTATTGTAGTTTCACCAACCACCACGATGATATCATCGGATTCAAGCACTCCTAAAACTGTAATGACTTCAGTTTGAGTGCATAGAAAACTGATCTTAGCTAGAGAGTCTGCCACTGTCAAGCTGGAGCAGTCTTCCAGCCGTGGTTGTGGTGGCATTCCTTCCACAGTCCTAGATGGTCCTCAGATATATTTGAGACCAAGGTTGGTCCACACTATGGCTTGACTGGGAATTGCCTCACTGTTGGTAGAGGCCTCTCCACACGCTAAATGCAGCCTTGTACAACAGCTTTGACTACTCACACAAACACAATGGTCAGCGAACATCAACTGCCAGCATCCAGTTGTAAAGTCTCAGATGCCAAGATTGTGGCAGTAGTGGAGATGATAAAGAAACCCCCTCCACAACTTGCACAGTTGATTGATCTGATCACTCCTAAGGTGATTTGGAATGGAACTCACTCCAAAGCTAAGGTTGGGCCAACCACCACAGTGGGTAAAACTACCATCATGATGACACCCACCTCAACTGTTGCCAGCCAACCCATAAAGCACACTGCTAAAATGAGGACTGCTGCAACAACTCATTCACAGCCAAGCCAAGTTTTTACTTGCACTACCACTACCCCTACAACTGCTACATCCACAATGCCAACATCACAGATGTATGCAAAATGTGTACATCAACTAGGACTGCTGAGTTGAAGCAGGCAATGGTAACACCAGCCTGCTTGATTCCAGTCCTTGAGCTGATAATTGCTGACAATCCTGTCAACAAATCCTTCGCTTCCCTTTACCAATCTCAAGTCTTGGCTAAGTGGAATGCCTGAATGCTGTTCCCCTGTCTAGTTGAAGCAGAGGGTAATCAAGGCCAAGCTTCCACCAAGCCTCCACCCATAAAGCGTAAAAGGCACTGCCCAGGAAAGGCTGATAATTGCGGCTTAACACACAGTCTATGGGCTTGTGGTCTTACCAATGCTCAGTACCTGAGACAGCGGGATGCTGGTATGATTAATTATATCACCCCACCGCATGAGCCAAGTGCACCAACTGCTCCCTTAATTACAGTGTCAGCAATCCCCATTTGACTCAGATTCATAAAAGAGCAGACGTTGTACCTCGGATGCTTTGTGGCTGTGATAATCGAAGCACGCAACACACATTTAGTGGCCGCTCTCCCAGCAAACCCACTAAATTCAGCAGCATGGTGGTTCATCCCCCGCCAAAATACCAATTCTGCCAGTGGTCCAATCAATCCCATACAGTTTGGAGACCCATCCTTTCCAGCATTGAACATACAAAGTTCCACTCTTCCTTCCCTAGTGTTGAACCCTGTGAGCTCCACTCAACCTTCACCAGCATTGTGAACCCAGAAGGTTCCACTCCTCTAGCTTCAAGTCCACAAGACTCCTCTCCCTCTTTTTTGGTTGAGGTGTGGATTGATCAACCTTTGCACAGACAATGGTGATGTCCTGCATAAAGGAATCAACCCCGTCGCAATAATGGCAATAAAGAGATGCCTCTGGCAAATGACCTGTAAGAACCTCAAAGTCACCACACTCATGTCTTGCATATGTTTGACATCATCTCCTTTCCTCGGAAACATACTGGGGAAGAGTAGTGTGGAAACTTCCTACCAGTGGTGACGGGTGTATTTGTACACTCCTTGGTAGGTTGTGTGGCTGGTCCCTACATTATGTAGAGCAAACACACTTTTTGGTTCATGGGGTATACATACACCACAGGCTCACACAATACGAGGTTGTAATTGTAGCCATGCACATGCGCCCTACAATTATTATTTAGTATTATTATTATCATCATTATTTATTATTTATTATTTATTATTTATTATTTATTATTTATTATTTATTATTTATTTATTAGTATTATTTATTATATATTATTATTATTATCGTGAATTAACTTATATCTGAACATACGCGATCGGTCTTTGAAAATAAAATTATTTTGAATCAGATTTTATCATTGATCCTGTCTTAAATTTTGTGAAGAAAAATATATAAATTCACATAAGCTCTATTTGATAGGATTACACTAACTTACACCAACCTATACTGGTAGGGATATTCCACAAATATTCAAGTAAAACTTGGCGCAAAGTCACATAACATTTCTACATTTATGGAATTGCCTTCCTGGTGTAGGTTGGTGTAAATTTGTGAAGTCCTATTAAACAGAGCTATTGTTTTGATCACGATATGTCATAAATTTTTGCAATAATGGGCAAATTTTCCTTCACTTTATATTGGGCAGCATCATTTATGAGTTCAATATATTACTTTTTTCCTACTCATTTTATGTGAGCCAAGAAAACTAAGAAGTATAAAACTGATAAAATGCAAAGTTTTTCAATTGAAAGTAAAATTTATTATACTTACATCTATATTCACATTTTTTAGGGAAACAAGGCCTGCATATTCGAAAATTAATTTCTACACCAACCGTTCGTGAGTAGCTGTGTTTCTATAGGATATACTTATCCAATATATGCAGTATATTCATATGATTTATTTCAAAAATCTTAAGTAAGTACATCAAGTATATTCCTACTCTCAAGAAATTCACTAAAAAAAAAAAAAAAAAAAAAAAAAAACTGTCACAGAAAGGGTCAAGGGACATTCTTAATTCATTTTTATAAGCTTTTATTGCACTCACTACCGCTAGTTCATATATGTTCAATACCAACAACGCCACTTGTTATTACTTTTTATAATCACTACGGCAGTACCTTAGTACCGCGACTGTTTTACAGTGTTGCCAATAACAGCAAAGAATAAAAGGTAATCTTTTAAAAAAATTTATAGGCTAGATATTTGTTTAATTAATGGAAGAAATACTGAAAAATTTAATTTCAAGGTGCATGTTATAATTTTAACTTTTCTTTTTGTTAGCTTATAAGTCATGTCTGAATGCATGTTTGTTCGAAGTTTCGATTCGTCTTCCTCTTGAACATTTTTTGGACCATCAAAACTCCATATAGATAGGTAGTCTATATTTTATACAGAAAAACAATGTGTCTATACGTTCAAATAATCTCCCTTATAAAATTAGGTAGGTACAAATCAAGAACATTAATTAGTATGTTAAGAATTAACAGTTCTATCAGTAAAATACTCATTTACCGGCGTGGGTAGTACCTACTACCTACATTTATCGACCTTCGAACAGAAGCAATGTTACATTCGTCCATCGGATCGATCAGTTTTAACCTTTGACTGTATAGTACAAAGCTCCATAAGATCAATGTACTTTTTAATGTCAAGACATGCCGGCGAAAAAGTGGGCAACTCTAGCGTACTTACTGCATACTTTCGACGTTTTGCTCGAGTTCACCAATTTAGAATACATCTGATAAAGACCTTCCTCAAATTCACAAGGACAGCGTAGATAAACGCAAAGAAAAGTACGCCAAAAGGTACGCTCTGGTTGCTTGCCTATTCAGCGCCGGCATGTCTATCTAGAAATCATTTTTCTTTACAGATCCAGTACTATATAGACGAAGATTTTAACCCAACTTTTATCAACCCAATCCTTGAAAATAATAATAGGCAACCGAGAGGCGTGCAACAAAATGTTACTCACGCAGAAAGGGCGCACGTGCACAATGGCATGGCATGGAAGAAACCAGCGGAAATAATCAGGAAATTAGGAAGCAGCTTTAAGAATCACTCAGTAGCGGGCAAAATCGGATACGAGTACCGATATTCGGATTTGTGAAACGCGTTAAATAAATTGATACTAACCCGTCGGAAATTTTGGACATGGAGGAAGATCGTTTCTGCGAGCACGAGGCACCCTTGTTTCGGCGCAATTGTCGGGAGGCTCTACCACCGAAGCCGGCAGAATATTCGTTTTTTCGTCGATACAAACGCTCCTTCTCTTTGGCAGCAAGCACTGGTGGCGCTAGTAAAACATTAGGAACTGTCAATAAATCTAACGAAGAGCGATACGCAGCGTCCGGATCGTGTTCGATGGTGAGCTGCAAGCAACGATAGTATTGTCGATAGTTGTTTCAACGATATCTCATTCAATCATCGTATCGGTACCATCCACCAACCACCAACCTGCAAGACGGAAGTAGAATTTCGCATCAAATTCTCGATGTTTTCGATCGGCTGATCACGAACCGGAGTACCATTTACTTCGAGAATTTTGTCACCGATATGCAATGACATAATATCGCTGCTCAAATCGAATCTGAAAATATGAATATAGCAATTGAGAATATCAGCCAGCGTGTAACGAATTCTACATTTGAGAAAAACCGCATGCAGTATCGAACATCAACGTGGATTAGGCAACACGAAATCTCAAAAATCGAGCACATTTTTTGAAAGCATTGTTCAAATTTCAGCTTCCGTGACTATATAGGTACTTACTCGTATTTAGATACAGGCAAAAAATGGAAAATAAATTGTGTAATTATAAATCGAGCGCAGTAGGTTCGAACAGTGGGTGTCTGACAAGTGTTAACGGCTGATTAGAACGAAAATCGTGAGCAAATGAGATTTCAGATCAGCAGTAATAATGTACCGTCCATCAACAAAAACAGAACCGACTCCAAAAAAAAAAAAACAGTAAAAAATGCACTAAAACGAGAAAAATAATTCTTTTAAAATTTCTCCAGCAAGATGTAGGTCTAGGGACTGGAATTATTCAAGTCGGCGCTAATTAAAAAGTTTTGTCAAAAAACTGGAAGGAACTGACGTAGGTACAAAGCCTTCATAGTAAAAGAAAAGAGCGCCGACTTCTCCAGGGTCTAGACCTACGGATTTTGCTGGAGAAATTTCAAAAGAATTATCTTTCTCGTTTTAGTACATTTTTTATTGTTTTGCTCTTTTACGTCGGTTCTATTTTTTGTAAAAAATTGTTTTAAATGATTTTTTGTTTCTAGCGTTGGCGGGAATATTGCTTTAAAAGAAACAATTTTTTTATTCGAAGATAACTCCAAAACTACCTCATCGATTCTGAAAAAAATTTAATGGGACCACCACGGGATCATCCTCTATCATTTAAAGAAAAGTTCATCAAAATCAGTGCCCAGGTTGAGAAATTATGCTGGAACAAACACAAAAAAAAAAAATAATAAAAAAATAACATATACCTATATAATTATACGGATCGAATCGATAACCTCCTTCTTTTTTTGAAGTCGATTGTAAATAGGTTAAAAATAGGTGGGAAAGTGTAAAGAGGGAGGGACATAGATTTCTATCAGATTATACAGAGACCATAGGCCTATACGAATCTAACCAGCCACTGGCGAATGATATGTGTTTAGTAAAAACATAAAATCGTTTGTAAGTTAAGAAATCGGAATTGTTTCATAATGTGTAAACAGGATTTCGATAGGTGGTAGCAAATTAGCCGAATAAATTGAAATTTATCAATAATACTGTGTATATGAATCAATTTTAATGCACGGAAAATACACTACTACATTCAGTGCAGAGGCACCGGACCTGGGGACGGGATCTGCGAAAAATCACCGATCCTGAGTCGTACATCACGAATATAAAGGTCACTCAAATTCTTCGGTATACCCAATATCCATATTCGCAATCAATTACGTGAATCAAGTTTTTACGAAAATTCCTAGTCAGAATGAACAGAGAAGGCAGTGACTTGATGCCCTCCAATAACTGACACTAATTTTATGTAAATGCCAAGGTAAAATTAGTCATAAATGTGAATTTTTTCAAGAGTTAGGCAATTATGGAACTAAAATTTTTGACTTGTTTTTGCTGATTAATAATAATATAATTTACTATATAATAATTACAATTCATGCATTTTTAATAATTTTTTTTATAACTATACCAATTATTATTGGTAGATTCAGAAACTGATTAATTCTAATAATAATAAACTCATCATACCATTTTAATCTTTATGTTTTAGATAAATTTTAATATAAACCCGGCACTATACAAAGAAGAATTAATAAAAAATAAATAAATATAATTATATATCTTCATAAAAATCAAAAGGAAGACGAATCAATTCAATTATAACTCTAATAAACCAAAACAAAAAAACCAATAAACTTTACAAAGATTATTATGGTTACAAAAAGGTTCAGGACAATTATAAGTAGGTATGTTTGAAAAGAGTAAATATAATAATTGCATAATTTTACAAGAGTGCACCTATGTTGATTTCACATATGGCGTTACTAGATTAGATGAAAATAATAGAATGATTTAGTACAGAATGTCAGATTTATAGCTAAGGGTAAGGGTTTGAGTGATTTGAATTATGTGTTGTGGGAGATATGAATTTGATTAGGTGTTTAAGAAAAATGTGACTGGGATAAAACCAACGAAATATGAAAAATATGACATAAAGTGAGAGTGAATAAGAAAATAATGAAAATTAGAATTATTGCAGCGTTAAATTATGTTCATGGAAAAGGTGACATCATAAATATAGACAAAAACAGTTTGGTGAAAAGAAATGGTGATGTCACCAGACAAGTCAAGACTTGAAAGACAAGTTCGGACTTTACTGAAAGGACATGTAAATGGTAGAATAAATGTACAAAATTTTATTGAAATGATGTACGAATTTAGGAAAACAGGAAAATAGGAATTTAAGAGAAAAATATGGATTTATAGTAAATGATATGAAAATATTATTACATGTTCAAATAAATTTTTTTCATAACGTAATTCATTTTGACTGAAAATAATTAGGAATTATTGGTAAAACCTGAATAATTTTAATCGATTTAGCAAATATATCTATTGAGCGTGTACTTGGATGTATTAGGAAATGAAAATATCTGAGAATGCACCCGAAGCACTTTCATAAATACCTAATCAAAAAAGTAAATGATGGAAATTACCTATAAGCTATTTTATAAATGCCTAATCAAAACTGCAAATGGTGGAATGATTTGAAAATATCTTTCTTTAACAAAATATTCCACCCCACCCAGTTACATTTCAAACAAAAGGATATATGAAACATGAGTGGAAAAATAAATAAATTTATTAAAAAATTAATGTATTTACTAGCAGTTATGCCTGTTTTTGACAAGCTGTAGAGTGTGAGAATCAAAAGTTTTAAAACTGAAATGAAACGAACACACTAATACAAAAGAACTTCTAACAGTAAAGTAAATATGACTGCAAGTTCATCCATAAGTACAGAACTGATCATAAGTTTGTGAGGAAACTAGCAGGATTTATTTTAAAATGCTATCGTTAAATTTGAACTCACGGCCTTGAAAAACATTAGAAATGATGTATTACACAATAAAAAATTGTGAAAAGTCAAAATTAGCCCCTATTTTTAGTCACTGAGCCCTGGCAGTCAGAAAATGGGTAAATTAAAATCATTAAAGTCAAAATTGAACTCATCATCTCACAAAATTATAGCAATTCATGCACCAATACTATTATCGTCGAACTAATCAGAATAGTGTTTATCTCCAAAAAATTATTTTTTTCATTGTTTCACTTGTAAACTTGTAAACTTGTAAACTTGTAATCTACATTCACTTAACAGATTGAAGGGCCAAAGAAACAAGCCTCTTATTATGCACAAGTTTATGGAAACTGCCTATACAATCAAAGTTATCAAATGCAATTGCAAGAGGACTATTATATGCAGAGAGTTTAAATTCAGCTGAAACATTAACACATATTTGCTAAAAGTTTGTTAAAACTTTTGTTGAAATTGTAACACTGGTTCTTGAAATATAGCTGAAATTCTGTTCGGGTTAAGTGATATGAACTGTGGATACAAAATGGCATATTGCTCTAGGTACTTGTATCTATAGAGCTTTATGTTGGGCATGTATTATATGAAAAATGGATATTTTTTGTTAAAGCAAGGAATAGTAAACAAATAATTTGATCATAATAATCTTATAACTTCAACACAGAATGCTTAAATTATAGATTTTACTATAAACTGGCTTTAGAGTAGGAGACTACGTCCTCTTTCCTAACACTCTAGATAGAAATCCTAGATGAACAAAATCATAAACCTACTTATGCGAGTTACCTTCAATGTCCAATGGTGACAAAATATTATGCAGAAATCACTTTGTATATATGTATACATATACATACATACATACCTATACATAGTAATACGCAGAGCAACCATTTTTGTTCTTGTATTTTCTCTTCCGTTATCTTCTGATTAATTTGTTTTATGTGAAATCTGATGGTGGAAATGAATTTATTATTAAAAAATACATGCACGCTTACTTACATTCATACATACATACATACATACATACATACATACAAATAGGGGTCATCGGTGAAAATTTTTTTCCGCTATCATTAGTTTTTGAAATAAATGACAAATTAAAAAATGGCATATTTCCCATTAATTTGCATTTTTTTATGGCTGATTTGTGAAAAACTAATGATAATAAAAAAATTAATTTTATAAGAGAACTTAAAAAATTGTTTTCTCTTTTTGACAGTACAAACCACAACTTTGTAGCTTAAGTAGAACCTGAGAAATTGTGAAGTAAGGGAAAAGCAGGTTTTTTCAAAGTTAAAATGTTGCAAATGATGCAAAAAATGAGGATAATATACAAAAAGTGGGATTGAATTTTATAATATAGATTATTAAATAAAAATATCATGGAATGGGAAGAGACAATATAAATGCAAACATATACTTATGGAATTGAACCATAACACCAAACTGACATCTAAGCAAGAAAATTATTAGAAGAAAATATTGTTGATTCAGGTAGTTCTAACTGAAATGAAACAGACTGAATAGGCTTTATCTCTAATAAATTTTGATGGTACAAGGTTGTGGGGACAATACTCGTATGAGGTAACAGGGGCTCGCACCCCTCGATGACAGTCGCCGCCCAAAGGCTGGCAATAATCGTCTTCATGACGTTAAACAAACTTACACTGCTGCGTTTGTATGTTCGTACCTGTACGTATGTACAGGTAAGATACATTGTACGGGCCGAGATCAATTACCTGATATCGATCTCGGTAATGTCACAGCCCGGTACCAAACGTGCTGCGTTGTTTCTTATCACCTCAACAGAGACAAGAAACGACGTAACGCATGACATAATTACGTACATATACGTATGCATGAGTGTCTGTGTGCGTGTACCAAATCCTGTATATAAACTCTCAGAACCGGCTTAAAAATCGCCAGTGTTTGCCGAGGATTTGGCTCTCCCATACTTAACCGTATGAAGTGGCAGAACACGCAAATACTGTTGAAGACCTTCTAGTGTGAATATCTCTCACGACAAGGTATTCCACAGTGGTGACCCCGATGTGATTTTTTGGTTACGTCGTGGGTGTCTAGGCGCGTTGCGCTAATTTTAAAACTAGGCGCGGTGCGCTGGCGAGTTACTCGCTTGTGATACAAATATTTTTCACACACCTAGACACCTTTGGCTGTCGAAGCAGAGGTCTGACTTTGAAAGTGGGAAATTAAACCCCCCTTCCAAATATATTTGCCGGAAGGGAACCAAGAGAAGTAGACCTGGAGGAACAAAGTTGCCCTCATCCGCCAACTCCTCCAGCTTCGACCAGAGACTCTGAAGTCTTTGAGACTCCGGAGAAACAAAAACAAATCCGGAGGCCAGAAGCCTTGCATTTGGGAGCTGTAGTCAACCCAAACGAGACAACAGCTCGCACCCTCAGAAGTGGTTGTCTTTTGAGCCAAGACTCCGACCCTTCGACCCCAGACCAACAACCGACGGAGTCTGATGGAACCTTTGCCAAAAATAACACAAAAGAAGTACAGCTAACGGAAGTGGAAATACGACGAACCCATCATCAAATCAGCCTGGAACAGGTGGAAGTGGTCAGCCACAGCTGACCCCTGAAGTGCTTGCACAGCTACTACAGCTGCTGCAGATGCAGACTCGGCAGAACCCTGCGATCCAAAGGAGGAGGATTGAGATTCCAGAATTTTTACCAAATGAGGTGGAACTCTGGTTGACTCTCCTCGAAGGTCGTTTCAAGACAGAAAACTTACAGAAAGACCAGAAGTACTCTCACATTTGCAGTGGCATGCCCGCAGAAATAATACGCCGCATTCCGGATATCATGGAATGCCCTCCGGCGGAAGCAGACAAGTACAGTTGGTTCTGCAAGAAAATTCGAAATGTGTTTGGTAAGACTCAAAACCAAATAATTGATGATGTTATGGGTGGAATGAAGATTGGAGATGATAAACCCTCCACCTTCATGGCCAAATTACGACAGAAGGCCGAAAATATCGTATCACCGTCAGTCATTGGGAACCAGTTCTGCAAACAACTGCCCCAACATGTTGTGCAGTGTCTGGCACCTATAGGTACCACAGTGATCAATAACTCCGAGGACCTAGACTTCTTGGCAAAGAGTGCCGATAGTGTACTGGAACATTCAAGATCCGCATCCTCGATTAGTGCAGTATTAACAGAGACCGGAGAACTAGCTCAGCTTAGAGCCCAGATAGCTCAGCTAACTAGTGAAGTAAAAAAGAAAAGTAATAACAACAATTCAAGAAATGGTAGAAGTAATAACCACTCAAAAAGCAGGAGCAATAACAGAAATATCGACTGAAAATCTAGGTCCAGAGACCGAAAGAGCAATTCTACCAGGGGTCAGAGTCCAACTCCCCCTAGAAGAACATCGTCCCCCAAACCCCAGTCTCAAAACTGGGACGATAAATCCTGTTTCTTCCATAATAGATTTGGCGCAGAAGCCACCAAGTGCAATAACAGATGCCAATGGTGGGGAAAAACATATAGTAAGTTGTCAAACTAGAAAGAGGGGTCGTCTATGCGGCTGAAGATCCCTCGAAAAAGTGTTCACGCCGCCTGTTCATCAAGGACAGGACAAACAGGAGACGTTACCTAATAGACTCAGGTGCTGACTTGAGCATTTTGCCAGTAAGTAAGAACCAAAAGGCATTTCCTCCGAAATACTACCTCCAAACTGTGAATGGTCAAAACCTTCCAGCTAATGGAATAGAATCCAGCAAAGTAAGCATCAGTTTGCAAAGAGACATGACGTGGTCCCTCACAATTGCGGATGTTCCAACTCCGATCCTGGGCGCAGATTTTCTCGCGCACTATGGCCTGGTCATCGACCTCAAAAATGGAAAAATCATAGACAACAATACTGGTCTATGGGTGGAAGGCAAAACGCTAGCGTACCAACTGGACACCAACATATCCAGCTGCACTAAAGTAGACGAACAATTCCTACGGATTCTGTCAGACTATCCTGGAGTCACTCAACCATCGATTCGCAGGCATCCGACCTATAAGCATGACACCGTTTATTATATAGAAACTAAAGGACTGCCTTGCCATGCTAGAGCCCGCAGGCTACTGCCTGATAAACTCAAAGCAGCATGGGAATACTATGATCGCATAATAAGGGAAGGCATATGCCGCCCCTCAAAAAGCTCATGGAGTTCCCCGATCCACATGACCAATAAAGCCAGTGGAGAGTGGCGAATCATTGGAGACTACAGGGCCTTAAATGCCAAAACAGTTCCTGACCGCTATCCAGTCCCAAACATAATGGACTTCAACGCGAATATGAAGGGTAAAACGATGTTCACAAAAATTGACATCAACTGGGCATTCAACCAAATTCCAATGGCTGAACAGGACATTCCAAAGACAGTGGTCATAACCCCCTTTGGTTTATTCAAATACCTTCCAATGCCGTTTGGACTCCGTAATTCTGCACAAACTTTCCAGATATTTATCAATGGATTGTTTATGGATTTGCCATTTGCTTATGCATATCTGGATGACATATGCATTTGCTCAGAAGGCAGTGAGCAACAGCACGAGAAGAATGTAAGAACCATCGTACAACGTATACACGCTGCTGGACTTAGCATCAATGTTGGAAAAAGTTTATACAAACAGACCAAGATTGACTTTCTCGGCTATCAAGTCTCGACCGAAGGCATTTCCCCTTTGAAGACCAAGGTAGAGCCCATATTGAAATTCACGAAACCCTCAAACGTTGCAGAACTCAGACGCTTCTTGGGGATGGTGAATTTCTACAGACGTTCCATTAAAAATGCTGCAGCCGAACAAAGTAAGCTGTTTCCATTGATTAAAACAAATAAAAAGAAAGATAAGACTCCACTCGATTGGACAGAAGAAGCTGAAAAAGCATTTGAAAATATAAAAGAAACACTGGCAAATGCAACTCTACTACCTCACCCAGACAAAAGTCTGCCGTTATGTGTCGCAACTGATGCATCCGACTTTGCTATTGGTGCAACACTGTACCAAAAGGACAATGACAAGAAGTTACCGCTCGCTTTCTTCTCCAGAAAGCTATCAAAAACCGAGAAGAACTACAGCACATACGACAGGGAGTTACTGGGAATATTTGCTGCGTTGAAGCATTTCAGGCACCAATTAGAGGGTAGATGTTTTACTGTGTATACAGATCAGAAACCCCTAACACATGCCTTCACGCAAAAGACAGAACCAGCTTCCCCGAGAAGAGCTCGACAATTGGACTACATAGGACAGTTAACTACGGACATCCAGTACATAAGTGGAGAACTCAACACTCCAGCTGATGCTCTTAGTAGGATCGAAGCCATCTCGGCACCGTCTCAATTACCTTACGCTGAAATAGCTAAAGAACAGTCAAGGGATGCAGAATTGCAAGAACTGTTGTCGAACTATGACACAGCTCTCAAATTGAGACAAAGGAAAATCCCTGGTACTAATGTCTTACTAACATGCGACATTAGTACAGGCAAGAACAGGCCATTCCTGCCGACAAAGTATCGCAAATTGGCTTTCAGTAGTGTGCACAATCTATCGCACCCTGGATCAAAATGCACTGCTGGATTAGTAGCATCAAGATTTGTTTGGCCTCGGATGAAGTCCGACTGCAACAAATGGGCTCGCAGTTGCCTGAATTGCCAAGAGTCTAAAGTAGGAAGACACACTCGTTCGCCTCTCAAATCTTTCAAACAAACGGAGCGGTTTAAAACGATACACATAGACTTGGTGGGTCCATTACCCCCATCCCAAGGACACAGATACCTGTTAACGATGATTGATAGAGCAACTCGATGGCCAGAGACAGTTCCTCTCTATGAGATGACAGCTCCCATGGTAGCTGCCAGGTTATACGACACCTGGATTGCCCGCTATGGCGTACCTGAAGTCATCATCACGGACCAGGGTCGTCAATTTGAAAGCTCGCTCTTCCAAGAGCTGTCTAAGAAGCTTGGTGCACAACATAATCACACCGCAGCTTACCATCCTCAAGCAAATGGTAAAGTTGAGCGATGGCACAGAGCTTTGAAAGCCTCCATCATGGCTTGCGACACAAAGAGATGGGTTGACATACTACCAACCATCCTCTTGGGCCTTCGATCTGCTCTTCAAATGGACACGGGTCACTCTGCGGCGCAATTAGCGATTGGCAAAGAGTTACACCTACCAGGGGACTTTTTCACCCAATCGAAAGAAATTGACCCCAAAACGCTCGTCCAAAACATACGGACTGATGCTAATAGTTTTTTGAAACAGGCAGCTCGTCATGGCCAACTAAAGATTTATGTCTCCAAACACTTGGCCACAACATCTCATGAGTTTGTCAGAGACAAAAAAATAAGATCTTCGTTGGAGAAACTATACACCAGTCCTTATAAGGTTGTATCACGGGATGACAAGAATTTCGTGATACTAATCGCAGGTGAAGAAAAAACGATTTCAATTGACAGATTGAAACCTGCGTACCTTATAAATGACGACAGAAAAATGCTCCAAAGAGCAGTAAGGAAGATGAAATATAGGAAAATAGAAGAAGAAAAGCAGACTATACAGTCCGATAACACACTATCACAAAAAGTTGAGGACAAACCAGTCGAAAAAGGTGATAAATCATAAAAATCACCAGAAGAAAAAATAAAAATAAAGAAAACGGTGAAGTTCAGTGACGAGATCGTCAAAATACATTACGATCCATCAGCCCCCTTATGCCCACAAAAATGAGGCAGGCCCCTAGGTAGCAGAAAGCGAAAAAACCAGATTCTAACTCGAAAATCCGAGAGATTAGCAAGGAGAAACTAAAAATATTCACAAAGGTTAATATCCGCTGCAAAAAATACAAACCCGCATAAAAATACGTACGAGAATCTGGGAATATTCGTAACAAAAGAAATTCCTCAGATAAGCAGAGAAAAAGTGCGTACAAATAAAACACGACACGAATAAACAAATCCACGTGCTATATGGAAGAAAACATCGCAACGTGTTTCTATTGACAAACATACAGATAACAAAATAGTCAATAGATCGTGACGTCACAAACGAAGAGTGCATTCCTTTGTGAAATACAAAATTCAAAGTACGAAAATTCAAACATGCTTAACTCTGCTTGTACTTAACAGATTTGGACCGGAAAACTTTTCAGCTATAGAATATTTGATGCACTATCCCCTCCGAACATGTCTGAAATAAGATAACGACTTGGAATAAAGCTGCGATCGAAAATATTCTCGCAAAGTTTTTCACTCGCCTTTCTGCTGTTGACTGTGACACGCTGAAATTTTTTCTACTACATTTTTTCTCTCTTTTTCTTTTCTCTATCCTGCCTATCTTTCCTTCCTTACAATGTTGTCCCCAACTAATACCCCGTTTTCGACTCAAGATCTCCAATTTGTAGTTCCGCCTGTGCCTCAGCCTGTGAAGACTAAGGCACAGACAGAACACGAAAAGGAGATCGAAAGAATCGAAAACGAGCTGCTAATGGATACGACATCGGCTGCGGACATCGTCAAGATGATGTTCGCACCCCTTCCTGCCCTGATCTCACTCCCAAAGTCGCCGGAAAAGGCACCGAGAGTGGAGTGCCCACCCCTGGAGTCTTCAGCCCTGGCGAAATTGGAGGTGAGGAGGCAACCTCCTGCGGAAGAGGCGCAAAAACTATGCCCTCCCCCCGCCCTAAGTCTAACCTATAAACCATCTGGAAATTCGAACTCCCCGATGTATAAAAGGCCAAGACTCCTGAACCCCTCTGATCCTTGTCTCTCCTACCGTCCACACCCATACACTCGTCTGGCACAAAATAGACCACCCAGACGTAGGGGACAACAGAGCTGGGAGACCTATCAAGCCTATTTTAACGCTCGTAAGCAGTCTTACGAGTGTGTAAGTGCTGTGGTAGGGTCGGCTCTAGCCAAATGGGAGAAGGATCAGCGACAGCAGTAGACTCGATAAGTACCCCCAGGCACGCAACTTATCATTTTTGCGGCGCAAAAACTGGGGGGGAGTTGCTGTGGGGACAATACTCGTATGAGGTAACAGGGGCTCGCACCCCTCGATGACAGTCGCCGCCCAAAGGCTGGCAATAATTGTCTTCATGACGTTAAACAAACTTACACTGGTGCGTTTGTATGTTTGTACCTGTACGTACATACAGGTAAGATACATTGTACGGGCCGAGATCAATTACCTGATAACAATCTCGGTAATGTCACGGCCCGGTACCAAACGTGCTGCGTCGTTTCTTATCATCTCAACGGAGACAAGAAACGACGTAACGCATGACATAATTACGTACATATACGTATGCATGTGTGTCTGTGTGCATGTATCAAATCCTGTATATAAACTCTCAGAACCGGCTCAAAAATCGCCAGTGTTCGCCGAGGATTTGGCTCTCCCATACTTAACCGTATGAAGTGGCAGAACACGCAAATACTGTTGAAGACCTTCTAGTGTGAATATCTCTCACGACAAGGTATTCCACAAAGGTATTAAAAGGAACAGTGGGAAATGTAAATTTGTACAATTATAATAAATATATTTTCAAAATTCATAATACAGAGGTATACGAAAGTTATAAGTTAAATAGATTTGTTTGGTAAGTTGTCGTTTGGTATTGTGGAATATGTTACATCATGGAAGATATTCCAACAACAGAAGGTTTTCTACAGTTTTGCATGTTCAATACATACTTATCACACACAAGGTATGAGGGAGCCAAGACCATGGTAAGTACTAGCAATTTTGCAGCCAGTTTTGTGAGCTTATATACTGGCTCCTTACATGCACACATAGACACGTACATAAGAGTTTACGTACAAATGTGTGATTAATAATTGCTACAGATTTTACTGTTGTTACGGCTACACATAAAATACATCATGCACACTGATAAGACAGTTCATGACATCATCTGAGATGTAATTAATGGATTCGTCACAATCCAAATATAATGTCATACTTACAATGTTTTGCAAGTACGAACGTACAAACATAGTGTGTGTTTTACATGCAGTGCACAAATTTGATCATCTTGCAATGACGACTATTGTTGAGAGGCCCAGCCTCTAACCTCTTACAAGTAAACTAATCTCCTCAGGTATATTTATATATTTGACAAGGATTTTTTGTATGAGAATTTATGAAGTTATTTATGAAAATGACTGACAAATTTGAGAATATTTTCTGAATATTTTGAGAGTTAAAATATTTACATACGGTAAATGACTAAATAATTTCAGTCAAAAAATAATAATTTAGAAAATTAATTGCGCTTAATAAATGAGTAAAAATTGGAAATATCGATACAATAAACTTGTGTATACTACTTATGGGTACCTACATATGTAATTACAGTAGACACTGATTAATAGCATCATAGCATCATGGATAATGGGATTAACAGCTTTACAACATCAAAATACTCAGGTACATCCATATACAAATGTATTGAAAAAAAATTTTGTTATTAAAATCAACCCTTCTCTTACTTGAATCAATATACAATTAAGAAACCCCTATAGAAGCATGACAAAACACGAATTTTTCGAATTATGATGTCTTATTATTTTCTCATTCCATCTTGTTTTCTCACAAGCTGGATAATTTACACCTCTAGAAAAATCAGAAACACAGATGAAAATCAACAATTTTATTAAGTAATGTAATCTACTCACTCGTGCCAACGTGACGAATCTGTAATGATTGTTCAATAATAAAATATGAACACCCAATCTAAATTTTTGTCTTTCTGTTTGTTTTTTTTTGAAAAAGATGAAAAAATTTTTGATTTGGAATTTTTTTCAATAACCTACCTTTCGCATAATTTTGTCTTGGTCTCCCCAAATGATTCTAATAAGCGGTATCTACTGCAACTGATTAAAGTTATTGCTTAAAAAAGCAGGTTGCAGCACCGTGAAAAAAATGATACATTGCGAAAATATTCCCTTGAAAACTACGGCAATAAAAATAAAAGTCGAAGTAAAATTTCTATATTATCTCAATTTAAAACAAGACTTTTCAAATTTTCATGGACACATTCTGGGCGACCTGGGAACAGTTATCACGAGATTCTAAGGCAACGTTAAAGGGTCAATTTTGGCAAGTTCGCAGTGACCAGGAGATCCAGGCCAAGAGCTACCAACTCCGAAACTGACATCAAACAACTACACCAAAACGAAAATTGAATCTTTCATACGAAACATTCAATTTTCTTTGTTTATCCGAATGAATTTCGGCCATTATCAAAATAATGTAAACATTTGATTGTGTAAAAGTAATAAATTTTGGTCACATCACACTGAATGCCCCGGGGCGTACAAAGAAAATTCGCCGGATATTATTCGAGGATGAAATACCTCCTGAAAAAAGTGAAGCCAAGCATTTGAAAGGATGTCATTATTTCAAGAACAATTTACATCAGTATTCGTGAACAAATTGACCAACATCATATTAAAGTCGGCAATACAATAAACTCAGTGACGCTGTCATCGTTCCAGTTCTCTATGGATTACTTTAAAAGCCCTATGATTAGAGCCATCAGTCCCGAAACGACACTTAAGAAAAAAATCTGAGGCGAATAAACACCATACAATTTAAATGGAACTACGCGGATTTTTGCAACAACCTAAAGCATAAATTGGTATAAAATACGGCATTTTTGTTTTCAACTCGAGCAAAGGAAGATTACGGTGAAATTTTTCATCAAAATCTTATTTTTGCCACTCGGAAGGCATGAAAGAGAAAAAGGTTCCATCAAAAAACGTATTTCGAAAAATATTGATCAAGTTGGATCAAAGAAGGTTGACAAGCTGCAGAGGAAAAGTAGGTACCAATACGAAAATTTAGGACCAAAATAAATATCCAACCCTCGTTGAAAATTCAACTAAAATGCCATAAAAAGCGATTTCTGTACCATACAGTTTGTAATTATTGTAAGTGTTTCTCACTGACCATAATATTTTTAATGTCATTCAGTACAACTCTGATTGATAACTGAGAAATTAAATTTTTTTCATCACCAAAACCACCGAAACTTTCAAATATTAAATCAAATCGTAGGTACGTCACAGACAATATTTTTCAACTTTTAAAGTTCCTTCGTCTGTAACGAGGGATTCTACTTTTGAGGTCACAGTACAATGGCGCCTCGGAAGAAGACTTCAACTTTGTGGACAAATAATACAACCAACCAATGAAGAGGCTCAAAAATAGTGAAATTGAGACAATTTTTTCATATTTTTTTATTATCTCAGCTCCTAAAGGGTCAAAATTATTGTTTCTGGTCTCATTTTATTCTTTAGAGTCTCCTATTTAATTTAGTACGTCCAATGAAAAGCCAAATGTACTTTTAAGAGAATTACAAAAAAATATTTGAAGACTGCTAGATACTTACTATGGTTTTATCTGTTTGTTTGTCCACATAGTGTTATGAGTACACATATAGATGGCACTACAATTATTTGTTATATTATTGTCGTTGTTGATGATTGATGATGTCACATCACATGTATTCTCAACCAACGGACTGGACGTCTACCTAGATGGAGTAATTCACTCGGTGAATTTGATATGTTGTAAGGTGCGGTGGTCTAACATTTGACGATTATTCTCAGTTCATGTAATTTACTATTTATTCAATTAATTATCTTTATTTTCAGCTTTAATTTATTCTCTCACATAGTTACATATAATACCCTAAACGCCATAGTCGATTTTTCACGCACAATCCCCCATTAACTTACTTAACTTTGAAATAATTCTTTGGAACAAGAAAGAAAGTGGAAACATGAACTCACTGTTGTGTATTCGAGTAAACAAAAAACCATTAAGCGGGCAATTTCTCCAAAAGTCAATTTTTCACCTCCTCCCAATGATTTCTAAATAATCCTTGTTTTTCTTCATAAATTGGGGCACAGTTCCATACATCATTACACGTTTTGCATTGCATTTGAAGTAACAAAACATTCATTGTGTATTGTATTACAAGTATCCAAAAAAAAGTGATTTTATAAATTTCTCAACACTCACACACATGCACACAATTTAAATTATCCAGGATAGGTACAGAGATACACAATTAAAGAGATCTCCATTAACAGATCAAAATATGTCAAAGATAAAAAGTTCTAATTTGGAATATGGGTAATGCACATGTGTCGTAGCTTTTGTGTGTGTGTGTGTGTGTGGGTGTGTGTGTGTGTGTGTGTTAGTACGGAGATGTCTATTTTCACAATGAAATATGCGCAGCTTTGAATGCACAGAATGTACAACTCCGATCGCTAATTTTCTATTTTCTATATGTTTTTAAACCACAGCGCATATTGAGTGTTGGAGGTTTGTTGAGCTGTATGTCTCTCGGTAGATGTTTTTGAAATTCATAGTATTATGTTACCATACAATGAAAATTTTACATGATTCTGGGCGCTCTTTTGGCTCATTGATTTTCTTCAAATCTGGCAATTCAACCAACTTGCTAAACTAAACATTTCTGCCAAATTTGAAGAAAACTGATGAATTAGAACAGCAGCCAAAATTGTGCAAAATTTTCATATCACAGAAACATAATGTTATGTTAATCGAATGATTTCAAAAAATTATCGATCTTCGGTTGCCCAATTTCGATGCTACAATAAAACAAAGCACAAAAAATATATGTACATCGAATAGAGCTTTTTCATTACTATGTGTGTAGTGTAACTTGTGCCTGACATATTCAAGGATTCAAAATTAAACAAAGTTGTTGAGAGATGAAATATTGTGAAAACATTAACATTCACTAGCTAAAAATACCTATTGGGAAAATTTGGCTGAAATCGTACGTTTGGTACACGAGATTCTGCTTAAATTCACCAAGTAGATTGAATTCAGATCATTTAAATTACACAATCCTGAACAGTATTTCAGTGATATCTCAATAACTAAATGTACAATTGAAGCCAAAGTTTCACAGGAACTTCAACTAACATATGACAATGTCTCAAGGAAATTTCAGCACAATCAAATGTTCAATTCTGAAGGTATCGTAGAAATACTGTTAAAATTTGAATAATCTAAATTCAATGTAATTGAGGAATTTCAGCGATATCTGGAGAACCAAACGTATGTTTGCAGCTAAATTTGCACCCAATTTTTAGCTAAGGAATGTGAATAAATTGGCAAAATTTCAACTTTCTACAATTATTAGTTCTCTCAAAATTGCACTCGATAACTTTCATTTAAATTAAATTAGGTACTGATAAGGATCACGTCCTTGAAGATGTCAGGGGCATCAGAATACTTTCCAGCATAACACTTGATGCATAGTGAAAAATCTCTTTACAAAATGAAAATAAGCTTTCAACGAGAGCATAACAAAAAAACGCAGTAAAACAGCAACATGCTACAGCCAGAAATTATAATCGTACCTATATCGAGATATTATGCAACACACTTTAAACACGGCCTTAATGAACGACGCCGCAAACTGCAACACTTTGTCGACTAAATTGTGAAGTAATCTGAAATATTGTGTTAATTTCATTTTTTTTTTTTCTTTTACATAGGTTTTGTTGCAAGGGAAACATAATTCTGTACATTATCAATTATAAAGGTATTTCCCTTGAAAATGTCAATTCGTACCGTAAGCAATGTTCCGGGAGCTTGAGCATAAAAAATTTGAGCTATAAAAAACAACCAAAACGGTGTTTGGGATGGGGGGAGTCAGATATTAGAAATATTTTTCAATTTGAAGACTAAGGTATGGCTGTAATATGCGGTAAAACCCCGTTAATACGTTTTTCGACGGGATACAGTGAAAAAACATATTATGCGGGAAACTGTAATGCACGGGAACTGGAAAACTCAAAATTTAACAAAAATGTTTTTTTAATGTTATACTAAAAAAAATCGAAAGAGGCAAAAATTATATAGTGATAAGATTTGTTCAATATAGATGAAAGTGCGCAACTTTCAGTATTTTTTTAAAACTTAATATTGAAATTAGAATAGTGTGACACTAATTCTCTGAAGAGGCTATTTGATTTTCAAGGACAGAATACAAAAGAACTTTTCTTCGGAAAAAGTTCCGAATTTCTAAAAGTAAACCTGATTCTGATCAGGTTTAAAAATTTATTAGGCGAGAAAATGTTATACCCAGCAACGTCTTACCTGGGAAATTTTACACAGCTTTAGTATAGCAAATCGAGGAACCACAAAAAACAGATCAATAAATGGAAAAGGTTTTAGGTGAGACAGTCTTAGCAGATTTTTACTGTAATAACACTCAATCCATAGAAGACACTAGAGGACTTAGAGGGGCTAAGTGGCTTCAGCCCCCAATAAAATAAAATAAAATAAATTGAAAAAATTAAAAATCTGAAAAAAAGTACAATCTTTCAATTCCAAGTTCCTCTCAGATCTCAATTAATAAATTGAACTCCCCCACCAATCAAAATCATTGATCCACTCTTGATAAGAACTTTTCCAACAGTCCACAATAGATTTCGAGTTTATCCAACCTTTGCACAAGAGAAAATTTCGACAGGATGAAAGAAAATCACACCCGCATACATTTGTACCCAAAGAGAGGCACAAAAGCATACAGCAAAAACAACGAACTTGGAAAGAAGAAAAAATGCAAACAGAAAAAACAAATTTGGATCCATATATATTTGTAACTGCAACACGCATACGGTCACACAATTTATTTCAAGAATAATTCTGTTTGAATTTCTCGAAGTGTATCGGATAGATCTTGAAATTAATTGATTGTAAACTACCAGAGGATCGGGATGATTAATTTGATAAAAAATTTTATCAAATCGTTTAGCCATTTTGTGTTTCTTTTTCGTTGGTGTATTCTAACTTAGTGCGAGTTACTTTTGATCGTAGTGTATGACGACATTCTCTGCGTTAATTTCTAGTTTCAATCTCACATAGTTAGATGCCGATAGTAACAGAGATTGTTCCATTTATAATTATAATCGTTTGTTCTGTTTATAAAACCTTATTTTAAAGGCAAAGCTGGTAAAAAATTTCTACCACGTTGTTTTGCCATTTACAGTTCAACCGTAGTCGTAAGTTTAAAAATTTTATTGAATGTGTATTGTCGGTAACTGTGAACTCAATTTGGAAAGTCACAGAAATGAAAGTAAAGAAAATAGTAAGTACCATGTCTTTGTTGTTAGAGTAACCGCATATGACGTAATAGTTGAGATACGTGGTGGAGTTTATAGAGATAAGATGAAAAATGCTTCTTCAGTTTGTGTAAATGCTATTCAATAGGAATCAACCCAACTAGTCACAAAATTATGTAATGTTATGAAAACTTACTTTGTTAGGACATACGAGCTGCTCAGAAATTTTGTAATAGTAAGTGAAGAAGATGAGAACTTGTTAGAACTTTTAGGAAATTGGATAGTGGAAACAAAACCTGGCCATGAAATAGTGTCCTTGTCCTGGTCTTTGGAAGCAGATAAGAGGCAGAAATACTAATGTTGTTGAAGTTCTGGAGTTATAATTAGTACCTACCAAGTTTAGTGATAGTAAGGTAGGTAGTTTATTATAATTATGTAGTACTAAATACGTGTTTTTTTGATCATTTAGTTTATTTAGATAATTGTATTAGAAACAAACGAAACGCAAACAGATTTATTAGAAATTGAGATATCCAAAAAAAAAAAAATGAATAGATGGCTTGAGAACTTGAAACACTTAACTTACAGGCAGGAGTTCTCGATGTTCTGGACCAAAGAGCAAAAAAGATGATTTCGCAAACAAGGGTGATCCACATGACAAACATTGGCGGTGATAAATACAATAGGACTGAATCTGCTGGTTGTATCTATTTATTAGACAAGTGCTAAAGTAAACTATGAGCACAATTTTCTATCGAGTTATTAGTGTTTATAGAGAATTAATGTTTGAAAAGAAAAATGAAAAGTAATTGATTTTATTCTACGCTTTTATTCTACTCACTCAATCTGTTGAAGTACACCTGATGACCAACTTCAGCTCTGCTTTTACGTGTTGCGACACGCGCACACATACACTTATATCCGTTTTTATCAGTTGTTTTTTCAATTTTTGTTTGTTTCTGTCTCGGAAAAAAAAAACTGAGAAATTTTATTTTCTCTTTCGCCCTTATTTTCTTCTTCAAATTATAAAAGCTATTTTTCAAAAACTCGTTTTTAACCTAACTTATTTTAATGCTGAAGCCATTGCATCTGGCATAAGTTTAGAAGTGTCAAACAAACCCATGTTTGTAAAATCACTATTGAATAGAACAAATTTGTAGCCAATCCAGATTAGATCTCATAATACTAAACCAGTTGAGAGCAGCTGTCGAGGAGGAGGATAAGAGAGCTCAATTGGCTGAGTCGATAGTGAGTGAGCGTATTCAGCAAGTAATTTTTGTATGATTCTGGGCGCTGCTGTGATTCATCGATTTTCTTCAAATTTGGCAGACTCAATCAACTTGCTGAACTAAACGATTCTGCCAAATTTGAAGAAAACTGATGAACCAAAACAGTACCCAAAATCATCCAAAATTTTCATAGCATAATAACATATTGCTATGAATTTCAAGAACACCTACCCTGGCATGAAAGCTTCACTGTTTGTAAATCATTATTCCTTTCATAAAGCATTCAAGTTAGAAGAATCAGATACCACAAATCTGCATTATGCAAAAGCTATGCTGTTGGAATAATTTGACAATGAGCACAGTAAGATCATTCATGGTGAACCTTGTCTGACAAAATGTCTGAAAAAGATCAGAGAGTTTAGAGAACCTCAAAAGATCATGATTAATTTAGTTTTGAATGAAATTTAAAAGTTAAAGTTTAGTCCCAATAGCATGGATTTCCTAGATTAGATAGAAGATTCAAAAATATCACTATAATAAATGTAAAAGCCATTAATTATTTCACATTATTTCCCTGCTATTATTTTGCGAATTATTCACTCGATGGTCATGCGCCACTACCCACACAGTCACATACAGACACAATAAAAGTCTGTTGCTTGCTCTTAAACAACAAATTCTACAGTGTTACCATAAATTCAGGGCTGGCATAAGCTAAAGCACTGCAGAGTAACGCTTCAGGGCTTGTAAAATATAAAATTAGAATCAAAAATAAATCTTGACCAGATAACAAAAATTAGAGCTATTCAGGTTATATAATTATGTAATTTTCTTTCTCAAACTTGTGGGCTAGGTTGAGGGAAGGAATGACATACCACAACTAGAAGCTATACTAATGGAAGAAAATATTTTACATAAGGAAAAAAAGGGGATATGAACAAGTAATAGAGGAGCTAAGTTTCCAAGCTTGAAATAAGAAAATTTTAAATGAAGTTTGCATCTTTAAGGAAAGGTCTAATGTTTCATGAAACAATTATAGTGGTTTCAATCATCAAGGGTATTGACATAATTCTGTTAGAAACCAAAAGGCTGTAATCCAATACTGCAGGAGAAAATTGATAAGATCCTAATGAGATGTGGCAGACCTTGCCAGCAAAAGACTGAAAACTCTAAACAAGATGCTCATTGGTCATGACTGATTGAAATTTTAGGGAACAAAATTATCAATTTTGCAAGTCCAAAAGGAAGATGCAATGATCAACAAGAAGATTTTAGGTTTGTGGAGAAGCAAGAGGAATGTAGACACTCAAGCAGGGTGGCCAAGTCTCATGCAAATGCCTGAGATCTCAGGCATTTACAAAAACTTATAAGGTCACCCAAAAAACTGAAAATAGTGGGAAAAAATTAGAAAAAAACAATTAAAAATTTTTAAAAATGGATGTTCGAGGACAAAAACACCGGAAAACTTTTTTTTTTTGCTCGCTCTGCTCACAAAATTATCTATCTTAAGCATTTCTACAAGAGAGAGTTGGTCACCCTCAGCTCCCCCCGATGTACATTTTACAGAGATAGTGTATGATTTTTCCACTCCAGCAATCTCAGGAAATTTAATCCAACAATCTCAGGCATTTTTGTAAGAGATAGTTGGCTACACCGCACTCTAGTAAGGACCACAAAGGCAAGAAATACCATTAAAGTAAGATGGGAGCTCACCCAACAAAATGAAGGAGATTGTCAAGTACCTATTTAGTTTCAAGTTCATTGAGAGGTATGTCAGTTAATTCAACTTTAATTAGTGAACCACAGAAGAAATTAGAATCAAAGTCATAGAAAGCACTGATCAGAAGTTAAGGTATTAAAATAGTTAGAAAACCCAGTAAATTCAAACATTTTAAGGAGTATTTAAATTTGGGTCCAAAACGTAAAGTCAAATTTATTGCTAATACAGGGACAACCGATTATTTTGTTAAAAGGTTAGTTTGTCAACAAAACTAGAATTTATTTTTTACGCAAAGAAAGATTCAGTAGCAGATATTCAAGTTACACATAAAGGCGATTTAGACCCAAATGCAAATATGATACTTGGGTATCAACAAAAACTCATAAATTACTAATCATAAAAAAGTTATATGTACATACGTTACATATAGATACAAATAAAATATATAATGGAAAAAATATAAGAATTCCTCAAGTATTGTTGTTGAATTTGGGTCTTAGTTGTCCATGATGATGGCAGGAATATGTTAAGGCTTGGTAAAATGAGATATTCAAAAGATCTTGGTAAAAATTTATCGTCTGTCCATAAATTAACTAAACCTGATTTTTATACAGTATTTCATGATAATTTTTCCAAAATTAAGAATAAAAAGTCTAAGAAATTAATTTTGAAAGACAATAAAGTTGGAAAATATTGGTTGTTTAACTTTAAGCTTTTTGAAAAACCTGGTGAATTTATTATAGAAAATTAAATTAAATTGTCTGATGAATCAATACTAGAAAACAAATGTTGAAAATAATGTTATCAAAAATTACTATCATTGTTATTTTAAATTTTGTAATATTTGGTCTGAAAGTAAGGATGAAGTCAAAGTAACTGATCGCACAATCATATGTACAATTAAAGCTGTAATTCAAATGATAGTTTATAAAGTTCAATCAAAAACTAATCGAGTATCTTGATTTTGGGCAAGATATTACATTAGAAAATTTAAAAAGTTTGAAATTAACTTGTGAAGTTTTGATAAAGAAGATAATATGATACTTATGTATCATCTTGGACTAGAACATGCCTCGGATGATTATTTGAAGAAAGCTAAAGAAACATACAATTGTCTTAAAAATATAAATTTTGATTTCAAAATACAGGAATGCAAGGTATACATATGCATTAGCAGAAGTTAAGAAAAATTCTCGTAAAATTGTCAGAGAAGTTGCGTACAAACAGTTGTTTTATATTCATATCAATCTTACAGGTCCAAAAAAGCCTGTCAGAGTTATAAATAAAAGCTACTATGTATTGTTACATTCATAGATGATTTTTCTTGATAGACAATGACATATACACTATGACATGCAAAACAGAAGTTTCTGAAAGTTTGAGAGTATTTCTAGAAGCAATGAAAACAAATTTGGACAGTAAAGAAGTTAAAGTTTATTTTTTCAGAATCGATGGTGGATGTGAGTACATAACATTAGACATGAAAAGTTTGATAAAATTAGAAAGTATAGTAGAAGTTACTCTTCTAGATACACCCAAATTAAATGGTATTGCTGACAAGTTTAATTTATGTAAATTCAAAAAACAAGAGCTTTAATGCTTGATAGGGAGTTTACCACTAAAATTTTGTGAGTTGGTTATCCAACAGGTAACTCACATCCACGTATCACTTAAACAATTAAAAATGAAGACATCTAATAAGACAATAAGAAATCATAGACCTAATATTGATAATATTCACAGATTCTGTTGTATAGCTACAAGAAAAATACTACATATTAAAATAAAAACTTCAAAATTTAGTGAAGAAGGTGAAAGATGTATACTGATTAGATCAAATCCACAGTCTTGGCTATTGTAGAATTCTGAAAAGGGCAAGTTAGTTAATTAAATCCAGTAATGTAATTTTCAAAGAATCAATACTGTTTAAAGACAAAATATAAAGGAAATGATTTTAAGACTGAAAGTTTACTGAGAATAGATCTAATTAACTGGAAAAGTATTGAAAATGACACACAAGTAGACCTGAAATGACATTCCATAAAAGTTCTTGAAAGAACCAGTCTGTATATTGTCAGTTGAAAATAAAGTAAAGAAAGCAAACTGAACTTGACAGTAATAGTTTTCCATCTGAAAATAGAGATTCGGAGAGAGAGAGTGATTTTGTTGAGTCTGAAGAAAGTGAAAAGAGGGAAGAAACAAAGAAAATTGAGAACTATTATTTTGCATTAGTGGGTGAACTAAATAGAGTTCCTAAAATATTCATAGAAGCTTCAGAAAGTCAAGATAAAGAAAACTGATTAAAAGCAAAAGAAGACCAAATAGTTTGACAAGAAGAATAGAAAACTAGTAAGTATGTAAACTGTCCAGAAAAGACAAAAATAATTTATTCAAGATGGGTATTTGTCAAAAAGTTTGAACCAGGTGAATATTGATTCAAAATTAGGTTTGTGATAAAAGATTTACAAGATCACCACATCTACGATTTTTTTGGAAATGCATTTCCCAACTATTAGTTCAGCAGAGGTAAGAATATTTTTGAGTGTATGTCACAAGCTAGGTTGGCGGATAATTCTGTTAGAGGTAAAAGTCGCATTTTTAAATAGTAAGTTACATAAGAAAGTCTTCATGAAAATTCCAGGAGTTGAAGCATATGAAAATTATAGAAAAGAAAATGTTTGTGGTGTAAGAAAAAAGTCATACTGTTCAAAAATTTCCTAAAGATATATTATTTGAAGTTTAAACAAATAATGAAAGATACGAATTTTCAGTTATTTGAAGGTGAAGCGTGTATATTTTATTGGAGTAAAAGTAATACCATGGTTACGATTGTATCATATGTAGACAATATTGTGAAGTTATTTATCTAATGTTGCACCACCTTTACTCTCGTAGCTCAGAGTTATATGTAATCTTCTTGTTTTTATTTATTTTTCATTTATCTAGTCAGGTGCCACCCTCAGTTTTTGTTCGTCTGTTGTTGATTATCATCATTATGTTCTTGTTCTTGTTTTTATGTTCTACTGACGTGATTTTAATGCAATTAATATTTTAAAAGTTAATAAATGTTCTAATTGTTATTTATCAATCTTTCTATTCTATGTGAAGTGAAAAGCTGTTAAACATTATGGTCCTTTGGGCTGGATCAAAAATAAAGTCCGGTCATTAAATCTTAACCTTCTGTTTTCACTTCAATGTTCCAAACATGGATGAGTTGACCAAATTGATGGGCTAAAAACGTGTTGATAAGCGTTCACTAATTAAAGTGCAACCAACATCAAATCCTTAATGAAAAATAATGTTGATGCAAATAAGCTCAATGTAATTAATACTAATTTAAACCATTTCTCAAGTTCAACAACTAAGTTTCAAAGCCTGCGCATTCAAATTATCACCTGCATCAATGATAAACCCAACAAGACTGCTAATGAAATTATTTCTGAGCAAGACAAAATCATGAATGATAACGATGATCTGTGCTTGCAATTAAGCAAACTTCAAAACAAATTTGAAACTATTTCTAATAAGGTAAATGGTGTTGATAAATCTAGTAAATGTAGATCTATTCTTAGTGTTAGTACAGCTATGGCAGCTGATGGAAACACTACAGCTGGTATTTATATTCCCAAAGTCGATATACCACAATTCAACGGCAACTTACGCAAATATCATGACTGGGCTGTGGTTTTTGAAAATATTGTACACAACAAGGATGCATTTGATCCACTGCAAAAACTGTATTATCTGAAAACAGTGCTGGTTGATGATGCCGCTGAGCTTTTGATCCATACTCCACTGAATGAAAATGCTTATGCTGATGCTTGGATGGAAGTAAAACGAAGTTATGATAATAAACGTGCTATTATTGCTGCCCATTTTACAGATCTCTTAGAACTGAAACTCATTTGTAATGAAGGCAAAATTTGCAACATGCTGCCTAAATTATCTGCCACACTGCAAAGGCTGAAATCTTGTAACATGTGTGTTGAAAAAATATCGCCAATTTTCGCTTGCATTATCTGTTTGAAACTGGAGCCTCAGTTGTGCAAAAACAGGGAACAATCCATTAAGGATGATTCTACATATACAGGCTGGGACCTGTTAAGTAAATTTTTGAAGGAAATTTCTGTCGCTTATGAAGCTTGTGCATCAAATAATAAATTTTCTATGACAAGAGTGGAAAAGCCTTCTGATAAAAAGAAGCGTAAGGCACTTATTACTAGCTTGCATAACAATTCATCTGCCTCCACAAAATAAGAAGTTAAATGTCCTTTATGTAAAGGCAACCACCACTTGTCAATTTGTGAAAAATTTCTTTCCAAATCCTTGATAGAACGTTGTAATACCGTCAAGGAGCTGCTGTTATGTACAAATTGTTTCCAATCTGGTCATACTGTAACTAACTGCAAGGGTTCCAAATGTCAAAAATGCTCAAAGTCTCATCATACTCAGCCCCATTGAGATGAACTTACAACTTAAATAAATAGCGTTGATACGAAGAAACCTGAAGAACAAGCAAAAGCCACAGTTGCTTTTATTACCTACTGCCATTGTGTAAAGTGTTCTAAATTCACAGATAGTCAAAGCACATGTGTTATTGGACAGCTGTGCTGAACCTAATTTAGTCACAGTAGCGTTTGTTTGAAAATACCAAATACCAACTTTCAAAATAACGAGCATCATTGGTGGTGTTACAGCAAACAAGCTAGAAAGTGAACAATCTGCCAGGCTGACAATTAAGTCACATTTACGTAATTTCCCATTCAATATGGATGCTAATGTAATTCCAATTGTGCTGTACAAGGTAAACCTTGATTCCATCAAGTCTGTTGCATCTTCTACTACCAATTTCCCGCTAGCTGATTTGTTGGTATCAAATGGAGAGGTAGAAATAATCATTGGCGTCGAGTTTGTCAACATCTGTTTATTTGATGAGAGAAAATTTGTCAATGGTATCTGTTTATAGAGTTCTCAGCTGGGTTGGATCGCTTCTGGTACCAATACTCCCAAAACTCAATTTACACATTATGGCAACCTGATCACCGACATTGAAATGCAATTACATAAATTCTGGGAGATAGAGGAAGTAGAATCCAAATCCACAACTATCTCTGAAAATGAAAACTGTGTTCATCATTTTGAAAAAATAGTCTCTCCCTTATCAAGTGGGCAATTTTCTGTTGGTTTACCATTCAAACATTCACGCAACAAACTTGCCAATACATATAAAAATGAACTTTTTTCTCTGCGATGCACTGAAATGAGATTCGATGCAGAAACAAAAAAGGTGTATACAGCCTTTATGAAGGAATATCGTGATTTGAGCCACATGAAAATCATACCAACCTCTCAACATTATCAATCTCCAGCATATTATTTCCCACATCACTATGTTCTTTGCCCATCAAGCACAACTACAAAACTGTGTTGTGTTCAATGGACCCACTAAAAATACATCTGGGTGTTTCTTAAATGAAGTTGTGATGGTTGGACCAACAATTCAGTCAGAACTGTTCAAAATATTGTTGTCATTTCGTCGTTACCAAGTAGTCTTTATTGCTGATATTTCCAAAATGTATTGTTGCATCCTCATCAACAAAAGCAACTGTGATATGCAGCGCATCCTTTGGCATGACAGTAGCAATAACCCAGCCAAAATTTATCGATTAAATACGGTTACTTATGGAACCTCTCCAGTATCCTTCATTGCCACAAAATGCTTAAGTGTCCTAACAGATAACATTTGAGACCACTCACCCGAAGCAGCTCATGCTATCCAGTCTGAATTTTACATGGATGATTTGCTAACTGGTAGTCATGATCTCGAAAGCACAAAACTCAAGCAGAAGTTAATACAAGACATTCCAGTCTCCACCAAACTACCATTAGCAAAATATGCACCAAACTCAACATAGTATTGCAGTCAGTCAACCAAAATCTCGTGGATAAGTTCAAGGTTGTAGAATTTGCTAATGCAGAAGTAATCTCAGTACTTCGACTCTAATGGAACCCCACCGAGGATAATCTCAATGTCAAAATAAGTAACATTGAACTACCAGCTGAACCAACTTCAACCAAACAAATAATTTTGTCACTCATCTCTCGAATATTCAATCCTCTTGGTCTACTTGCTCCAGTAACACTATGGAAAAATCCTACTGCAGGATTTGTTATAGGAGGAAGTTACATGGGATGCTGAGACACCTTCTCACATTTGTAAGAAATTTCTTGAGTATTACAATACACTATCATTACTTCGTACAATATCAATACCTAGACCTTTTGAAAAAATCAGTGCAATTAAGCATTAATTAATGTGGTTTTATGATGCGAGTTTGCATGCGTATTGTGCTGTTGTTTATCTGCGTTTAATTAATGCAAAAAATCAATAAAATTTGTTAATTGTGGGTGCTAAAATGCGAGTTTCCCCTACTAAACCAATTACAATAGCTCAACTTGAATTACATGGAGCTGTATTATTAGTCAAATTAATCAATCGTGCTTGCAGCGTGTTAAAATCAAAATTAAAAATATTTTTACGTTTTGTAATTCTACCATAGCCTTAGCCTGTATTAAAGGAACCAGTAGCAATTATGAAACATTTGTGCGCAATCGGTCCGCCTTTATCACATCCAAATTACCTTTCCTTCAATAGAATTATGTAAAAACTATCAAAAATCCTGCTAATCTTGACACTTGTGGTCTAATTGCCCATCAGTTCATTGAGAATTTTCCATTATGGCAGTATGGACCTACGTGGGTTTGTAAACAATTTCAACTCACACTTTAACTTAGTTCTAGAATTAGAAATCAAACTACCTGAACGTCGAAATGTCAAACCCACACTAACCATTACTAAAATTGTAACTGATATTAATTTTATTACAAATTTCTCCTCGTTTAATAGATGTATAAAAACTTATGCCTACATGAATTGTTTTCTCAATAAAATTTGTAAATTACCAAATCACGATAAATTGTTAACTGTTGAAGAACACAAACATTCTTTTAATTATTTGATATTGTTAAACCAGTCATTTTATTTTCACAAAGAAATTGATTCATTATCTAATAAGTTGTTAATTAGCAATAATAGTCCGTTAAAACCTTTAAATGTGTTTTTTGATAAGAATCGTATTCTTCATAGGGGTGGTTGTCTCGCTGCTTCCAAGTTTTCAAACGATGTTAACCATAAAATTATTTTACACCACAATTCGTATCTATTATTACTGAATACATACTACATTCATGAAACTTCTTTCCATGCTACTAAATCCTTTGTTGTTAGCCATGTATGTTGTAAATTTTGGATCATCGATGGTGTGAATTAACTTGTGAAGAAGATCATCTTCCAAAGTGTGTGATGCACTCGTATCAAAGCTACCACCATTTGACAATTCATAGCAGACTTGCCTGCCAGCCACATTCAGCATTCTTGCCCATTTACACAAACTGGTGTCAATTTTGCTGGCCCATTTCAAATCAAGTGCACAGGACATTACTCGATAAAATTCAATAAGGCATATGCAACATTCTTCATTTGCTTTGTTACAAAGGCCATACACATTGAAATTGTTGTCGATTTAACAACTAGCGCATTCCTAGCTGGACTCGATTGTTTTGTCAATCAACGGGGAGTCCCATGTGAAATATATTTTGACAACGCAACTAATTTTGTTAGTACCAAAAACTCGTTAGCCACTAAAATCATATCATCATATGCTGTGAAACACGAGAACTGTTGGTACATCATACCTTCTCAAAGTCCACACTTTGATGGTTTGGGGGAAGCTAAGGTGAAGTCTGGCAAAGCATACCTTACTCGTGCAATTGGCTGTCAAGTCCTGAACTACGATGAGTTTGTTACAGCTTTCACAAAGGTAGAGGCCATTTTAAATTCACGCCCTCTTTGTTGCTTCTGTGTAGGAGATAGATATTAACCACTAACTCCATCCTACTTCCTCATTGACAGAGTTCTGAGTGAAATTCCACTCAGTGATGATGGAACAATTTGTTTAACAAAGCGTTATGAAATGGTAAAATCTATCACCTCTTCCTTTTGGCAAAATTGGATCTGCGTATATTGCCAAGTTGCAGCTCCCTTATAAGTGGCAGGATGCTGGAGATGTGGTTGTCCTAAAAGCTGAAAACACACCTGTTCTTGAGTGGCCGCTAGCAGTTATCAAGAAAGTTCATCCAGACCAGGAAGGTAGAGTTTGAGTCGTTGATATCTGAACCATAAGTGGAAATTTCAAGCGATCCCTTCATCAACTTCATTACCATTACCTTAATGATTTTTTGTCATTAATAGGGGGAATGTCAAGCTATTCATCTAATATTGCGCCGCCTTTACTCTCGTAGCTCAGAGTTATATGTAATCTTTTCTTTATTTATTTTTCATCTATCTAGTCAGGTGCCACCCTCAGTTTTTGTTTGTCTGTTATTGATTATCATCAATATGTTCTTGTTCTCATTTTTATGTTTTACTGACGTGATTTTAATGCAGTTAATATTTTAAAAGTTAATAAATGTTCGAATTGTTATTTGTCAATCTTTCTGTTCAATGTGAAGTGAAAAGCTGTTAAACAAATATCTCAATTTCAGGCAATGATAGAGATAAAATAGTAAAAATTAAATTACATTCAAGTGAAAAATTTAAGGAGAAAATGTTAAGAAAGCCTCGGAAGTATTTAGGAATGGATACAGAAAGAGATTTCAAAACAAAAACAATAACGACTCAAACTGAAAACATTATTGAAAAGTTTGGAATGAGTTACTCTAAGAATAGTGATCAAACTACAATGACGAATCAAGCAGCCAAGAAAATGAAGTTCAAAATTGAAGTTGAAACTTTGTTAGATCAAAGTTGAGAGATATCTCCCCATAGAGATGCTGTGAGAGTATTATTATGTTTAGATTGTAGTACAAAGCTGAATATAACTTTTGGTGTAAGTGTCCTAATAAGAAAAAATCATAATTATGATCTTAACAATTGGTTAAAAGTAGAAAATTTTTTAAAATATTTAGTACGTACAAAAAAGAAATTCATACAGGAGATGCCGCCTAATAGTATTATAGTAATAGAATCAACTGCTTCATTTTTAGTACATTTACCACTTCATATGAGCGAATTTTAAAATCATTTCTTCTTGATTATTTCTCCACAGTACGACAATGTCTAATTTTATTTTAATAATTATTTTCGCAGTTATAGGAGTTATATGATAAAATTGGTACTTCAAAACAATTTTTTTTTTTACAATGCCCTATACTTGGAGGATTATGCAATCACTATTACACAAATGTATGAAGTGTTGTCTATCACACACATTTTTTTTTTTGGCAATCATTCCTGAAATACCCCGTAGATATCAATAGTTATAATATGTAATATTGAGCGATTCCTGGGAAATAGTGATGCCAAAAATATCGATATTTCAAGTATCGATACTTTCCCTTCAATATCGATATCCGTTTGAAATTGCGAATCAGAAATTGGGAATGGGAATTTAAGTTTTTATGAAATGAAAACTGTACGAATTTTGTCAATAGTCAGTTTTAATTTTTGAATCGTGAATAAATAACGATAATATTCAGCGTCTTGTTTCTAAATCCTACTTCCTCTTCCTCTTTTTTCAAATTTATTGCTAAATAGATGTATAAATGGCACATTGTAAAAAATATTGATATATCGATATTGTATGGATATTTTCACAGAAATATCGATACTATATCAATATGAAAAAATAGCGATATTTGGCATCACTACTGGGAAAGACATTTTTAGCTGGTAATTCCCACAAATTTTTTGGGAATTGGAATCCCATTGGGAATTCTTAATGAAAATGGATATAATACCCTCAAACTTCATATTTTGACTACCCCTGTTGATTTCCATACAGTAGAACTTGAGTAAATTTGGAAAATAAAACTTAATAAGCATAATACCATTAATACGTATTGATTATTGCAAATAGTAGGCTACTTATTCATTAGAAGCTCTAGTTCTCGTATTTTCTTTCCAACTTACCAAGATCACATCTTTTCTAGTTTTCATAATAATATTTTGGGGATCTTCAAACAAATTATAGACATAGGGTCATACTTGTCTTTAGTATTCACTTAGTGAATTCAATTAAGTGAACTACGGACCAGACTTAGGTTTTCCTCTTCATATTCTATGTTTTAAAAACACTAAAACTATTAAGTACACTTTTTGTTCCCCAGTGTAGTTCTCCCAAGAGAAGTGACCATGACCAACTAAAGAATATGACCCATAGATCTATTGTAAGTAGGAGGATTTCATACTAATTCTCCTTTAATTTGATTTAAAAAAAAAAAAAACACTGAAAGCATTATCGATCCATAGGTTTGTTTTATTTGCCATGAAAAGCGACCATCACCACTGAAACCAATTTATGAACCACCCATTTTATTTGCCATGGTGTCATCTTGGTGTTTGTAATGTGGTCGTTTTTTTCTTTGCCACGAAAGTGTAGAGCGTGTTACGCTACGATGACACAATCTGCACCTACTTGAGAGGAGGTGTGAGCTGGTATCAGATAGGTGTCATCAAGTTGACACCAAGCTCAATTTTGAGACATTAAAACAAACCCAGTTGTTACTGATGTTGATTTGAGGTTAATCTTTTAGAGGAAAATGAAACAAACCTCATCAGTTGTATTTGGTAAAAAAGTATAAAATTTTTTAAAAATCCACGTAAAATTTTGATTATAATTCTTTTAAAATTGAGCACAGAGTGCAGATGTATAGTCCATAGTTCACATCTACACTGATGCACGTCAAAAGAGAAAATTTAAGCTCCGATTCAACAGATTATTGATGATTTGTACTTAGTATTTTGGTACTGATGCATTACAAAAGAGAACATTTAAGCAATGACTCAATGAATTCGAACTTTTACATATGGTAGTTTGGCAACGATGGATTCCAGTAAAGAACATTTGGCCACCAATGCAATGCAATTGGTACCTTGATACTTATACTAATTAGGCAGTTTTTGTCAAATTTCAACTAGTCTTTAAATATGCCGCGTGTGCCAGGTTAGGGCCTTCACTTATGTATAAAAACGCCAAAAAACATAAAACTAACAATTTTCGAGCCGGGAATAAGGCATAGAATTATCGTGAATTATTCTCAAAAATGGGAGTTGGGAATTTCCGCGCCCAACACTTCTTATACGAAATAACATCGATATATTATTGCTTCGAGAATGTTCTAGAAAAAACTACTGCATCATTCAGGGGTTGAAGAAGCCACCTTAGCAATGCACTATTTTAGTTTATAATGTAATGTCCATGAATAAACACAACTTGCTTATACACTCGTGTCTATTATTCCAATATTACAAATATGTTTTTATGCTTTAGGTCACTGTGAATTGAGAACGTCATACGAGTTGATAGACCAAGGGTGAAAGGAAAAGGTAGAGATTCACCCTATTCAACGAAGGCTGCATCCAAAATGATTTTTTTTTTTTACACCCATATTCTTCCCTTGACGTAGCTGTGAAATGTGACGGTCTCTTTGACGTGTGTCATTCTTATTTCGAATAGAGTATAGTATACCGTAAATAAAATTATGACGTGTGGTCTTACGAGTAAAAGGATGCGTAAAACAATTCAGGATATCAGAACCATCTTCACCATACATAAGTTTTGCAGAGAAGATTGAAAAGTTCTGAATTTTCGGGGAAAAGAAGAGGGATTCTCCAGAGTTTCCAAGTTGGTATTCATACCGTTGTTTTGAAAAAATGTAGTTTAGAAGTTAGCCTAATAGACTCTTGGTTGGGATTAATTAGAAAATTAGAATCGGTTCTTCGACGTATAGTGATCAGCTTTCGATTTCAGGGTTTGATGCGTTCAGCTGTTTTCGACAGTGTATGGGGAACTTGCGTGCGTAAAAATTTCGATCCGAAGGATTGCTGTCCTACGTACATTAAATCATAGGAATAAATAGTTTACCGTCGTAAACAGACGACGCACAAGGTAAAGGGTAGGCTAATCGTGGTTAACAGCCAAGGGAATTAGGTTAAAAATTCTGAACACGACTGCGAAAATATTTTACGCAAAAGCTTCCGGATCAATGCGACCATGTCTATCGAGAGAAACTATAATCAAAATTCTTACTTCGGAAACGCAGCGGTAGCGTAATAGGGAACAGCATGGCGTGCTTTTTCAATGCTCAGTTTTACACCTCGGGTAACTTCGGTGCTTGAAGGAATTTCTACGAGTCGAATTGAGTGCGGTTTACGTATAAAGGGATTTTTATCGACTCGATTGAGAGGTTGCATTTGACGTTTGTAGCACGGCCCGCTACAAAAACAAGCAAATAATGAGACAAAAAAAGGCCGAGATCGATAATAAGATAACGTGTCTTCTGGTTTTTAGGTCTGCTAGAATTTACCAGTACAACTTTGATCGTTCGATGAGAGCATACGCGTCTCCGTCGCCTATAAATGCGCAGCATGATGAGCATCGAAAGCACTCCGGATGAAATTTATGTTCTCCGGCCACCATTACCGGTCCGGTAATCACCTAAAATAGAATGATGAGATATTATTATTAGTTGTTACACGAACGTAATATGAATCACACAGGAAAAATTTAATGTAGGAAGAAGGCGAAAAATTTCCCTCGCACTCGCGAGCAAAAGCTAGCGCTAATTTCCCTCGCCAATGAGCAACGAAAAGACTTGCCCAACCAACAATTTATAGCTTACTCAGCTACGACATATTACGGTAATTATTCGTAAATCAAATTTATTTCGAAGCAATCGATATTAACGGTAACTTTTCGTCTTCGTTCGTAATCAATACTTACGATAAACTTGATTTACATCATTATTAGTCAATGGTCATCATCACTGATAAAATACGGGCGGCTTGAATCACTAAAAGAGCTCTTCGAAAAAGACGGGTCTGTTTACAGCAGTGTTTCCCAAATTTAATTTCTGCGATCGTCCCCTTTTCAAGGTTCCAAGTTTCCTATCGCCTCCTACATACTTGACCAAAATTAGGACTACACTGAGGTATAAACAAGGTAAGCACTATTTTCAAGCATTCCTGATAGGCAAAAAATACCGAGTGGTACTCGATTTGAGAGAAAGTAAGAGACAACGGAATAAGAAGAAAAATTCAAACGGTCATTTTGTCAGGTACAGATGACCACCGAGGCTCGCGAAGTAACTGAAACGGATCGGCATTTTAAACGAGAATTCAGAAAAGCATGCCAGCCTGATTTTTCGAAATATTTGGTACGTTTGACACGGCATAAAGTGTGACGCAATAACTTTTTTTCAAAAACTGGCTATTCGACATGAAATAGCAAGGGCCCAATTCCTTCCCAAGTACACTAAGGAATATGTCCATTATTTGTGTCACCATGTACCTACATAAAGGTCTGAAACACTACGAAGCCTGCATACATACATACATACATAAATACGACTACATACCTTCAGAAGGAAAATATCAACATGCTAACTTCAAGGTTATATTCATTTTCAGCTCCCCAATAATAAAATACCAAACGAAAATTATTATGGTTTTGAAGGAAAAAAAATTCACTTTCTTACCACCGTATATCTCAGCTCTTACCTAAGAGTATAACAGAACTTACAAAAAAAACATAATTATGTAGAAACTTCATAGTTTTAAATTTAACGTAAGGAAGAGTACATCAACTGCGTACCCAAGTACTTCGGTTGCATATCGCTTAACTTATCTATACTTATCTAGCAAAACCGAAAAAGCTCAAATTGGAAACACGCTATATTGAGCCACTGGCGGAACCACAGCGTACGTATAGTGACAGAACATTTTCTTTACTCATTGCGAAGTCCACCGCAAACATACTGCAGTCGTAAAACCTTTCGTAACGATCAATTCCACTTAAACTCCACTTTTAACCTCACTTTACTGGGCAATATTCAGACGCAAAAAAAAATTATGAATATGAAAATATTTTTCAGAATTTAATCGCTTAATTTAGACGGTGAAGCCGTAAAAAAATCGGGCACCTTCGTCAAGTCTGCTACGAACGAATCGGGAACCACCATTCGCAGATAAGAAAATGGATGGGCTGGGAAGGAATCGGGCTGCATCATTGACGAAAAAAAATGTACCTAAACGGAAGTAATCGGAATGCACGTAACCGACGAACATGGTTCTACGTATATACCTTTTCTCTGAATTAGAAAAAAAAAATTTGTTCGTTTTACTAATTATTAATTTTTGAAAATTAGATGAAACAATCACCGTGGAAACAGATTTTCGGAGGTCATTGTCGCTGGTTCCTCACCTGATGCAAATCTCAATCAGAACATACTTTGATTGAGATTTGCATCAGGTGAGGAGCCAGCGACATGGACCTGATTTTTGCACTCGCGGATTGATATGGGAGCCCAAAAAAGATTTTAACTATCGCAATAATATAAGGCCGAAATCCGAACAACTTCTCGTCTGTTCAACATCAGAAGATATTCCTACTAAATATGCAATTACCAATCGGAAAAATAACTGGAAGGCTCCAGGTGGTTCGTTTTCCAGTTCAGAAATGGTTACAATTTCTTAGTAAACCAAAAACGTAAAGATTTTAAATGTTTTTAGGGTGGAAGAAAAATAAACACAATAATAAGAGTACCTAATTGAAGGCACCCTAAACCAACGACACAATTCTTCATAAATTTTCAAATTGCACCTTCTTCAAAACTTTTTCTGAAATCTTAATTAATTACCAATCCTGACCGAAAAGTGAGAATATTTCATCAGACAAAAACCAACTTTATTCATGCGGGCTTGTCATGTGAAAATAAATTTTTATTATTTTTGAGACATGCAGCAGAAAAAATTCAGGGCTAAGGCGCTTTTATGCAAAATGTAGCAGGAGAAAATCGTCTGAGGTTTTTCTAATGCACGGAGTTACGTGTTAATTAGTTTACCCGTAATTTACATGATAGCAAAATAAAACCTTCATCACTTCAGGATAAAAGCTGATAGTTCTTATTTTCTAACAATTAACAACATTCTGCTTCGCTATCATAAGCAAACACTTGCTCCTCGAAGAAAAAAAAATGCGAGTGCCGTTGCGGTTCGACTCATGAAGCATTGATTGGTAAACCTGAAAATACCTGAATACGCTCAAATTTATGACAATAATTTTTTCAATCTTTAAATTCTCATTTTCTTCAATTACACCCTTCTAATTGTTTAATTTTCAAATGAGAATAACCTACGACATTCTCCGGATGGTCAGAAACATTTTGAGCCTACTTTCATGTTCTGACTGAACGAAATTCCGTTAGTTCCGGAGATAGACATACCAAACATATAACCTCCTCCGTACGCAGTCTATAAAAACAAGAAGTTTGAGCCCTTAATAGTTCAGAAAATTGAAGATAATGAAATTGTGCATCAAATTAGCTTAATTTAATGTTATCAGTAAACTTTATACTAAAGACAACTAATTAAAACTACTCATTTTCACGAATTCGTGGTTTTTTAGTCTTATAATTACGAACGTATCCGGAATAAAAAAAACCCATTTAAATCTTACCTCCTCGATAATTTACTAGTTTTCTTTGGATTGTCACTTTTATTCTGAATGGTGTAGGATAACTTGTTTGCCAACCATAATCTGACTGATTCATGTTGTGATATCAATTCAAATCCCTCAACTAAATTGTTCGTATAATTATGTGAACAACCATTTAGGTAACATTTAACCATCTCAACAGTGGGTTGCGCAAGTTTTACCAAACAACCATCTTATTCTGAACACACCCTTGTTGTTTTCAGGGAAAATTTACTGATAACATTAAATTAAACTAATTTGATGTATATATATGATCCTCATCTTCTTCAATTTTATTGGCTTCTAACTTCGACTATACACTTACTGGACTGCTAATACTGATAATCAGCTGTGCTCAAAACAAATAGACGTATCACCATTCAAAATTTTAGTTCAATACTTATTTTATTTCATTTATCATGTTATCATGACTTCATGTTACATGTTTTGGTTTGAAAACTATTCCTTCTTTCTTCCCTAATTTCTCATGGCCCTGTATTATACACCAGAGACTATAGAGTAAAGCACCTAGACTGAATTTTTATATCATTTGAATGACTCAATCTGAATAGAATTTCAACAATATTTTGAAAACTAAACATACGATTTCAGCAAAATTTTCACAGAATCTTCAACTAACATACACTGATGTCACTGCAAAATTTCAGCTCTCTACAAATGACGGTTCTCTCGAAATTTCTCTCAATAATTTTTGAATTCCTTCTAATTTTTTCACAATTCCAATGATTATCACAAAGACCACTAACCAAGTTTACATTTCTCCAATAATTTATTCAAATACAGTTTGACCACAGCGTTTACATCAAATCGAACAAATAAATTCATCGGAATTCTTTGAACAATTCATTAAAATGTTGATAATTTCTCCCATTTATATTCAAAAAACTACAGTAAAGAAAAATTTTGAACACATGTATGGGTGTCTCAGTTAGCTATAAAGGTTGTTCATAACATCTGGGTTATTCTTATCAGTACTAGCAGTCCTGTATGTGTATAGTCAAAGGCTTCTAATGGCTCAAAGTTCCTGTTCTTAAGTTCATTTTATTTCTTGAAGCCTCTTCCAAAATTTCTTTCATGTCAAAAAAGTAGCTATCTCTTCAAATAATAAAACTAGAACCAAAAATTCAGGTAAATGAGCATATTTCCTACGCATTTTGAAGGGAATAATGGAGTGGGGAAAGTGACCTCATAGAAAATGACCGAATTGTGCCTCTAGTATAATTCTAATGCTCGTTGGTTCAAAGACATACATCGAGTGGTACAAAGTGGTTATCTATCAAGCACCGGCATGTCTAACCAGAAATCATTGTTCTTTACTAGTCCAGTACCATAAAGCAATGTCATTTAGATCACAATTCTTATCAGTAATTTCACTGAGTGGCTAAATACTTATGAAAAGCAATGAAAAACATGGAAATGTGGGAATTTTTGATACAAATTATCTTAAAACAAGAGATAGCTACATGTTTAACATAGATGAAATTATGAAGTAGGCTTCGGGAAATAAAATAAGTCGAAAGTAAGAAATTTGAGTTCTTAGAAGCTGAGAGAATGATTTAATTTGATCATATAAACGTACTAAATGCTCTTCTAAAATTTAATTTATGTCGAATAAGTAGCTATCACTTGTTTTAAGACAACTATATGACCAAACATTGGATTTTCACGATGCTTTTCGTGAGTTTTAGCCTCCCAGTGAGATATTGCTTTTAGGTGTGACGTCATGCAACATTGCCTATAGTCAGAGATATAATTATACGTAATACATAATAATTATACTATATAAAATATCATTATATGAATTTGAGTATTAGGTGCCAAATTTTTCTCGAGTTATGAAACGAAAAACGTACCTACCCCCTTGGTCGTTCCATGAATCCAAAATTAATAAAAACATTTTTATAAAAACCTAGGTACTTAAAAATTAAAACGTAGCAAGCGCCAAGCAGTAGCAAGTATATCATGCTTATGCTTTTCGCTTATCATTTACGAGCGAAGACAAACGCAAATATTTCCAAGTAAGAGCAATGCCTACCACTGATGGGTACACATACCTGTCCACAATCTTGACAACACTCGCCGAATTTCGACCAATAGTCTTTTTTACAAAATAAGAGTCCATCTTTCTCAAAATACCAGTTCGAAAGTGAGATATCACATGCGGAACATCTGTAAAAGGAAGCAAACAACGATGAAAGCCACAAGCGTATTTTACGAAGAAAACATCGCCATGATAAATACCTGAAACAATCTGTATGCCAGCACTGATCCAGGGCTTCGATGTAATCTTCATCGTTTATAACATTAAGGCAACTGGCACACACCGATAAACTATCGTCATCATTTTCGGATTCGTAAAGATCTAAAACAAGAATCAAATCATGAAAACCCAAATTCAGAAGTATACATTATTACCTCATTCGAGTAATCGGCGAAAAATTTGTGCAATATCAAGATACCAAGAGGATAACCAAGTGGGAATATTCATACATCAAAATCAAAAAATACAATTCCCACAAAAGCATGTTACAGTCCCTAAATTAATGCAAGAAAATGAAGAAGAAAAAATTTTCATCGCAGACTCGCCAGAATGGAATGCAAAATAAATTTATTCTCGTTCCAATATAATAAATACAATAAAAAATCATTAGCTGCTGCCAATCTTACTGTTATCAGTCGCGCTCATTTTCGATACTGTACGAGCCACAAATCCATCGTAAAATAAAATTGGAGTGTAAATAATATTGCATTAAATAGGTCGTATACTAAGCAATTATTTCAATCTAATAATTAAAACAAAATTAATTGAAATTTAAAAATTAAATAACCTCACTCGTATCTCTACAAACATTTAATTAAATCATAATTATTATTCGTTCATACTCAAAACAGTGTAAAATCCTTATGACGCTTTTATTGGATGATAAGATTAGAGAAGAGGTTTGTTCTATTTGCCAAATTTTGGAGTCAAAGCAGATGTAAGTGTGTAACGGGGTATGCGTTCTTGAAATTCATAGCATTATGTAGGACTGCTAAGTTGTCAAGTAGTTGATCCATGGCCTGATTAACAAACTCAGAACCATTATCCCAACGTAATGTTTTATACTGACCTTCTTGATGAAATTGAGCCTTAATTCTCTTGACATACATCTTGAAAAGTAGTCACTTCATACTTTTTCTTAAGTACAAAAATACTAATATAAATCTAGTATAATCATCTAATAATACTAATAGATAAATGTTAATGTGTTTCTTGATAAAAGAAGGGGAAGAGATAAGGCCAATCACATCAGCGTGAGTTAATTCACCTGATCTTGACACTCGTTCACAATCAGGTGAATTAACTCACGCTGATGTGATTGGCCTTATCTCTTCCCCTACTTTTATCAAGAAAAACATTAATCTATTAGTATTATTAGATGATTATACTAGATTTATATTAGTATTTTTGTACTCAAGAAAAAGTATGAAGTGACTACTTTTTCAAGATGTATGTTAAGAGAATTAAGGCTCAATTTCATCAAGAAGGTCAGTATAAAACATTACATTGGGATAATGGTTCTGAGTTTGTTAATCAGGCCATGGATCAACTAGGACTTGTAACCACAACCACAACTACAAAAATAACCAATAAAGACCTAAACAAATTGACAATTTTATTTTGGAACCGATAACCATAACAAAAAAATTTTTTCTAACAAATAATCAATAACCAATTCCTAAAAAATTCTGAAACAATTAACCAAAATAATAACCAGAAAGAATAGGTTTTTATTGGTTTTTCTGAAATATCAATATTATTGATTTTTTTTTTCTCAGAAATTACCAATTATTTCCTGAAAAATTATGAATTATCGATAATTTGATCCTAATAAAAATTTTTTTGACTATTGTGGGGACATTACTCGTATGAGGTTATAGGGGCTTGCACCCCTTGACAACAGTCGCCACCCAAAGGCTGGCAATAATCGTCTCTATGACGTTAAACAAATTTACACTGGTGCGTTTGTATGTTTGTACCTGTACGTACGTACAGGTAAGATACATTGCACGGGCCGAGATCAATTACCTGATAACAATCTCGGTAATGTCACGACCCGGTACCAAATGCACTGCGTCGTTTCTTATCACCTCAACGGAGACAAGAAACGACGTAACGCATGATATAATTACGTACATATACGTATGCATGTGTGTCTGTGTGCGTGTACCAAATCTCAGTGGTTGGAGAAGGAAATGTCATATGTACCGCCCGAAGAAAAAGGGTCAATCATGAAATTGAAGGCAGTGTCAGTGGATATGAAACTGAGTCCCATTTTCCAGAAGAATTAATTCCACTGGAACAGATTAATGAACTTTCTGTAAACCACAAATAATCTTCCATTCACAAAATTAAAAAAGAAAAGTGAGATATCATCAGCCCTTAGTGCCAACGAAATTTGTAAAGATATGGTTGCCTGTGCTCTACAACAAATGGCCAATGCCTTAGACAGATTTGTGGATAAAATATAGAATGAATCTAATCCTTTATCTGATAAATTTACAATTCATCATCTCCAGTCTCAAAAGCCAACCACCTGAATTAATTTGGATGCAACAGTGAAGTCTACTGAAATAATTTGAATGCACCTGAATCATCGACCAATCAAATGTCTTCTTTCAATTAGCAGTATTTGGTAATGGTGTTATTGAACCATCAACAATGTCATTATCATTATTTGTTGTGTCAGCAAAAATTTAGTTCATCTCAGTTTTGAAGATATTTGCCGGTGGTTGTTTGGATTATATTATTGTAAGTAAATAAAATTATGCTACTTGATTAGAGATTGTTCTATCTCTGAATTAATTTGTTTCATTTGTTTCAAAGAAAATCACAATAAGCGGACGTGGATGTGTATGTGATAGAGCATGGGCGTTGAATGAATTAGTGAAACAGGAGAGGGATTGAGATGAAAATTTAAGCAGTGAAATTGATGAAGGTGAACTAGTGTTACAACAAAGAGTTGTAGAATGGAATTGAGAGTAAGTAAATGTGAACTACTTTAGTGTACTTCAATGTATTAATACTTGATACTTTGTTGAATATTGATTGTGTGTTAAATTGTTCTACAGTGAAGAGATAGTTGTCACACATTATAACACTAATAATCCTGACAGAGAAATTAGACAGTTAGAGAGATGGTGAGCAATCAATCATTATTGTAACGTACGTTCATCTAATTTCATCGTTGGAGTATATGTTAATATTAATACTCTTGTCTCCTTATCATTTTCTACATACAGAGAACAGCTACATGTGGTTATGCAGTATCATCATCAACTGGTGAGAAACAATGTCACTGAGGAGTTAGATGAAGTTCACAAAGCTGCTGGTAGAGTAGTTGGATGGTTAGATGAACAGTAAGAAAACGATTATTATTACACATTGTTTGTTTTTGTATTTTGATGACATTAAAATGTTATAATATCGTCATTTCATTCAAGCAGAATACAAGCAGAAAATCAAACTGCAGAGCATAGTCAATGACCAGCTTATGACGATGAACAGGGACTGTAAGATGAAGTTGAGGGTGGAGATGTTGTTGGACAGTTAGATGAAAGGTAAAGAGAAGATAATTATTTATTAGAAATTGGTTTTGGATAGTTATCAAAATTGATACAATCGTTATAATAGTCTGTAATGCAAGTGACATTCGAAGAAAGGCTACTTTTCAAATAATTCTATCAATAAATGAGTTATATCACAATTTCACCATATTTCGCATGATAATTATTGAAAAAATAGCCCATTCTAGAATGAGACACAACGGGAACAAGGCTGATAAATACTTATATAAATGATGTCTGTTCATCAGTGATGACTAATAAAACATTTGTAGGGTGGAGAGTGAGATTGAATGTAATTTAGAGAAAATTTTTTAACAAAGTAGCACCATTTCCTCAACCAAATGCTGAGAATCCATTTATATGGCAGACATGGCCCAAGTTACGTGCACTTGTTTTGGTTTCAGGGGCTACCCAGACAGCCAATGCCCAAATCTGGGCAGTGGATGTTATAATTGTAAAAAGTTTGGGCATATTGCTAAGGACTGTCCAAAACAAAAAAAGGAGGTAAGAATTGTAACGTATATTTTTATCTATTTTTAAATATGGTGAACATATTTGTCGACACACTTTCAAATACCAAAAATGTAGGTATTCATCAATAATGAAAACTTCCTATAGCTCTTTGTAAACAACCACTAAATTACCCATATTTGATTTTATGAATATAGATATAATATCTGTATATTCATGACCTCATTTTGCCAGTCCCTCAATTATATCACCAGTCAGCACAGCCCTATAATAACAAGCCCCTACCTTACTTGGCCTATCCAGTACGTACACTTACATACCCCAAACAGGTATATAAACCCTCGATTCGAAGGAATTGTTACACAGTACCTAGAGCTTCTTGTACAGAGCTACTAGTTAATAGACAGTTTTTGTCTAAGGGTTTAAATCCCAAATGTTAAATCTAATTTGTAGTATTTGAAATATTATTTAATGTACTTGTGTCGTACAAATTATTATTTTATTAAAAGCGTTAAATCAACCTCATATTTTTAAATATTATTGAGTCTCTCAAATACAATGCAAAAATTTATTTCTCATGCGTCAACAGCCTTTACTGAGTGATAATAAAATATTTCCAAAAGTAATGTTGAAGAAAATTAACTGTCTTCACAATTTTGAGCAACTGATTAAAAATTTCTCTGATTTTTATATTGGCCAGCATATAAATAAAAGGAATTGATAAAAGAAGAAGCATTTCAAAGGAAATCATCAGTACCTATTGTGGGGAAAATTTGTTTAAAATTTTTTAACATCACCAATGCAGTGAAAATGATTTTAATTTTTGTTTGTTTCTGTCTTGGGAAAAAAGTGAGAAATTTTTTTTTTTTTCGTTCACTTTATTCTTCAAATTCTAAAAGCGTATTAAAAAAAAAAATGGTTTTTAACGTAATTTATTTCACCTTTTACTATTACCTCCACATGCCTACTAATGTTGAAGTCTGATTTGTGTGAATAGATCTATGATAGTAAAAAATTAAAAAATGAATTTATTATACAAATTATTTTAAAATACAACGATACTAATTAACATAATATTACATTTTACACAACATATTTCAGGCAGCAGACAAGAATAATAGGTGACGAAATAAAAATAATATTAAAAACAATTGTCTAAAAAATTCAATACATCCAGTATGGGGATCACATTTGCATATGGTCAACCAAGGTTAAGAATATTATCAATAAAATGGGTAACACATGTCATAATGTATGTTATAATATCTAACTGTCCTATACAAATCTAATGTGTCTGTCTTTCAATGTCTATTAATCTCATTTGTAAAAATGAATGATCTCAAAAGGCTCAACCTTCATCATTTGTTAAAGTAACTACATCCATGGCTTATTCTCCATCGCAGTCTGCAACTTCACGTTCTCTCAAGAATGATAATCCTTCTTCCTCAAACCGAGATCTTAATGTATCTGAAGTTTGTGTTAGACAGATATTGTGAAGTACATAGGCTTCTATTGTGGAAGTTTGTATGTGGTCTATGAGTGACATATCTAGATCCTTGAAACAGTAGAATTGACTGAAAAACAAAGCAAAAGTTTGCTCAATGACCTGCCTAATCTTAGCATGCTGATGGTTAAAAATTTTTGCCATTGAGTAAAAGTATGTCCCTCTCTATATGATGGCACACAAAATGTTTTTGTTTCATACACTTTGTCACCTATTATATACTGATTTGGAAAAAATATGATGAAGTATTTTCTACAATTAATTAATAAATATTTGAATTTCTGAATATGCGAGTGTCTGACACTGAACTAGGGTAACCAGCAAAACCATCTATGAAATTCCGACTTGCATCGCAAATTGTTTGCAACATTATCCCGTGGAAACATTTATGATTAATGTACTCTGTTGTATTTTCACTGGGTGCCTTGATTTTCCCATAAGTGCCATTCACTGCTCCAACAATACCTTCTAACCCACCCATTTGTTTGAACTGTTCTGCAATCTCTATTCTCTTCTGAGAATTTGGCCACTGAATCACTGTTGGAGCCAAAGCATTCAAAGGCCTCAACACCTGCATGTAGAATTTACGTAAGGTTTATTTTGCTAGATCAAACCTGCATGCTACAGATCTGTAAAATAGATACATCGAACAATTAAAATATCAAATAAAAGGCATAACTCAATATATTTTGTGAATCATAATTTTACTAAAAATTTTCTTGAGTTGTATATAACCATAATACTGACATTAATTGTTTCCTTGGGCAAGTGTTTTGATGTCCAGAAGGCAATTAATTTCATAATTTAGGGGCAATGTTTGCTGGCAACCATTCAAACGCATGGATTGGCAAATGAAAGTGTGATTGAAATTGGGTATCTATAAATTGGGGAATAGTGTGCTACACAAATGATCAAATCCGAGATATTTTGTTAGCAGTCCTTCTCCTCTCTTTGGGTCTTCTATACAGTTCATCATATCTGAACAAATATTAAAGAAACATATAATCACCAAATAACTATTAAAACTTGAAAAATAAAAAATTATTGTTTCATGATTTTACCCGCTGATGAATCTGTCACGACAAATTCTTCATAAAATACAATAACACTTAGCATCAGGGCACCTACAGCCATTTTCATTCGACGATCAATTTAATAAATAATTAATTTAAATCAATAACAATTTTAAAATATTTACCTTAATATTATAATTTTGAAAGTTACAAGAATAAATAATAACAACAAAAATATTTGATAAGAACTTGGTTTTCAAAATTTTGAAATTGTCTTTGGGTCGGTCAACCCGGGTGACAATCTGCCATGTCTTTGAAGATTTTGTGAAAATTTCACTGAAATTGTACCTGGTTCTTGAGATTAGCTCAAGTTCTAACAGAATTATGTGTAATTAATTGCGAATACAAAATGGCGTATTGCCGTACTTATATTTACAGACTCTATTAATGTGATCCTTCGAGGATATATATATATATATATATATGATGGAGATGACACATGGGCAGTTTCGGTATCCTGTTTATAGGAAGGGCTTTTACAAACACGTGTAAATCCAACTAAATATCTGATTGGAGGAAAATCTTGCAAGGTGCATTTGCTTATAAACACTGGCGTACAAAGTACCTCACTGTAACACCGATTTTCAATTTTGATTGGTTAAGGTGTTTATTCTAGGGTACTTCGTACGCCAGCACGCGGCATCTATGGTCTGGACGCTTAACCCCAGCGATCCAAACTGCGGATACGAAATGGCGCATTGCCGTACTTATATCTATAGGGCTCTATCCCTGGTGTAGCACTTTATTGGCCAAAAAACAGACCTAAAACTCCTTTACCCGTTAACGTGATTTATACAATCAGAAAAAGACTACACGGGAGAACATGGCACTTTTTTCTTCTTCCCGTCATTAAAAATTAGAATTTTAAATAATTATTTCACGCTTGTTATATTGCTGGGTTAGTGTTAAATTATTTTTCCTAGAATCTTTTAAAATTCGGGCGCCAGTCGTTAATTTGGAATTTGTTGATTCGAATTAACTAGTCGAATATTCCGGTAACCCGTTTAATGATTCGGTTTGTCAGTTTTTAATTTCTTCAATCGGAGGTAATGTATCTAGTAACTTTTTAACTTTTTTTCATTTTAAAGTTATCGTTGTTGTCGGCATTTCTCCTCGCTTGCGGCTTCAACTTCACTTTCGGTTCTATACTTGATCACGTCGTGTATTCGCTGTTTATAATTTTGCTAGGCTGTACCGAAATCCAGCCACGAGCAAGAACCGCCGATATGTACGTAGCATTTGAGCTGCGGAATCAGGATATCGTAGAACTAACGATAGCTCGATTAAAAGAAACTGCCTTGTCCTATATTGCGATAGTATGGCTGCTAACGTGTAGTGATTTCGTAATGCCCAGTGCCGCAAGAAGTGTCCCAATAATATGTAAGCGTGTGTTCGGTGCTTGTTTTTTCTAGCCCGAATCCACGGATGGCGTGTGATGTTACTTTCAGAGTAAATCATATTTGATGATTCGCGTTCCTCGTGGAGTTAAATCGTCGTTTGGTTTTTTCATTTTGGCCTTTTAAGCGTTTTCAACTTTCAACTTCTGTATGGTTCGTAAGCCCCACAATATTCTCCGTTAGTTCTTTTCTACTCTCCGATCGAGAGTGTAACGCGAATGAAAAATTCTAATTCAACCCGATGTTGTTGGTAAACGGCGCGAATAAAATAATTTGCGTATATATATTTTGTTTTCCTTCACGCCGAAACAAAAAAAAAAGACAATTTCGTACGAACGAACCAACTATAAATTTTGTACCGATAATATTATCGTATCGTGGGATCCCTCGGTAGTATTTCGTTTGGAGGACCTTCGGTAATTCAAAGTAATGCGTATTATTTATAAGATGAGATTTTAAAAGCGGCGATTCGAGATCTCGAGAATTCGTTCGATGGTCTTTCAATTTTCTTCGTTTCCCTTTTTTCTGCGAACCGTGAAGATAGTTGGCGAAACTTTACGCCATAATTTTCCACTATGAAAATCGAATCAAATTGAAATCGGAAACTAAGGCGCGTTCGGCAGGAACTGCGTGCAAGTTCGAGGCTCGTTGTTGAAGGCTGCCGTTTGCGGATCAGCTTGCGCGCCCCGATTTGATGCCTGCTGTCGAGACGGTCGGCTGGTTCATCCGAGTAACGCGCCATTTTCTTTTCACCCCCGCTTTACCCGCTTTTGCTCGCAAACAGGCCATTCGTTTGAGTTGAAACGTCGCATTCGCATTCGCATTCGCATTCGCATTCGCATTCGTATTTGTTCGTCGAATAACTCGAACTTGTCGATTTGTCGACGCTGCCGACGCTGCCTCTCGGTATCGCGTGCGCCGAGTGAAATAATTATCAGCACTTTTCCGAATGCTGCGAAAGGCCGGTTTGGCGGCGTCATGCGTTGTGCGTTGTACCCAACTGCAGTCGAATACGCCGACATTGGCACGGTCGAACGGCAGCTGCGCTCGTCTGCGCTCGTCTCGTGTGATCCGTGCGCATCATTAAATTAGCCGCGAAAGACGTACGGTCTCCTTTCCGCGTCCGACGCGATTCCAGCAAGTTGAGACCTGCGCGAGACAGCCGGTAGTTGCCTTTGCAACAGCCTCGCGGATTCGCGCGCCATGCCGCCCTTCATTTTCATTTTCAGTTTGGCTGTCGCTGGGCGTCGGCGCGATCGACCGCCCCAATGCGTAATTTGCGCGACAAATGTCGTCGTTGTCGTTGTCGTCGTCGTTGTCGTTGTCGTTGTCGTTGTCGTTGGACATGCCTTGCGAGTGGCTCGTATTTTGCGGCCCCTAAACGACGCGTGGTCGTGTAGCCGAGAGTGACGGCAAATGACGATGCGAATGACCGAGAAATGTACCTAAGCTCGCTGCGGCACGATACGATGCGATGCGATACAAACGTCGACCATTCACTGGTGTCCTCGACAATTCGTCCCATTCGTCCGGTTTGCCATTATCGCTCGCAAATTTACTGTGGCCACCCCTGTCGCTGCCAGTGCCCAACTTTCACAGGCCGTAAATTTAGGTGCGAAATATAATGACGCTGACTGCTCGCTGCGAGTGATGCAGGCAACGCCACAATTGATTTTTGCACTCGCTAGCGGTGGCGCAGTTAGCTTCTTTGTAAGTAACGTATGGCGTGCAGAATACTTGCCTCCCCGTGAGAATACATCCAACAAACAGACGGCCCAACGTTTACATTGACATATGTATTATACACTTATTGTATATTTTGTGGATTTGGAAGGATGATGCGTGAAAATTAGGTACGTTTGAAATGAAGTGACCGAATGAAGTGCATTATGCCATGTTTTAAAAACGTACTCGCAAATTACGAAGTGATTGTTTAGCAAATGAAGTAAAACGAGGCCTGCTTACGACCAGCTTTTTTGGTTCGTCTGTAACTGATCTTCTTTCCGTGCAATAGTTTGAGATACTTGGCTTCTCAGGGGAGATACGAACCTCGCACTTGGCTTAAAATCCTCACTGGGACAACGCAATGAAGTCATGAAAATTTCAACTCAATCAGTTGGTCCGTTTTTAAGTGATGGCGGTACCGACGAACATTCAAAATTTGTGTGTGTGTGTGTGTGTCTATGTGTATATATATATGTAAGATCGGTTGAAAATCTCACGAGAGAGTAAAGGACTTGGATGAATTTAACTTTATTGAAAATACAGTAAATTCAAAAACGAAGTTGTTTCACATAGGAAAGTGTACAAAGTATGAAAGCTAAAACAAAATTAAAGTGCATGAACTGGCGAACGTACGATGAATGAGAGCAAAAATGACTGTAACCTGTATGAGAGATGGACAATAGAGCGATAAGGAAGTGTAGAGCGTGAATAGATGATAAGCAGGAAAGAATAAGAAGATAAAGCGAAGAGAATACTTTTTTTTTATATATATCATAGCCGGTTAACGTGGGTTACTACTACTAGTATTACTATTGAAGTGCGAATACCGCCTAAATTCGTGCGGACGTCGTACGTATCTGTACCTGTCTGTGTGGTTATACGTCGACCCGTTTGTTATTAATGTTGTTCGAGTACCTACACCGGTGCTGCCACTCGGCTGCGCTCCTCTCCTCCACCGAATGATATCAGCCTATGCGATTTCTTTTTCATGTAAAATTACCGACGTACCGACATCTACGTGTAGTCGTAGCTTACTTTAGCTGGCGTTGATGTGCGTTTTGTTGCAGGTAACTTGGTACAGCATTATGTCCGGATACCGTGACCGTGATCGTGACCGTGACCGCCACGAAAACCCGGACTGCAAAGTATACGTGGGCGATCTTAGTGAGTATCGAGCCGATGATTTATTCGAATAAAGTTTGTATATTGTTGGGTGACTGCGTAGAAGTGTCGGTGGTGGGGGATGGGTGGAGGAACGCACGGGCACGCGTGCACGCACCACCGTCGATGTGTACGTACCTTCGACCATATGTACCGGACAGACACGCCATGTCAGTGGAAAATTGAAGCACACATAAATGACGTCTCAATAGGGCAAATGCATGTTAAATCCTATAAGGATTTTTTGAAGAAAAAAAATCAAAAAGAAAGTTTATTTTTCATTCTAAAATAAATTTTTTAATAGGGGAAAAAAAGAAAAATTAAAAGATTATGTACGATTTTTGGCGTAAAATAACTTCTTGCCCCAATGTGACGTCACACTCCGTACGTATTAGCGCTTCAGTGGAAAGCATTGTAAGTACAAGACCGTACAGGGCGCGTCTATCTGGTATATGGTCGAAGGTGCGTACGCGTTTGAAACAAAGGGTGGTTGTTTATCGCCGATGGTGATGGTTTTATGATTGCTGCAGGCAGGCAGGCTTCGAAGGAGGACGTCGAGGATGCGTTTTCTTATTACGGCCCGATTAAGAGCGTGTGGGTGGCGCGCGATCCTCCGGGATTCGCATTCATCGAATTCGAAGACGCTCGGGACGCGGACGACGCGGTGAAGGAAGTGGATGGAAGGTGCGTCGCCGCCGTTTCGCCGGCATTTTGCCGGCATTTGCCCCACCTTTTGCTTTCGGTAACTAAATGACCAGTGTTTGCCCTAGAAGAAGTGTGTGCGGGAGACGCGTTCGAGTGGAGAGGGCGGGCAATCGGCGCGGAGGCGGAGGCGGAGGCGGCTATCGTCGTCCATTTCGTGGCGGCGGTCGTCGAGGCGCAGGAGGAGGAGGAGGCGGCCCAGGTCGACCCTTTCATCCGGAGGATCGGTGCTACGAGTGCGGAGACAAAGGACACTACGCCAGAGATTGTCGAGATAGACGCGGCGGCGGTGGCGGTGGCGGACGTCGTCGGTTAGTATTTTCGCTTGCGTTTGAACATCGTTGTAGTGGGTACGTAAGGTGGTACGTAACGTACGCGTTCGGATGGCCATTTTATTCTCGGATCATTTGGTACTGGGTACCCAGCAGCCCTATCTCACCGATGTTAACGAAACGTGCCATCATTCTGAGCCGTACAGTGGACGCGGATTTACTGCGCGTGCGTGGCAGGTCATTTTTCGTTTGTTTTCATCGCGTTGGTATTGCGAATGTGCGACGGTTTCGAGAACAGACGAGAAAAAAAACGTACTGCGCGTGTGCGGTATAACCCGTGGCCGCTAAGATGTTGGCACGGCTTTTCGCGTTCACCCGCGTATCCGGTACTAAATGATGCAAGATTTTGTACAGTTTCCCGCATTCCCCTATTGTCGCAAATTGCCGCGTCGCCTACTCGGCGAGTGAAGCGTCCTCCCTTCTCGATTATCGTGCCCCAGCGCGCTACCTGTTGCGTTTCGCCCTGTCCGCTCGCCCCCCTCCAAACCGGAGCCTTTCATCTGCCGCGTATTGGTAGTCTGCATTGCTGAAATCCGACCGTAGCGCTCCGTACGTTGCGTTTGTTCGATGTGGCGAGAAGTGCGTTCCTTTTACCACCGCTATTTAACATTTCAACCTGTTCCATGTTTAGGGGCAGCGTTCGATCAAATTATTTTTCCCTTCAACAGCCTTATTAACTTCCGACCAACATTTCTCGTTTGAAGGTACGAGCGCGTTAGTATCACGCGCTTCACCCTACTCATACCAAATCACTGGCAACAACAACAACAACAACAACAACGTACGTTGCTCAGTTTTATTTGGATGTTCAAATTTTCGAGTTTTCCCATCTCATCCAATTCGCTTGGAATTGAACCTGCCCAGTGCAAATGAAAGCCAGTTTTTAACAAAACGTGTCGGGAACAAAGATCCATCCCCCCTTCCGAGTGTAGGTTGTAGCACTTTTTTGCCGCATCGAACGTACCTGTCGATACGCGCGCGTGTGGCATTACATTTTATTACTCCTTTTTTCCTGCAACCAACGAAAAGAAAAAAAAAATTTGCCCCGAATGCGGGTTGAATATTCGAAAATTTCGTCGAAACGGATCCCAAGTTTCAAAGTTGCCAATTTCACGTTATCATCGCGCGTATCGTATCCCTATGTAATTACGTTACGTAGTTGCGTATTACCTACTTACTGGAGGGTGGTCCTTATTTGTGGCGTTAATTTTCACGATTACTCGATCGTTGGTGAGGCCGAGTAACACGAAGAACGCGTTAACGCAGTTGGAAAATTTCGTATTTTGGCCTCGCCCTTATCGACATGTCGATGTTAAATTTTCGTTAAGCTTACCAAACGACCGACACACCGAAATATGCTGCGCCCGCGTTCCCGTCTTTAAGCAGTGTCGTCGATGAGTGAGGACCACCCCTCCCTCCGCCGTCCGCAGTACAAAAGTGGTTTCTTTCGCCCGTTTCCTACTTTGTAAATGCTTATGTTTTGTAATTTTCGAGTTAACTTTTCGATACCTACTTTTGCAGGATAAATTTAGTTAAATGTTTTCATATGACGAATGCATTCGTCGAGCACACGCTGGTCTGATTTGCGAGAGACGTGTTTTTACAACGTACGCAATCGATTTATAAAGCGCTTGGTTGAAATATAATGCTACGTAGAGAGCGTTCGATGAAGCGCAGCGAAACTACGATGAGATTATTCATTGCTTACGCGAATGACGATTTGACATGTGGTCGTCTGAGCTCTCCGCTCGTTTTTGTTGACCCACACACGCGCACGCACACTTCTCCACCGTGCTATAGTTTCGCTACGTATCGAAAAAACGAGCATTTGCGTGACGCATCGCAATCGAACGGTCGAATAATACGTTTCGATACCAGACGATGACATTTTTTCTCGTTTCGTAATTCGACTGCCATCTCTCGTTTTTCTGCGTAAGTTGCTACGATTTTGTTTTATATACCGGTCATTTAATAAGCCTAAATGCATCCGCAAAACGACAAAATTTAACTCGTAAATTTTATTCTTATCGAAAGTATGGCCTTCCATCCTTTTCTCCTCTTTCGCAGACCATTTTTCTTTTCTCCCCACTCATTGCCAATTCTGTGGAAATGATGACGCGTGTCGCATCGATGTTGGGGTCGGCTCGAAATGTTGATCCGGAAAGATTGTACCCCTTTTTTTGAAAGTCAGTAGTCGTCCTCGGCGATTCCCGTTCGGTAATTGCGTTCTTATCGCATTTGTGCTCGTAAACGTATTGGTAGCTGTCATCGACTTGAAATTATTTGTTTGTAGTTTCCACGTTCAGTTAGCCGTCTAATGTGTTCGCTCGTTGTGGCCGACTGAATTGTCTAAATTGGGAGGTGTCTTCGCAGTTTTACAGCCCCGTGTAATGAAATTTGTTTCATTTTTACATGTTTCGGCGAGAGCGTAAGATTTTTAGGCAACCGAGAATGGCTAAATTTTTTCATACACGATTCTCGCCAGTTGCAGACGAGAAAGAAAAGCTTAAACGTGCGATTACTACATTTCTATCGCTGTACCGCGAGATTTGGTTGTAGTGGCGGTATACTTTCATCGTCTTATCGTTCGTTGTCGGGGAATAAATTAATGTTGTTTTCAGTCGACGTTATGGTTGCAAACCCGGTGGAAGGGGGAGTCATGGTTCGAGTGTTTCGTTTGTCCCGCTATAAGCTGTTGCTTCGTTTTCGTTGTGGGAGTATTACGCAACTACTGAGAATTAATGGGCGCAAAATTGAGTGGAATTTTGTTGAAAACGCACTCTCAGTAATAGGCCGTGTTTCCGTATTGGGAAATATAACGTGAAAGCCTAAAACATGAATATTGGATGCGAAAAATGTGGTTAAAAATTGAAGTTTTGATTCGCGTTTTATAAAAGTACGTTTTCAGAGCAAATTTTCGCGTTCGAAAGCGCATTTTTCACGAAAGCTGAAACACGGAGATACGTTAAAGTTTCATAAAAATTTTATGTTGAAACGAAATTCTGTTTCGTCAGTGCGCTGATTTGTTGATCGGTTTCCGCTATCCATGTCCAGCATTACCGGACCCGCGTTACCTCACAAACTCAATTTTTACCCCTGAAAAATGTTGAAGCGTCCAGAATATTATATTTATCATATTTTCTGTCTTTGATACGAGTGTGTTATCTTCTCGAGGAATTTTACAATTATAATACTTTGACAGTGTATCCTACCCCATTGTTTATGTTTCACGGCGTCCGTTGTCGTAAATTACTAATTGATAATTTGTAAGGAAGACATCGTCGTTAGTCCGGTGTGTGAAACCGCGTTGTCGTCCAAATTTTTTCATACGTGGTTTAATTTTCCTATGTTTCTCGTTAGACATGCCCATCCAAGCACAATCGATTCGACAGCGTTTGGGAGAAATTCCTCCGTTTGTGTCGCCTAAGCCGGTTGAACTACCCGACCATGGTTTCGAGATTTCTTTTTTGCCAAAAAACAGTTTTTCCTTTTTAACAGGTTTTTAAACCTGCTATTTAAAATCGTACGAGTTAGCAAAATGGGGGTTGGGACCGTGATGGTTGTTTTTTAGTTTTTCATTTCGTGACAAATCACGACATTATTTTGTCGTAAAAATTGAGAAATTCGTATATATAATTATTTTGTAATGTATAATATTATCTTTGGTATTTGTCTACTTATTTATGTTGTAAGATTTTTTTGTAAACACGATTTTAGTTCAATTGGGCTGAAATTTGGTGCATAGGGTAGGATGCATTCGGTAATAAACTCGCGTGGGATTGCGTTTGTTGTAAATCGGTCAAACGGTTGAGACGTGGTGGACAAAGTGAGTTCCACCTTCGAAAAATACCAGTTAAAATGAAGAAGGTGGACTAAAAACAGGCTTACTATTATTTTATTTGGTATAAGTAAACAATAATTTTTTTTTTTTTTTTTTTTTCATTGTTATTTGAGTCAGTCGTGTAATTTTAATAAGTTCATTGTGAATTTCTTGGTCAGTTTGTTGAAATGTGACAAAATTTTATTCGTGCGGTCGGGGGCTACTTATTTGTTCCATTGTTCCACTATACGACCCCGATAATAGAGCAAACAAAAGAGCGATTTTTGATGATTTTTGTAAACCTGCTTTTCTTACGTAGTTTGCCCCGCTAGAGTTTTTCCTGTTCAATTTTTTTGCTTGTCGATAAGGTGAACGTTAATTACCGAATTTTTTCATTAAAAACTGTACATTGGATCGACGATTCAGGCTCGCCTCCGACGTGCAATTTATTTACGATGAAACTGTTGCGCATCAGTTTGTTTGCTAGCGAACAAAATGTTAAAGTGATGGAACGTTATGGAATATCGCTTGTGTGGTCACTGTCATGCAAACCAGCAGTGGCACTTGCCTCTGGTAACCAAACAGCCGGGCAACTGTTTTAGACCAAAAAATCGTATGTCGACGGCCAGCTCAGTTTTTTTTTTATGTAGCTTGTCGAAGAAAATCTACGTATTAATTTCCCTTTCTTTTCTCTTTTTTTTTTTGAGTTTAATCCGCGAGAGTTTAAGGTAGGCACGCGCTGTCATCGTTGAACGTCCGTGTTTGTGTGTCGTATCTACGATCGTAGCCATCGTTATTCTTTACAGCCTCGTTGAATTGGAACTTGATTGTTTTACTAATGAATGTCGTTTGTTTTGTCGCAGATCATACAGTAGATCGAGATCGCGATCTCACTCGCGCGATAGACGCTCCAGATCGCACGATAGACGTTCGAAGTCGCGTGATGGACGCTCCAGATCGAACGACCGCCGTCGTCCGCGCGGCCGTAGCAGCTCTCGCTCGCGATCCGTCACTCCGCCACGTTCTCGCAACCCCAACAAAAGTAGTAGATCTCGTTCCGCCTCGCGTAACGATCGATATCGCGATGATAAATCGAGGTCCCGTCAAAGATCACTTTCTAAATCACGTTCGAGGTCTCGATCTCGTTCTGTTTCCATGTGAGTCATACCCTATCACCATTTATGCGTATATTTTGTAACCAAAGATAATAATTAGATTCGTGAAAGGAATCCAGATCGGATTCTCGATCTTCATTCGGTGGATCATTTGAAATCAGACCTCCTTAGCCAACCTCTTTTTTGCCGATTTCCTCGTTACCATTTTTATTCGTGAGGACACTGACAGTCGTATTAATCTGTTCTGAGAAAGAGCAATAATCGCGACAACGATGATAATAATAATGATTAATAATACTCGTAATACCGAACGATGGTAATTTTAACGGAGAGGGGTGAAAAAAGAAAGAAAATTTTTAGCTCTTATTTGTTCTCGTAGTCTGCTTTTTGCTAATCTGTTGAGAAATGTGAGCGAGATTTTTAGGTGACTTATGATATGTCCTGTGATCTGATTCATATCTCAGTTTGTAAGTACAACTCTGCGTAGATATTCGAGTAAAGAGCTCGCTTGAAACCGAGATGGTAATTTTAGAGTATAACGTACTGAGAAGTCTCGATCGGATCTGTAAATCTGTATTGATCGGTGTGGCTTAGCCAGATAAAAACGAAGAAAATGTCCATTTGGCCGTTTCTCCGTGAAATTTGGTAGGAAAATTGATCTTCATGTAATAGAAAATTTTTGTTAAATTTAGAACGTTAGTTTTTGAGAATTGGCTGCACAGACCGATGTCATTTTTGAAGATATTTTTCTCGTATACCAGTTGAAAAATAATAAAAAAACATGAATTGGGACCTCAGTGATGAAATTTTCGTTGCATAACGCACGGGAAACTCGGTTGATAGCTGGGGGTGGGCTGTCTGTGAGTTGCGGCCAAATGATGAAATGTAGTACCTGTTAGTCGTGACTTGACATGGAAAAAAGAAGGTATTAATCATTTTGTAATAATTGCGACTCGCATGTATGTACGAATTTAACTACCTAGTTAAAACGAATAATGAATCAATATTAGGCCTGTCGACGGATCAGAAGTAGATATTTTATGAAATAACAACGGATTTCACCTTTTAATTGTTCTACACGTATCATACTATAAAATTATACTCGTATATGTCGCAATCTGAATCAAGAATCTGGAAATTTTGTGAATTTTCAGTCGAAAGGGAAAACGCCGAAAAACGTACTTGATCTCTCCTTTTCCTATATTTGTTTGACTTATTTCAATGAGAAATATATTTGCCTGACTTATTTCAGTAAGAAATTTAAATTTTTTGGTTCCAATCATTTATCAAATAATTTTTTTTTTTCCTGAAACTAACCCAACAAAAATAAGCTCGTCAGTTTCGAGAAAGCTCTTAAATGTAGAAAACTTGGCAGATTGAAAATATCTACGAACGATCTGTGTAATTATGAATTACACTTTTTGGACTTACAGCTTTCACTTTTCTATCTGATTTAGTCATTTCAGTATCAGTATAGTGTATAAGTATAGTATCCTGGTATCAATCCATTATCTATTATAAATGTCGAGAAATGCATGATCTGATTGTGATCCGTTAAAGATTGTGATTGAGATCGCGATAACAGAGATCATTTTGAAAAATGAACTAGATCTCATTGATAGATCACGCAAATCGTTATCTGTGATCTGGGTCTGTTACTCGGCTCCCTCAACAGGCATCGAATAGCAGCCGTGGTATTCATATTACGTTAATCTTGTCCGCAATTTGTATGTGGCTGAAAAAATATTGGGGCCTAAACTAATCCCAGTCTCCATATCAAGAAATACATTGTCGGCCGCAACTCACCCACAGCCCGCGGATGGGAGAATATCTTCGCAAAGCATTTTTCGAAGAAGATGGATGACCAGAGTTTCGTTATTATCTCGGGGCGAAGGGAATAGTATTCTTAGAAAAAACAATTTTAATTTATCATTATCTACCATCAGTTGAAAGTATTAAATATGAAGTCAACCAATTCGACGTAGAGTTCTGATGACGCAAGTTTTTAGTTCATTGTCCAAAGTTTACGAAATCACCAAAAATTGGTTTCTTTAAGGACCAATCCTCATTTTCGGTGAAAGGAGCATTTTTTTTTCTCTCGACTGCAGTCGTTGACGCTTTGATCTTATCTGCGAACAAAAACCAGTGACAAAGTTAAATCGTACTTAATTAATATAATTTCTATTTTATGTTAAAGGAAAAAAAATTCGCGAGAAGTGAACGGTGATGCGTAATACTCAATTTCCGTAAATACCACAGCGACAAGAATAAGGAGTGGCTTTCCGACTACAGTTATTTCCATTTCACGTTCAAAAATATTTCAATTCACTCGAGACAGTGACATTTTGCAGTTTGTCGTATTTTAAACCAAATAATTTTATTATATTTTTTATTTGTGGTAGTAAGCTGTTTAAACCCGGTTCCCTTTTCTTTTTTATATTAAAATTAGGTAATAAAAGATTAGGCATATCGTTTGAAATTTTTGGTACACGTACGTAGGTATTTATTTAATTATATTCACGTAGGTGGTATTTAGTAGTTATTCACGCGTGTGATAATTATTCAGCAACGGGGATCAATCATTAGCTACCTGCGATATCCGATGAGTAGATGGTTAGCTCTTCTGCCTGAATCGACTGAAAGATGAAATGAATAAAATATAATATTAAAAAACTATTAAAAAACCACGCTTTCGTTTAAAATGCACCAAAAAAAGAAAATAATTTTTAATATGTTTCTACGATGCTCAAATTTGAAGAATTTTGTGAATGATAGAACTAAAAGTGTGGGGCGCTCGTAAAAATATTTTAAAATATGTGAGTACTTTTTATTAACGTAGTAGCATTATTCAGAGACATATAGCCGAAGAAATCTCCAACATGTGATCAAAAATGGTACGAACATCTCAGCCATCAGCATCATCGTAAACAATTTTTCAACTTCGTTTACTTTACTGCGCATGCGTTGTAGTTTGATAGCGCGTGTATTGGTCTAAAGATATCTGTTTTTACAACGAAATATTACGCGCAGCTTTGCTGTGCAAAATGTTAAACGAAGTTGACTTTTCATTGTTGATAATGGTTGAAGGTCTTGTCACATTTTTGTATCACAGCGCATAAAGAGAGTTGGATATCTCTTTAGTTATATGTATCTGGTATTATTAGGTTACAATAGTGATGAACTGGCGCGTACCCAAGTCTAGAAGTAATTGATTTAGTAACATACCTACTAGCTATTTTCTTTTAAGCACCACACGCGCATTCACAAAATTTTTCAAATTTCAGCAACATGAAACTTCTATTTGATTTTTATTCAATGAATCAATTGCAGTTGAATGGTCCAAGCTCGCATAATCACGGTGATCCGTTTCGTGACTGTTTTTTAGTTTACTATATCACCTTACGCAAAGAAGTTTTACTTCAAAAAGTTATTTTCTGTGTTTTAATTTGTTTCGAATGAAAGCGTCGTTTTTAAGAGTTTTTTTTTAGTATAATTGTATTTTATTCTACTATTTTTAGTCCCTCTGTCTAGTCATTTTAAATCACTTTGTTAAAAACCTCTATTCTTTGGATAGTGTGCTATGACTTTCGCACCACAAAGATGAAAATATAGCAGACGACCTGCCTTTTCCCCCTTTTTTTGGTTTATTACAACCTCGTGTGTTTTTTGTCAGGTCAACCCACATATGTATACATAATATAATTATAACCTGCCCGCTTTCACTACATTGAGCTGCGACCTTCATGTTGCGTGGATTCCCCTGTTGGTGGGAAAAACAATGCATTTTGTGTGTAAGTGTGATACAAATGGGTACACTTGCGTGTGTGAAGTATCCACTAGCTTTTGGAAAAGCGTAGGTTGCTGAAAACAGGTTAGTTACTTCTTTGGATTATATAATTTTGTATACTGTATACATCTTCGGGTCAACCGGCTACTTTCTCCAAACTTTTTTTCCCTCTATAGGTGTGGTAGCTGCTCGCTCTAAACGATGCAGGCAATTCTAGAACTGATCATTCTACTTGCTGAGAGTAGTTAGATTCTTTATATGATGAATGTTATGGTATAACTCATTACTAACTGCTAAAAAGGTTTGGATAGATGAAAGTTTTGCCACAGATAAGTAGATTTCATTAAAATTGAACTCTCTTTCCTGTTGAAAACCTCTAGCTACAGGATGTGCTTGATGAAAGACATTGTCAAATTGATCCAACTTCATAATAAAGATCCATCTACATGTAATTGTAGGAACATTGGGAGGATGTTTTACAATTTTCCAAGTTTAGTTGGATGACAGAGCTTTAATCTCTGAGTCAACAGCCTTCTTCTACTTGGGAGCTTCATCCTACTTCATCGCATCGGAGTATGTTTTCTGATACAATAACATATTAGACATATTTTAACCTAAATCAGTACTACCAATATTATACCATTTACATCAATGTTACCAACATTCTTCTCATCAACTTCTCTTACAATTACATCAGAATTATAATAAGATTTGGAGCTACCCTCCTTGTTAAATTCAAGGTCCTGAGATGAATAAGTGTTTTTATTAGCAATATTAAGAAGCTGGTAGCCACCAGAAGTGTAACCAATGAACCTCGACTTATCACTCTTCTCAAGTTTGTTGGAATTATGGATATAATTGAACATATAAGCGTTGCAACTGAATACTTTCAATTTGGAATAATTTAATTTATGATTATCACCCCTGTTACAATCAAAACCACAATTACACCGTCATCGATTACAAAATTTACGACCATTATTACAAAAATTACCACGTTTAAATGAATTTATATGACTATTTATTGCTATTATTGTAACGTACTTTCTCATCACTTTAGGCTTTGGTTAATGACTTCGAATTAGAAGATGTAGGAATCAACTGTGTTGATAAGTCAACACCCATCTTGTCATTTTCGATGTAGTGATAATAATTGAGAATTCTACCACTGACTAGCTCTCATGATGTTTGAGCCAAATCTTTGAGAAATGTTTTGGCTGTACAGAATTCTCAGAAATTGAAGTACAAACTGCCACATTGTAGTAGCATCGCCAAAATTGGATAATCTATGACCCGTATTGTGAAAATCCCTTCAAAAAATATACTACTGATTGACATTTATCGGTGATATGTATAAATTCATCATTGAGAATAACTTATGTGCTGTAAATTCAATGTCAACTAACTTCCTTAATGAAAATAAATTTTCAGAAAACTGAAGACAATATCCAACATTTTGAAGGACAACTTTGTGACTATTTGAGTCACGAGTGACCGAGTTGCCTGGTGTTTGACAAGATAAGTAAGAATTAACATTTCCATTTGGAATTTCTTCATTAAGTAGTTTAATCTCTGATAAGGATCAGGATTGGAAATAAGACGTTGTGTAGCATTGCTATTTGGCAAAAAAGAACTTTGTTAGTTTGAATATATAGATCGACAAATTAAGATCGTACTGTGACCTTCACTCCGAGGTCTATTGTGTTATCTATATTTTTGAGTTGGAAATTACCATATGGAAACTCGGAATGGTGATATCTCCAATTCCTCCTTTGGTAAAGAAATCTGCAACTCCAAACTGAGAGACACAAATATCCCTATCAACAGTTGAAAATTGTGCTGCAGTTTGTTGTTGTTGAGGTAGCAGTATTTCAAGGAATATCTCTTCCTCAAATGGCTACTCCTGTATGAGTTACACTTCCTCAGTGTGTAATCTTTTGCGCATTGCCACTGATGTGCTTCATAGGATTGTTGATTAGACCACTAAGTTGTTGATGTCTTCCTCCACAACTTCTTCCTCCTCTATCTCCAAACGAAGTAACCCATGTCCTCTCACTGGATTAGTATCAGTGTGTCTCTGATATCTAACTCCAGACAGCAAAGGCGATTGGTTATATTGTGGACACATAGCCAATATTACGAGCAGTGGTCACTTTGTTACAAAAGTAATACAAACAATCTTCAACTGTGGGGTTCGGGCATGACAGTCTAAAATGACTAAATTGTTGGCAATTGTAACATCGAGGATTCGATGGTGTATTTGTCACTGTTGTAACTCGAGTTCTATAACCTTTTTGTGCCCTGTACGTCACATTACCAGTTTTGATGTGATGTTCCCGGCTCTATTCTGTCGGAACACCTTTCTGACATATGATTTTAACTCTGGCTGGAACATAAGGCATTTCAACTACTCAACTGATAAGTCTGATTTTGTTTTGGCATTTTGTAATAAAATTGATTATTTCAATCACGTTAAAGGATTCAGACACTACCATGTAAAAATAATTCCCTTTTTACTTTTTCAGATAAAATATTCTCTTGGTGACTCTCGTGTAAATGAGTATCAATTCGTCAAATCCATGAATAAATTTGTACGCTTTCTTCTTCCGAGGGTTGTAACGCAGAAGGGCTAGTTCTCTCCTTGAAGACTCCAATTCTTTATGAATCTCACTTTTTCAAATCTTCGAGGGTTTTAAAAATATTAATAGGGTTCTTTTTTACCACTATCATTTTGTGATAATTATTATCAATGTGGTTGACGATAACATCGTGTACTAAATTTTATCCCCGCTCTCTTTTTCTTCAAATTTCTTCAACTTTTGCTCCTCACTTTCAATCACCTCAGGTAAATCTTTTGATATCAGCTCTGATCTGAGATAGGCAAACCAGAGGTCGTATAAACGCTTTGCGAGTTTATGCTAACATTTTTTATTGTCTTTCACAATCGCTAACTCCAATTTTAGCTTTTTATGATTCTATTCATCGCCTGTTGAACCACCTTTCGATGCTATAGTTAAGAATTTAAGCAGCTTCTGGCCTAAACCCTTTTCCTCTGAATTTTCTCCAATTTTACTTTCCTTAGAAATTTTTGGCCTTTCTCCAGCACCTTCGTCACATCTAACATTTAAATTTTCTCTCATTACATCTTGTTAATTACATCAAGATTAACATTTACATTACTATCATCGCCAATATTGTCAACATAAGAAACACTCGTTGCAGTCGCTACAACTGCATGCAAATTTTTGGAGTTTGAAATCCCATTAGATCAGCCTTTCTGGCTGTTAGTAACTTCTCTGATAATTTTTATACCTGCTTACAAAGCTCCAATACTTTATCTAATGGCATTACACCCGCATTGTTGACTAGTAAGGGGTTATTTTTGAGGAGCTTCTGTTACGTCTACACCCTTTGTGAAGTAGTTGTCTTTTTGGCAGCTACTCCCTTCACCAGTTTCGTCTAAGTAGTCTTAGGGCAAACTGTAAATAAAGGGGCTGCAAATAACATTTGAAATGACATCATCCACTATAACTTCCTCTTAAATGGACAAATATAAGACAGAAATGGGCAACCTCGAAACGAAAAATAGGTACGCAGAATAATAAATCCGATGAAAAATATACCTATTGTCTCTGGTCATTTCGTTTTCAATAAACATTGCTCAGTTTGAGCATCTACCTTGAGATCATCATTTGAGGCATTGATGGGATCGTTTTCAAATTGTTCCAAGTCAGTATCATTACGTAAGGCAGACTCGTCACTCTCACCGTTGCTCCGATCATGGCCTTTCATTTGCAGCCTCCCTCCGGACTTCTTGCTTCGCTTATCACCTGGCATAATTCTATTGAAATACGAACGAGTGAAAATAAAATTTGTCGTATGACAATTTACAAAACAAAATCCAATCGTAACAAAATGAAGAACGCGAGGTTAGAAGACCATTGGCTCGATGCGAAAGGATTTTCCTATAGGTAACCTAATAATAGTGAACAGCTACAAAATGGTGACTTACTTTAGTGAGTGTGATTTACCTTCTTATCCGACTAATTTCACTCTGTAAATAATATTGAATTTCTAATAACATTTTTCGTGTCTCCCGAAAAATTTACTTTTTTGTACTTGGGCGGTTTTTAAACGAAGGCGACATTTTACTGCTGAACTTGGAGCAACGAACGTCGCTGCTTGTAGCCAAAAACGCCATCCTTTTTCCATACAAGGAACATACTTGCTTCCATCTGCAAATGCAACGTCCTTCACACCGCAGTTGACCCTTGATCAAAGATTAATTTGGATCGATTGCACGATTGCCTCACTTCGAAAAAGAGGAAGTGGTAATTTTCCCTTTCTCCTTGAGCCATAATGGTGTTTGAAAATTTTAATTACAATTTATCCTACCATCGATACATTTCTCCGATATCCTGTAATGAACGAAGGGGACATTAATTTTACGCCGCTCCTAGTCCTCTTCTTTTGGGTACCTACCTAACTAGTGTACGCTGACTAGGACCACTCAGCTCCAAAACTAATCAGTTTAACGACGGCATCGTAGCTATCGACAGAATGATCATTTTAATGTACTTAATTGCCCGCGTAATACTCGCGTAAATAATTGCCAATATACAGAAAAAAATTTTCCAATATTTTTTTCTGCGCCCGCGTCGACGTACCCACCTAATTACCTAATACCTAACATTAATCTCTGAAAATTAATTTTAAGCGTAACTGCCAACAATTATTTCCTATAGGTATCTCCTAAATTATTGCCGTCTCCTTCGAATATCTTCGCAATTAACTTCTTTAATACCTAATTCGCGCCAAAAATTACCTAGGTACATGATTGGGGATGGATTGAGTTATACCCAACTTTGCTGGATAAAACACCGATAAATTCAACGAAGTAAGTCTACTAACTTTAGATCGTAGTAGGTAACTCGCCAGCAAATCTCGAATGAATTGGGGTAGGTAAGCGGTTATTATACCGATGAGCCGCTTGGTATTATTAATGAAATTATGTAGGTTTTCGAAGAAAATCTGCGTATTAAAATGGGTCTGGTGCGGAGACCGGGCGTCGACCTCGAGAAAGTTCGTAATATAGGAAGGTAGGTAGTTAGGTGGGTAGTTAGGTAGGTAGGTAGGTAGGTACGGTATTGGCCGAATAAACGTTAGTCAAACAAATTTTCTTAAAAGTACATCGCACTCCCTCGACTCGAATGAGTCTCTAATTAGGTAGGTAGGTGGGTATGTCTGTTTCTTCGATCGTTGCGCTAACTCTGCTTCCTCAGCCTCGGTAGATAGTCGCGTTAGAAGTGGTGAGTTCGCAGTTTTCCTTTTTGGGTCACGTCGGTCACTCCCGAGAAGTGAAAACTCGTCCCCCCAAAAATTTTCATCAAGTGCCTACCTACCGATTGTGCGCGTTAGTTGGAAATGCAACCAAATTTGGGCAATGTAACGAATTAGGTAGGCGTACCGGCCTATCGATTATTTGGAGCGTGTTCGTAGGAAAATCAAAACCTACTTTTTCTTGTGACGCCTGCTGCCTGAGAATGCCGTCGCACCCGGTGCTTACCTTTCGTGTTTCGGTTGTACGGTCTACGATCGGCACTACGTGTTATACCTATAAATTCTACAGTCTGCGTCTGTGCGATGGGATTGTGGAAATGGATTTCCGCCGCTACCCCATCCTTCCATCGGTTGTTTATGATTTACTTCTGGCGCACGAAGTGATGGTATTTTGAAGACCTCCTATAGAGTGTGTAGACCTCGCGCGGTTCGCATCGTCGTAAACGAATCAACGCTTAGCCTACGTCAGTACCTACTTTAGGTAGGTAACCGTTTACTAGGTAGTTGAAACCGACTTTTTTTTCTTCTTTTTTTCTTTTTTTCTTTTTTTCCCATTTCATTTTTAACAAAGTTAAAACAAATGAAGAAGAAAATATTCGCAGCTGGACGCATTTATGTGCCTATATTTTAATCCGACACCACGGCACCGAGTGCCTTCAGCGTAGGCTGCACTATACGTATGATATTGTGTAGAATATACCTGAAAAAGCGCCTTACACATACCCAGGCCTTCCTCTATACGACAGCGACATGTGAACGTCAAAAATGTGTAGCCGAACCTATCCACTCCACTCTTCACCGTCGTTTCGTCTCAGTCGCAGTCGCAGTCGCAGTCGCAGTCGCAGTCGCTGCGTGCATCCGTGCGAATGAGCGGCGATCGGACAGACCGAATACCGCAGTTTTAACTGAAATAGGCTGCCACCGATGATGAAGAAAAGAGTGTGTAGGTACCTACCTGCCGGGACACACGGTGGAGGTGAAACCTGTAATGCTGAAATTTGTATTTTGAAGAATGAATGTTTCGTTGGCAGCGTGATTTTTCATTTTTTGTATTGCATGAACATTGAAATGCCGAAAAAGTCGGATAAATTTTTAAAACTCGAGCGCAGCAAGCCTAGCGCACACAAAGCAGGTTTTCGAAAAAAAAAAAATTACGAATTTCGATGGTCACATTCATTGTCTGCAAGTTTATACGCGTTAATAATATGTTATGATCGTATGACAATAGAAATGTGTTAGCTGCTGCAAAAATATTTGACAGTGTGAAACTTGAAAGCATTATTTCTTGAAAAAATGAAAAATTAATTACCTACGATGATAAAGTATGGTTAGGTACAATCATATAATGTAAAGTAAAACCAAAGAAATATAATAAAGTTACGAAGTAGGTGTGGGAACCACCATACCCTATCTAATATAAAATACATTCACCAGTTATAGTCGGTGGTGAGATGGCCGTGCGGTTTAGTTCATCGCTTTTAGCTGGCGAATATGTAGGTCCCAGGTTCGATTAACCGAGCCGACAAAACCTACAGTAGGTAAAGAAAAGAAAACATCAATATGCGGTTAATTTTTGTAAAGAGAAAATTTGCTGCAAACTAGAAAAATAAAGAGGAGAAAAAGGCACTGTCTACCAGAAGTAATGCCCAGTCGATCCGCACCAAAATTGGTAGCATACTGCAATAAGTTATAACGAATATTTGAATATTTATTTCAAATTTCGTACATATTGTTTCGAAATTCCGCATTTTATAGCCAAAATAAAAACAAAAATAGCGGTACCGGAAGTACCGTCCAACCGATCTGCGCCAAAATTGATAGCGTACTCGAACTATCATAAATTGGTGCAAAACTAGAAATTTTATAGTCAAAATAAAAGCAAAAATGGTGGTACCAGAACTATTGTCCGGCCAATCCGCCCCAAAATCAATAAGACTAGTCGTTGGCTTAGTACAAAGATTCGTACCTAACAAATTTCATGATTATCGGACAAAAATTGTGACCTGTATCGTGGAAATAAAAAATTGACTTATATCTACCTATTCATCAATCTCTCTTTATATATACTATATGTAACGAGAATGCGTCGCGTTTCTCTCTTATCTTTTATTCTCTACCGAGTTATGCTTTATCGTTTGCTGAATTAGTTTTGATATGACAGTTCATGCGTAATGTATATTCCTTCGTTTTCGATTCGTGTGTGTTTATTCATTTATCTTGAACGAATAAAAGCTTTTGGTTATAATCCGAGTAAGTTCGTGTTATAAATCGAAAACTTTATACAGTGCGCAGAATTTTTACTCTAATTTCAATTTTAAAATTTTAAATTTTCATTGTGCAAACCAAATTACACTTCATCATGAAATCTGGCGATGCTCCCACCGCTGAGACATCTGTTACACGCGTACGCCTTCATCTCTATGCTGGAACAGATCCAAACAACTCCAAATCATCCATTCATTTACTAAGAAGCATCAAAAAGGAGATAGCTGGCAAAATTTATGTTTTTCCTATATCAATGCAACCTCTCCGCTGTCATCCTGAACTCTCAAAACTCACTGCTATTGCTGGATGTGTCAAATCTATCAAAGGACGAGGCCAATACCGAAATGTCAATGTTTCTCTTCCACCATCCATTCTCTCATTATATTTTGATGATGATGGAAATGCTCGATTTGGTAATGAATATCTCGAAGAACTGACATCACCATCTACCAAGAATCTAGTAGAAACCGAGACACCAGTTAAGTCGAAACCACTCCAGACAATCATGAAAGACGCAATCATATTACGATTCAACGGGACTACTCCAAACCCAAAAACATGGATCAGAAATCTTGAACACGAATGTGCTCGGCTGGATATCCCATCCCAGCGATACTGCGAGGTTTTACATCTTTTTCTCGATGGAATTGCGAATGATTGGTTCAACACCACATGGACTCTTTATGGTACTGCAACATGGGATAAATGGAAGCAGTCTTTCCTTGACCACTTTGCAACACGCGGCTGGTCCGATACCTCGTACGCCATTAATTTCAAATACCTACGTGGATTGTTGAGTGAGTACTTCATTAAGAAACTTGGTTTGTTAGCCAAAACTGATCCTGACTCGTCCAAATTTTCAAAAATTTCTATCACTATTGCTGGCATTTCCTATGAGTGGCACTCTCATCTAGATCGCGATAAAATTAAAACTACGAATAATCTGATCACAAGAATTAATCAGATAGATCGCTTATGTTCTCGCAGCTCGCTTCCTGCCTCGTCATCTACAACTTCCACTCGCTCGTGGCAGAATGATAAAGCAAACAAAAACTGGAAGACTTGTTCTTTCTACGATTCGATTGGTAAGCCTGGTCATTTTCATCTCGAGGAAAATTGCCTCACAAAGAAGTACCGTGTTCCAGCAGATCTCACTTCTAAACCAACTCCATCGCTTTCATCGCCAACAAAATCAAATAATTTTAAGTCTCCTACAGACAAGAATTTTAAGCTAACGCATAATACTGAATTAGAGAACCTTTTTAAGAGTGAAATCGATTCAAAAAACTAGATTTTCCTCCATTCATTAGTTTAACTGTCCTCATTAACGGCGAACAAGCTAACGGTCTTTATGATTCAGGATCGAATACTACTATTATGCCATTACATGTTTTATGCAATTTTTGTGAGAATCAGTTTTTAAATAAACCTTCCGTTTTTAAGACTATGAGTGGAGAGGACAAATTTTTAGGTATAGCTACAATTACGTTGAAAATTTTCTCAATTACCGAACCTATTATTGTATGGGTTGTGGACAAACCTACTTTTAAATACGATATTTTACTTGGTCTAAACATGATTAAAAAATTCTGTTTACGCCAGGACAAGTTCCTATCAATATCTCAGGCTTTGCCTCCCGATGTTCCTTTACTGTCTGTGTCATCTCTTTCTGAAAATTTAATTAATTGGAACGAAGCCGTCCCTTTTGAGCACTTTCAAGCTAAAATTGATCACTTGTCCTCTGATCAATGTTCTCACATTACCTCTTTGATCGATAAATATAGCCAGGTTTTTGCACGTGATCAATATGATGTAGGTACTGTGTCTGAATACGAGGCGCATATCAAATTATTTGAAAATAAATACGTCGCTAAAAAACCTTATCGCTGTAGCTTCCCCGATCAGGCCAAAATCGAGTGACAGGTTGCTGACCTCCTTTGTTGCAGCCTAATAGAGGAATCCACCTCTCCCTTTGCCACCCTTGTTACAATGGCTTATAAGCGTGTTGGTGATGGTGCTAAGAAGAAAAAAATCCGTATGTGTATTGATTTTTGTGACCTCAACAGGTTGATCATTCCTGAGTCACCCCTTTCCTCTTATTGATGACATGGTTGTTCACACTCGTGATTGCGCCTGGTTTACAGCATTTGATATCAACTCTGCCTTTTGGTCTATTCCCGTTTGTCTTAAAGATCGCTACAAGACTGCATTCATCACGCAGCAAGGGCATTTTCAATGGAAGAATATGCCATTTGGTCTGAAAACTGCCCCAGCCATTTTTCAACGTATCTTTTCTGGTATTGTTCGCCGTCACAAACTCAGTGCATTCTGTTGCAATTATATCGATGATATTTTAATTTTTTCCAAATCTTTTTCTAACCATTTGCAGCATATTGAACTGGTTCTTCAAGCTGTTATTACTGAGGGGTTCAAACTCAAGCTTGTTAAATGTAGTTTTGCCACATCGTCTGTTAAATATCTGGGTCATATCCTCAGTAAAAACTGTATTTGTCCCCTTTCTGACAATCTCATAGCGATCAAAAATTTCCCCACACCTTCAAATTGCAAAAATATCCGTCAGTTTCTTGGTAAACTGAATTTTTATCATAAATTCATTCCAAATGCAGCAAACCTACTAGATGTGTTTCATAACCTCCTCCGTAAAGACGTTCCTTTTGTTTGGTCTCAGGAATGTCAACGTACTTTTGAACAATTAAAATCCTATCTTATGTTTTCACCTATCCTTGCCATTTTCAACCCTGCTTTACCAATAACCATTTATACGGATGCCAGCGGCACTGGCATTGGAGCTATCCTTAAGCAACCATAGGCTGTTGGTGTTGAAAAACCAGTGGCCTATTTTTCAAAGAAACTCAATGGCACTCAACAGCGTAAAAAGGCTATTTATATTGAAAGCTACGCCATTTTCGAGGTGGTAAAATACTGGAAGTTCTGGTTATTAGGTAGACGTTTTCTTGTGGTTACTGATCATAAACCCTTAGCAAATCTCAATTTGCGATCTTGTCTCGATGAGGAACTCGGCGACATAGCTAACTATCTTCACTTTGATTTTGACATCGTTTATCGCCCTGGTTTGGCTAACGCAGAAGCTGATTGTCTATCTAGAAATCCAGTTCTTGATGCTGACCCCCCTACTAATCATATCAATTTTCTATCATCTGCTGAGATCCTTGAGTCACAATCTCGTCTCCCTTGTTCTCCCACTGCTCCATCAACAAACAGTTTCCTAACTCGCACTATCAAATCTAAACCTAAAATTCTTTTGGATCTTACCACTGGCTTGCAGTTAGTCAAACGGGTGCATTTGCATTATGGTCATATTGGTTCTCAATATATTTACAAATAAATTAAAAATTTCTACCATTTTTGAGATATGTATCGTCATATCTGCGTCTTTACAGCCTCTTGCGAAGTTTGTCTTTGTAACAAATCAAGACGTCGCAATAATTCTGGCCTCTTAGGTCACCTTGGTCCGACTTCTCGTCCCTTCGAGATTATGTCTCTTGATACAGTTGGAGGATTTGGTGGTCGTCGTTCGACAAAGCGTTATCTCCATATTCTTGTGGATCATTTTACACGCTATGTTTTTGTTCTTCCCTCTGCTAATCAAACTGGTGCAGACTTTATTTGCCTGTTACGAATCGCTCTCCAAGTCCATCATATTGAGATACTGTTGACCGATCAATATAGTGGTCTAACTTCTAAAGATTTCAAAAAATTTATCCAGGATGAGAATATCCAACATTTGTTTACAGCTATCGATCATCCTGAATCCAACGGTTTAAACGAGCGTTTAAATCAGAGTCTTGTGAATCGTATACGTTGTTGTGTTAACAAATCAACCAAGTCCATCGCTTGGTCCTCATTGGCTTACAAATGTACTATGGAATATAATTCCACTCTTCATTCAGCCACAGGTTTTCCACCCACGTATCTCCTCACTAGCCAGCATAAACTTATTTCTCCCCTTGATGATGTTGTGCCTGATACTTATGCCTCTGATCTTAAGGTAGCTTATACAAATTCGTTACTTTCACACAATCGCAATAAATCTCGCTTAGATCGTAATTGTACTTATGTTACTTTTAAACCAGGAGATGCTGTATATATTGCTAATGGTAATAAACTTAATTGTGATAAATTAGATCCTCTTCGTTTAGGACCTTTTGTTGTACATCGTAAGTTATCAGATTCTTTATACGAAGTTAATGTTAGTCATAAGTCTAATACTGTCACTACTCGATTATATCATGTATCCAAACTTTTTACGAACATTTAATTTTAAGCATGTAGCATTTTTTTAAACAATTTTTTTCCCTCCCTTTATGTTTTTTTCTCGGATAGGGGGATGTAATGCGAATGCGTCGTGTTTCTCTCTTATCTTTTATTCTCTACCGAGTTATGCTTTATCGTTTGCTGAATTAGATTTGATATGACAGTTCATGTGTAATGTATATTCCTTCGTTTTCAATTCGTGTGTGTTTATTCATGTATCTTGAACGAATAAAAGCTTTTAGTTATAATCCTAGTAAGTTCGTGTTATATATATGAATTTGAGTTATTCGCGCCAAAATTTTCCTGTAGTCATGAAGTGTAAAACATACCCACTTTAAACACCGGGGGCTGATATCTTCCAAGTGCAATAAGTAGATTTTCTAAAGAAAACCTACTTAAAAATTGTTTTCACCAATAAATAGAGATGTCAAAGAGGGAAATGAACGGGCTTAGCTTTTGTGAAGAGGGTCAGCGGTATTGATTTTGCATTGCACACCCTCCGTTACATTACAATTTTTACTTTATTTCATTTCAAGGACTTAATTGCATGACCATTTTTAGTTTATTAACCAGGGGAAGGAAGTTCCACTTCAAAAAGCACAAGAATAAATAAATAAGTATGAGAAAAGTGGTTGAAAACACCGAATCACCTTCCCATTTCATAAATTAAAATACGCCGATGAAATTTTTTGTTTTCTTATAGCCTACTTACCTATTTGCTTATAATTATATAGGCTAGAGAAAGATACTCAATTGGCCCTAAACACTATTTAGTTTAACATCCTATTAGACAAATAAAAGCAAGTTGTCATACTCCACCTCACCAAAGTGTATCTATCGGCTGACTGCCTCTGCACCAATATAGACTCAGGTGCGCTATGTGCTCTTTCCAACTCCTGTATTGATACCATGATATTGGGGGTGGTGTAAACCAAGCTGATCTTCTGAGATCTGAAAAATAAATTTACCTTTTCAAAAAAAGACATCCTGAGAATATTATGTTTATTATAAAAGTAAAATATATATATATATATATATATATATATATATATTAACGCTCAGACTTTTTAGAACAAAAGTCAAAACAAGAAATGGAAAAAAATTGAAAAGATTTAACCTTTTGATTAATTGACTTTGTCTGTAAAATGTCAGACAGTATGTAATAAACAAAGAACAAATGGGTAATAATGACCATTCCAAGACATCACCAAGATCTTTTTCTATCAATTAGTCATGGTACAAACATTGTATCTTACCTTTATGTACACACAGGTGCGAACATACAATACCTCATACAAGTCAATGATCCCCACAGCCACTCCCCAGTTTTTAAGCAGCAAAAATTGTAAGTTGCATGTTGGGGGGACTTATCAAGTCTACTGTTTCCTCAGGTTTTGTTCCCACTTAGCCATGGTGCTACCTACTGCTACCCCAACGCACTCGTAGAATTGTTTCCTCGAGTCAAGTCAGGCTTGATAGTTTGATGGTTGGTGTGGGTCCGCTGGTCCCTACATCTCAGTGGTCTTTGAAATGTAGTTGGTTTTCTAGACTGGGAGTTGGAATGGAAGTGAAGTTGGTCAGAGCCAGGATGGGGAAGTGTCTTTTTGCTTTAAAACATCGGAGAGTTTGAAGTCTCCTTTTGTCTGTAAGATGATATGGATGCAAGAGGAGGGGGTTGTTTGAAACTTGAATCCTCATCTACAAACAAAACTCTGGCCCTCTCCCTCATTTTCAGTTTGGAGGAACTTGAATCTGGGTTTTTCACTTCTGGGTTCTCTGGAATTTTGAGTGGAGGAAACAGAGGTGGTAATGGCAACAACATAGTTTTAATTACATTGTTTTCGGAGGTCATATCCGTAAGTAGTTTGTCTTCAATTCTGGCTAACTCCTGTTTGTGTTTCAAAAGGCATTGATCTTTCTTAGTATCAATGACTTCTGAAGCATCATCATTGTTTTTGGAATCAATGGACAAATTTTTTACAGATGACAAGATAGAGGTCAGATAGACGATAGTATTCCATAGTTAGGAAAAATAATTCGCTCGTACAAAAGATTTTGCACAAAAAATAAAAATGAAGACGAGGGAAAATGCATAAAATTAGTGAGTCTAAGTCTCGACAACACTAGAAAAGCGAATGAAGTCTTTGTGAGATTTTTGATTTATCACAGTGTTATTTCATTTCCTTTTCTGAACTTTTCCATTTGTGGAGAGAATTCTCAATCTCATAACAATAATTATTGCAGGTTTATTGATGTCATTTCATTTTGGACATTTTGTTTGTTGTATTTGTTTAACAACTATAGCACGTTGCAATGTTTTGATTCCTGCTTATATCTTATTATTGTCCATTTTGTTTGACTGCATTGGAATTTAATCGTGTGAGAATCAGTTTTCATAATTTTTAGTAAGTTAGATTTTTCAATGCCAGGTATTAATTTCCGAGGTTACTTACTTATTTTCTCCATGCGAAACATTCGGACTTACAATTAGGATGTTGATTTTTTACTTTTGTACTTCCTAAGGGCTTGCCTCTTTTTTGTGGGTAAATCGGGCTTGAAGAGTCATATATTTTTGTTACGATGTTGTCATAAGAGAATTCGACTGTTTATTTATTTTTATTTGTTTTTGAATTTTCTGCTCGTGAATTTTATGTTGCATCACTTTTTCAACTAATTCTTCTATTTTTTGTGAGCTAGTAATTTTGGACAAATCTGCCCCTGTATTTTCATTCTCATTTTGCTTGTGCGTCGATCTTGTTACTCTTTGAAGAATTATTCTGTCATAGTTTATTATAATATGCACGCTTCAATCCGTCAATTGAAACTGTTTTTGGTTCACCTGCTACAAGTAGGTATCACAAAATTTTTGTTGTCACATGATACTATTTTGTAAAGATCGGCATTTATGTTTTCTCCAGCGCAGATCGTATTTTTTCTTTGTTAATAAACATATGGGATGTGGTGGCCAAATGTTTGGACATGTAAATTTTGGGCTGGTCACAATGAGCTGCCTGTGTTAGGAAATTAATCGCATCGGTTCGAATGTTTCAAACCATGATTTCAGGGCTACTTTCTTTTGTTTCTATGAAAAAGTCTCCTATTAGGCGTAGCTGTTTGCCAAACTCTAAATGGGCTACAGAGTGTCCTGTGTCTAATTGAAGAGCAGATCAGAAGCCTAAGAGAATGATTGTTACAATTTCAACCCATCTCTTAATATCGTAAGCCATAATGGATTCTTTTAGAACTCTATACCATCTCTCAACTTTTACATTTGCTTGAGGATGGTAGGCTATGTTGTGACTGTGTCTGACAAAGCTTTTGGGATAACTCATTAAAACGTGAGTTTTTAGGCAACCCTAGTCTATAATTATGACTTCAGGTATGCCATATCAGGCAATTCAGGTATCATACAACCTGGTAGCTACCGTTGGATCTGTCATCTCATAGAGAGGAACTGCTTCTGGCCAACGAGTTTCTCTGTCTATCATCGTCAATAGGTATCTGTGTCTTTGTGAAGGGGGCAAAGGACCTACCAAATCAATACGGATGATTTGAAACTGCTCGGATTGTTTAAAAGATTTGACGGTTGAGCAAGTATGTCTTCCAACTTTGGACCTTTAGCAATTTTGACAACTGCGAATCCATTTGTTGCAGTCAATCTTAATTTGAGGCCATATAAATCATTATAATACAAGTCCAGCAGTGCATTTTGGTCTGGGGTACGATAAGTTGTGAACACTCTTATAAACCAATTTGTGATACTTTTTCAGTAGGAATAGTTTATTCTTAAATGTACTAATGTCACATGTGAATGAAACATCAGTACTGTAAAATTTCCTCTGTCTCAATTATAGAGCTGTACCATCTCTGTTCTTGTAATTCTACATATTTTAGCTGTTATTTAGCTATTTCAGAGTAAGATAATTGAGCAGGTGCTGAGATAGTCTCGATTCTACTTAGAGCATCAGCTAAAGTGTTAAGTTCTCCGCTTACATACTCCATGTCTGTAATTAATTGGCCTATATAATCCAATTTTTGGGCACTTCTTGGGTAGGCTGGTTCTGATTTTTGTGTGAAGTCATGTGTCAAGGATTTGTGATCTGTATGTATACAGTAAAATTTCTACCCTCTAATTGGTGCCTGAAATGCTTCAGCTCAGCAAAGATTCCCAGCAATTCCCTATTGTATGTGCTGTAGTTCTTTTCTATTTTAGAATGCTTTCTTTAAAAGAAAGTGAGTGGTAATTTCTTGTCATTGTCCATTTGGTACAAAGTTGTACCAGTTGCAAAGAGTGAAATATCGGTTGCAATGCACAATGGCAGAATTTTGTCTGGATGAGCCAATAGAGTTGCATTTGCCAGCATTTTTTTGACATTTTTAAAGGGCTGTTCAGCTTCTTCAGTCCATTGGAGTGGAGTTTTGTTTTCTTTCTTATTTGTTTTTAATAATGCGAACCGCTCACTTTGTTTGGCTGCAGCATTTTTAATACAGTGTCTATAGAAAGTCACCATCCCCAAGAAATTCCAACGTTCACCAACATTTTAGGGTTTAGCGAAGGTTGGCTGCAGTATTGGTATATTTTAAAATCGCAGCGGTCAGTAGAATAAAAGCTTATGATTATTATAAATCGTCCGCCACTGCACCTGTTATTTTGTATACATAGGTACGTACGTGTGTACCGAGTGTCCCAGTTCTCTTCCTAGACGCACGAGTGTATGATGGAACTCATTTACACGCAAAAAAAAGTTCGCCTCGCATAATATGTTCTCTCTTCGAAATTGGCCCAGTCATAGACCAGCGAAAATAGAAGAAAGGGCAAATTTGAAAAAATTAAAAAAAAAAAAAAGAAAAACCTGAAAGTTGCGCTTATTTACCTTATCCGCTTAAAAATTACGCGCAATCGTCCCAAAACTGGAGAACATGTATGTGTAAGGTATAGGTAGGTACTCGTACGTGTGTAAAACAAGTTTTATAGCGCACGTTGAAAGGCAGTGCGGGGTAAAAACATCCGCATCATAGGTCTTGTTTTTTTCTTCTTCAGATGATCGAGGGCACTTTCGACTCTTACCGAGGTAAATCGGTAGCATTTTCGAAGAGTTTTTATTTTTTTTTAATTTTTCTGAAATTTGCCTTTCTTCTTTTTTCACCGGCCTACGACTCGTCCAGTTGTGAAACGAGAGCGGATGTGACGTGAAGCGAACTTGGTTTTTCGTCCGAATGGGTTCTACACTTGCAGTGTGCGGAATAAGCCTATTGTAAGCAGTGCAGCGGTTGCAGGTCAGGTAGCGGTGCGAGTGCGAGTGCGAGTGCGAGTGCGGCGCCCACGCATTTATGCATTTTCCTCGTCGCATCCGCCTAACGATAAATGGCTAGGCTAACCAACGCTCGTCGCCGTGAGTGGCTGTAATTGATTGCCTACCTATGCGAACGTTGCCTGAATACGGCATTAGGTCGGTGTTTATGTGGGATATCTGTGGAGGTAGGTGTACCTGTGAACGCGTTACAGCTCGGAATAGTAATTAGTTGAACGGTCGAAAGGGTATTAATCTGCCTTTCGACAGGTTTTCGATTTTCGATTTTCGGTTTTCGGTTTTCGGTTTTCGGTTTTCGGTTTTCGTGAATGAACGAACGTCGCGTCGTCTGTTCGGCTGGTCGCCGCCCTTTCGCTTTCGTCGCGAGCAGCCAATTTAGAGATATGTCACCCGCAGTTATCTAAAGGTGAATGGGTAATGGATATGATGGGTAGTGGGTAATGGGTAATGGGTAATGGGTAACGGGTAATGGTCGGCTTTCACGAATGATCGCTGCCAGATGAATGAACGGCTGAGGAGGCTGAGCGACGCGCGCGAGTTATTCGTTCGGCCTGAGCCAACGAATGAGGTAGGCGCGCAGCTGTAGGCGCACTACGAACAATATTCGACGGTTCCGTGCGTAGGTATTACCGCACGTAGGGTATGCCTAAACATGAAGAGGCGATAGACTGCTAGGGGCAGGGGTGCAGCGCGGCGGCGCCGTAACCAGCGGTACGCAGCGGCTATCGCATCCGTTGCGAGGCGACGCTAGAGCCGCCAACGAGCGCGGTAGCGTTGCGCGACACGCAGATGTTGATCGGGAGGGGGGGGCGGCGGTTGGAGGATGAGGAAAAAAGGCTGCCGGATCGGAGGTGGGATAGCCGACGTCAATGGCCAGTGAGCGCACGCGAACCGACGCGGTGCGGTCGTCGCCAACTCCGATCATTCTGTTTTTATTATTATAATTATTATTATTATTATTATTATTATTATTATTATTATTATTATTATTATTATTATTATTATTATTATTATTATTATTATTATTATTATTATTATTATTATTATTATTATTATTATTATTATTATTATTATTATTATTATTATTATTATTATTATTATTATTATTATTATTATTATTATTATTATTATTATTATTATTATTATTATTATTATTATTATTATTATTATTATTATTATTATTACTACTACTACTACGACTACGTATTATTATTACTATAAGCTTTTATTCTACTCGCTGCTGTCGACTGCGATTTTAAAATACACCGATACTACAGCCAACCTTCCGCAACGAAATAATATTTATTTGGGGTGAAGCTGAAGCCAAAATATAAAAATGAATAAATAAATAAATAAAAACTTAATATTCATTACCTGATCCGTTGGAATGATAGTTACCTAATCGAGATGAAGTGAATTACATTACATTAAAATATATTACATAAATGTTTAATTAAAACATCTTCCTATCGTAATGAATAATATTGAATACCTACATTGCTTAAAATAGAATCAATCACATCATTTCATACTCAACTCATCATTATCATCATCATCATCATGACTGTGACATCAGCGATCCAAAATTCAGCATAAAGTATGTATAGCATTATCACAAACGAATTTTTATTTTTCCTTAGTTTTCACTTTGCACTTTTACAAAATTTACAGGGTTGTTACGGCTTTTTGGTTTATTTTGGAAAGCTATCGATAACTATCGTTAACAAGAAAAGCTTAACGATGGCTATCGATGGTCATCCTATTACTAAATTACATATTAAAATTGATCTTGTATTGACACCTGGGGCGGAGGGTAGGTTTGATTTTTGTTTTGTTACGTCAAGAAAATTTTGGCGCTATTAGCTGGAGTTCGGATATATATATATATATATATATATATATTTGCACATATGGGGTGTTCCGTCGTATTTAGGCAGACGAATACATTCGCTGACCTAAATACTCCGCAACAATTAACGGCGAATATTTCTTCTAAATATTCACCGTTACCTCCGACTAGTAACCCAATTAATAGAGCTAACAGTTATGCAGACGTACAACTAATCAGCATACCTGTCAGCACTATTTGGGAATGTGCAATATGTACTTTTGGCAAACATAAACACTTTAGGCCCAAAATGAAGTTACCTGGTAAATAAATTTACACCTGGACTTCACTTGCCTTTCTACAGAGTATCTGATTAATTCTACTATCTCCAAACTCTTAGTCTGACGGCGTTCCAACACGCCACAAGTTAGCTGTCCACCCTATGTTGAGGTGCGACACCATTAGATATAGGACTATTATATAAGAACTAAGTATAAATGTTTACGAGTTACGACGTGATAACCGAAAAGTGTATTGTGACATATTCATCTCGAATTAAATATTGTTTGTTGAATTTCGTATCTTATTTTGTGTGTCGTTTATAATCCGGAATAATAGACACAACATGGGGTGTCCCAGTTTCTTTTCCTATCTCGCAAGCGTCTGATGGAACTCAATGTTGGTCTTACCTATGCTCTACCTTCGAGCTTGGCCGAGTTATAAGCCAGCAAAAAAATCTAAAAAGACAAAGTTCAGAAAAATTGAAAAAAAAACTGAAAGTCCTGCTTATCCACCTTAATCGAGTCAAAATTGTACTCGATCGTTCAACACAAGAAAAAAACGTGTGTGTGTGTGTGTGTATACTACACGCTGCACAGTGCACGTTGAAAGGCAGTTTCGTGCAAACGATAATGTCTTTGAGGAACCGCCTTTTAACGTGCGCTATGCAATTTGTTTTGCACACGTAATTAATATTCTGTTGCATACGATCGAGCCCAATTTTGTCTCGATCGAGGTGAATATGCGGGACTCTCGGCAGTGTTTTTTTTTTTTTTAAATTTCTTATTTTTTCTGAATTCACCTTTTTTCGCTGGCTTACAAGTTGGCTAATTCTGAACCGAGAGTGGCTAAATAAATGCGAAGAGAACGTTGTTTTTTGTTCTATCATATTCTCGCGGAATAGGAAGTGAAACAGGGACACCCTGTGTATACGGGTATAGCCAACGTGAAACAGCCACGACCAAGTTTTAGGTAGGTACCTAGTGTCGCGCTCGTTGCCATGTCGAGCACAAGTGCAGAGTGTGCGCGCACTTTCGTGCAAATCGAACCGATTGGGAGGGTGGTGTGCCGGCGGAGACAAGGGTATCTAAGGATCCAAAATTGCGTCGCAGGTCGCAGCTTCTCCACTTGCGGGCACCTGTACTCGCCTAATTTTTTTACCTTGGTGGGTGTGCCGATGTTCGTTGAAATACCACTCCCCCCCGCCCTCCGCGCCACAAAAAAAAAAAGAAACGAACTATTTCACTGAAATGTGAAACTGGCTGGCAGCGAGATGGGTTTTGTGACCGTAATTTCGATTACCGCATGCGATTGCACGCGGAAACAGCATTCGAATACGATATAAGGTAGGTAGGTACTTAGCTACCTATTTACCCATCTAACCACCCACACGGACGGACGGACGGACGGACGGCGCTAAAAGTTGAGAAAAGCGATTGGTGTTTGGCGTTTGAAAAGGCGCCACTTATTTGGGCGCGTGACGATAAGACGCGTGGCCAGCGACTGCGGGCACCGACTGTCGGCGTGATTAGGTGCCGACTGCGGCAGTCGGATGGTAGTATCGACGTGGGTACCTTACCGAGCTGCGCCGTCCGTCCATATCCTGTATCCTGCCAGAGCGCAACATTTTTCCGTCCCTACTCCTCTTCGTTTCTTTTCTTTTTTCGGCGCGTCTCCTTCGGCCACGTGGCGCTGCACCACAAATCGCGGCAATCACCGCCTTAACGATATTATTACCGAATAGGTAGGTAAGTAGGTAGTTAGGTAGGTGGGTGCCTACGATATCTATACCCGTAGGTGTGGCTGCCGGTGCGGCGCGCCATCCAGCTAGTCCAATATTTCGTCAGTAGGTAAGTTGGCCGAACTCGAACGAGCGAAATGAAAAATTTTGACCAACTAATTATAAAGTAAGTACCTATGGGAGTACGGGTACGTGCCGTAATACGGCGTAACAATACCGAAGTACCTACCACAAGAATTACGTAGCTACTTGGTGCGCGTACGTATTCGGAGTCGTCTCGGCGACGCGTAAAAATAAGCCGGTAAGTAGGTACTACTACTACTACCTACTAGGTAGCTGTACCTTCCTACGGTACGAAGGTGAAAATCGAAACTAGCTGTGTGCCAAATATAGTAGGTCCGGTCCGGTCCGGTCCGGTCCGGTCCGTATCTACCTGCGGTCTGGTCTACTCGTCCTTTTCTCTGTCCCCGCATCGCTGCAACGTCTGCTCGACTTCGGCACCGCGGTCTTTGCTTATCGTTGCGCCCCACTCGTCGTCGCGCCATTATAATTGCACGTTTCGCCAACCGCTGGTGATGCTTCCTTCCTTCTCACCAGCAAAATAAAACAAATACCCGCACCTATCCTCTAACCGCTTGTTTTTCCCTTTTTTCTCCCTTTTTTCTCCCTTTTTTCTCCCTTTTTTCTCCCTTTTTTCTCCCTTCTTTCTCCCTTCTTTCTCCCCTTTTTTTTTCTCCTTTCCTCGTTCGTCGTCTACACTTACATCCAGCTTTTTGTCATTTTACGCTCGCCGTCCTTTCTCGATTAGGTACGCGCCGGCCTTTTTTTTCTGCGTTATCAAATTCGATTCTTTTATCACTCTATCCGATTTCGTTTGTTGGCCCGAAAGCCTTTCATTAAAACTAAAGCCCACCATAATACTATATGAAGCTGGCTACGAAAGGTAAGGTACCTTACAATTAGGCGTAGGAACGCGGATAGTGGCTACGGAAGGTACAGCTAAGCCGTTCGTCGATGGCGTTATGCGGACGTTGCTTTTAAAGCGCGACACGACGATCTTTTGTCGAGTACGAGTTGGTGGGTGGGTGGGTGGGTGGGTAGGGTAGGTAGGTAGCTAGGTAGCCATCTGCGAACAATGTCAAATAATTATGACGGAAAAACCGACTAGGTAGCGACTAAGAACGGTAAAAAGGCTGAAAAGGGTAGGTAGGTACCTAACTGTACGATTATTATCGAGCGGTAGGCCTACTACCGCACGAATGGTTGAATGGTTGAATGGTTGAATGGTTGAATGGTGGAAGGCGACGCATGACCTATGGAAGACTGTGGCGCTGCGGTTAGGCTCGTACCCAGGAAACGGAAAGCGTCGCTGTCGGTTCACTGTGCTGCACATATAGGTATAGCCTACCCACAGTCCTACGCTCGAGTAGGTACTACCTGCGTATCGTACAGGCTGGACGTTGTCGTTGTCGTCGTCGTCGTCGTCGTCGTCGTCGTTGTAACAGAAATATTATTATATTGCGAAACGATGAAATTTCAAGACACGCGAGTGGCCTACCTACGCGTATATTGTGTGGAAAGATTATCGCATCTACTGGTATCGGTGGGCGTGCGAAATGAAGGCGCTACCAAGAAATCACCTTTCTGACAACCGACCAGTAATCATGTCGACGGATAGAGAAAAGAGACAGAGAAAGAGAGAGAGAGAGAGAGAGAGAGAGAGAGAGAGAGAGAGAGAGAGAGAGAGAGAGAGAGAGACAGAGTGAGAGAGAAAATAATTTCGGGTTGAGGCAACGACTCGCCGAGTAGCCTATACTTAGCCACGGGGCTGGTGATCCGAATGCGCCGACTTCGCCAGCCGACGCTGAAGCCGGACCTACGTGTGTAGCCGTTACCCCACTATATCCGGCGTCGAACTCGAAAACAACTGATAAAAGATGCGGGAATGTGCGCTCCAGCCGCAGCCATACGTTCGTTGGCAGCGTTCCTTACCACAGTTATCGCGGCAGGCTGTGTGAGGCTATTGAAAATTTTGCACCAAGGGGCTTCGCGTCGAGCCGAGAGGTACCCCCACCCGTGGTTATTGTCGCCGTGCGCTGTGCACCTTCGCCACCCCACCACCCCACCATCCGCGGTTTCGGTCACCTCGCGCCGCGCCAAGCTAGCCGCCTGAATTGCCCACCCATTTTCGTTCGACCCGCAATGCCTGCGCCTAGAATTTCACATAAAAACAAAGTCGCTGATGCGACTGAAACGGTAGGCGTGGGCGTGCCGCCGCGCACCAACGGCCTTCACCTCCGTATTCTGTTCGACTGCGGCCAACTGCGGCTCGCAACGACGAGACCGCACGCGTGTAAATTAGCCGCGCAACGTCTTTGCGCCCGCAGATTGGACTCGATTGCGCGAAACTGGTGAAAAGCGTGCCTTCTCGCAGGCCAGTGTAAAGCATGGGTCAGCGACGGCTAGCTGCAGGTTATCATGCCAATTAGGTACCTACGACCGAATAGGTGGGATGAAACGAATCGTCCTTCTGCACACTTTTATCTGACTATCCATTGTTGTACTCCTGGGCGGGACTGCGCAGCCACCAGCCGGCAGCTCCTGTACTTGGCTCACACACCCCTGGTCGTTGCATCCTATCGCAATCACAATTGGCTGCGCACCTATCTTTTGCGACGTCTTCCCTTCCTCAAGCGCAACCACCATCGGTCGATCGTCAGCGCCTATTGCTATAGTGGTCTTAACGGCTAGTTCGTTTAATGTCACAGAGACAATAAAATACGTTGTCACACTCCTTCTCGCCAAAGTGTAACTGTTCGATGATCACCTCGACACCAGTACAGACTATGGCGGGTTCTGCGCCATTGCCAAACATATGTACGCCAAGCCAATCTTCCAAGACCGGTTTGTCAGTTTTTGACTTGTTCTGAAAAATAAATTTACCTTTCAGGTAACTACGTACGCAAATATAAATTTTCTGTTTATTATAAAAAATTCAAAATAAAATTATATTAGATTAAGTTTTACGACGACGGTCAAAATTAAAATATAAAAAAAATTAAACTTATATAACCTTTTGTTTTTAATATATACTTGACTCTGGTCTGCAAACTGCCAGATGTTTGATATACAATAAGATTAGATTTGGCCATAGAGGAGCGATTCTGAAAAAGGAAGAAATGGGAATTAGTATTAAGTTTGCATTAGTGCTTATAGTTTGCAAATTAAACTAATTGTAAGTCCTAATATAGTTCGGATCGATCCACTGACACTTATCATTCGCTTTCACCAGTTGGGAGCTAGACAAAGTTTAGAAAGTTAAGTGGTGCCAATTTCCACTTGTCAACCTTCTAATTACTTAGTAAAGTTTGTTTTTTCTGAACAAAATGAGACCCAGCATCAACCTGAAGTAGTTGGTACTTAGTCATTACTATTCGATTCTAACGGTACTAAAAACTTTATGGGTCTGGTCACAACCTTAGAACTGGATAGTAAAATTTCTGCATGATGTACTTTACCATCACGAGAAACATTCGGGTTAATAATTTTGGCAGTTTTGTAGACACCTGATTTTCTCATATAATCCAATATATGGCCTATATCTCCAACTTTAAGTTCAAATGTTGCAGTTCTGTAAACATTGTCAACTCCTTTAGGTATTTTATCTCTCAAAAATGGGAGATATAATCCTTTCCAGGTTGGTCAAAGTTCGATTAAATTGTCTTGATCAATCTTCCATAAATTTTGGAGGATTTTAGTCGTTAGAGTGGTTTCTTCTAATGGCTTATCAAGATCCAACACGAAGACACAAAAGTTAGCATGTAGAAAATGAGCAGGGGTTAGTGTCCATTACTCTGTGTTGTCTATCGAGGGACGTAATGGTCATTTGTTCATCATAACCTGTATATTTTTTAGGCTTGCCAGAAAATTTAGTAGATGTTTGGAATGGTGACCCATTACGTGATAGGACATTTGTTTGAAAACTCCAATGAGTCTTTCAAAGACACCACACCAGGGAGCTTTCATTGAGGTAAAATGCCATGTTATTCTTTTTTCTTCTAGTTGGTTACTAACAATATTATCGGATGTAATAGTATTCCAAAATTTAGGTTAAAATGCAGCAATCAACGTGAATTGTGCTGCATTATCAGATAGCATTGCTTTGGGTGTCGCACAATCAGCAATAAAGGTTTGGAGGGCTATCCATATCTGACTTGTAGTTAAGGACGAGAAAGAAATGAAATAGACTGCCGTCGTTGAAAGGCAAGTGAATATTGAAATCCATCTTTTATAAGTGGTGACATTGGAGTCACCAGTTCCATTTTCTTTTTTGTAAGAAATGATCAAATACCTCAAAAGGACCAAAAACATCCATTCCTGCCTAGGTAAATGAATGAGAAAAGGGCATTATTCTAAAGTCTGGCATGGCCAAATGTGTTAGTTGTACAAATGGTTTTTTGTCAGATTTTTTGCAGAGTATGCCAGCTCATTTTAGAACTTTTGACAATACTTGCATTGCACATGAGACAAAGTAACTACAATGGAAAGCCACCATGGTATATTTTATTCCATTGTGGAAATTTGTAGTATGCACATTTAACAGAATCAATTTTGTAAAGTGTGATTTTGGGTGCAATAATACTGGGGATAGTACATTCTCAGTAAATTGTGTTATTGGAATATAATTTTTAAGTCGGAGAATTCCAGACTCATCTAAAACTATATGAAATTTGTCATATGCCACGTGGTCCAGAGGATTTGGTGACAGTGATGATTCAAAAACTTGGGAAAATATTTTTGCTGGTCTGCATAAATGAAACGCAATAAAGCAAACTGAAAATTATTCAGCAATACTTATTGCATAAGGTTTAACAGACCTAAAACATTGAAGTCATTTAGAACTAAATTTTCTAATCACTTCGAAGCAACTATAAAATTTTCTCTTTGAATTGACTAAAGAATTAAATTTCTCTAGATTTATACCAAAGGGGTTGTTCGTAGGTCGATGTATAAAACTTTCATATGGAACATTTTTTATTTTTAGAATTGTTTTTTTTTGAAAGATCAAGAAAGGAGTTTGAATCAGATAAATCTGAAATTTGTCGATATAAATTTGTTTCTGCTGTAAAGGTTTTTATTTTGCAAGCAAAGTTTTCTTTATTTGTAACAAATTTTGGTAATGTTAATTTGCGGGATTTTAATTTTTGATGCAGTTTAGCAGGTTTATGGCTATCAAATATGTCGTCTAAGTTATCAGGGATCATTTCGGATAAATTATGGGAGATTTTAAAAGAATCCCTCATAGTATGAAACACAAGTGTGAATTTCTCATCTAACAGTTTTGGAAGTGACTGGATTATGTGCAAGTCAGTCTTGGGCCAAGAATCTGGATTGTCATTTAACCAATCTGCTCCTTACCATCAAGTAGTATGAAGTATTGAATATCTTTATATAATAGACAAAGCGCTTTAGCATCAGCTTGAGCCTCTTCTAAATTATTAGACTCGATGCCGATAGCATTAAGTTTCCAAAGATTTTCCACTTTCTAAGGATCAGTAAAATAAACCGGTGTAAATGTATCATCAATTGTAGAATTACTATCAATTAGTCACCCTAACATATAACCAAACTAGGTTTTTATAAGTGTCAATGTAGGGGAGAGATGATTAATATTTATAACAAAATGACCACATATAGTCATTGCCAAGTAACAACTGAATCATAATATGCTCATTTGTCAAGGTTACAAATTTCTTGTTTGCATGTTCAGGAAAGGTTTCCCAAAATTTTGTTAAGTCTGGTTGTTTCAAATTATGTGTAAGATCATCGAGAGTCCTTGCATTAAATGGAATTCTAACTCCATCGGGGGGGGGGGGTAAAAAGATTAAAATCAACTGTATGAGATTTAGGTTGGTTTTGTTCTCTGATACTGAAGTATACTAAGTCTTAGTAATTTCTGTTTGTATCCTCGACATTTCAAAGATGCGAATGTAAATTTTTTAGTAACAAAGGTATCAACGATACTACAATCAAAGAATCTTTGAATTTTGATTTTGTTATTTAAATTTGATGATCGAGCATATGATTCAAACACCAAATAAGTACTACTTTTCTTAAATTTATGAAAGGAGGTAGAAGACCAACCACGTATTGGTAGAGCTGCCTTCTACCAGTTGGATAACACTGTTTTTACCGTGTTAGTGGCGTTTGTAACCAACGTTGCCTGTGGAGTGAAAGGTTTATTATTATTTAAGATATTTGATTTCTTGATAGAGAAATCAATGTTCCGCTTATGTAATAATTATTATCGTTTTGACGAGGCAACAGTATTATCGCGTGCGTGTGTATATGCGTCACATATACATAGGGAGCGTAATTTTTACATTTGCAGAAACCTGCAACCGTATTTATTAGTAAAAAAAAAAAGTGATGATTACCTTCTATTACCCTATTTTTTATTTTGACATATTTTGTCATTTCATAAGAAATGTATCCATTTCCAACGAGTATGAGAGAGAGAATATTATTTCTTTTGCTCTCTCACTGTATTCTTTTCATTTTTTGTCCGATTTATTTATCGGCAAATTTTTTAGCCATTTGTTGGAACAGATAAATTTGCTACGTATTTTAAATACGTCGGCCATACTAGGAATAAGATTTTTTTGTTGCCTAAATTAACGTGTTGTTTTTTAGACACTGTCTGTTAAGGCAGATTTTTAAAAATTTTATCCCAAGGAAAAAGTCGTTATGATGTCACGACATAAGATTTCTGCAAATAATCCAATATTTATATCAGATTCGTTCTCTGGAATTTTCACACAATACTGAGGGTGGTAAAAAAATTATCCTATTATAGGGAATATTCTTTCGTCGGCCATATTTAATGGGGTCAATTCGGTATTTTTAAGATGGGATTGATTAAAGTGCAATTTCAGTCCTTTATTACAAATGAATTTATTCATTTGGAATTCACTTATATCGTCCAATTATCGAGTCAGAAAAGTTTTTTATAGGTACATTCATTTTTCTAAAATGTATTTTATACAATCTATCGAACGTAGACTGTAGATAAGAGCAGTGAAAGACGTCTATTGAAATACAAGTTTTTCATCGAGTAGAAGCGATTTGAGTTAAGGATAATAAATCTTCGTATATATATTTTTTTTTAAAGATAAAGTTTTTTCATTCTTATTGAAAAATAAATTTCGTGGATACGAAGTCCGTTTATTTTTCGAATGAGACCTAAGTAATTAGGTCCCATTGTCTGCAAAAACCCAGATTGTCCCTGCTACCATATAGTGGCTCTAGCTGCCAGTTCGTTTAATGTCATATAGAGACAGTAAAATATGTTGTCACACTCCTCCTCGCTGAAATGTAACCGTCGACGACCACTTCAACACATTCTGCGCCATTGCCAAACATCCAAACATACTGCGCCCAGTGGGTGTGCAGCGGATCATGTACTATCACAATAATCACCAGCTGAAATATTATTTTACAAAGAGAATCAGGCCGGGAAAATTCGAGGCGCAAAACCACTCCGCACATTCCACCTCTATGAGTCTGTGCGAAAACTTGAAATCGCTGGAAAGTTTATACACCAAGTTGGTGACTGCGCCTAATTGGTTGATGGGTGGAGCAAAAAATTTTTGTAGCGTGAGCAAATTCTGGTTTCGCTGCAGCTATCGCATTTTTGCTCACTCTATTCTAATTTGATCGTGGGCCAGAAATTAATAATTTTGACTTCAAAAAGAAGCGTAAAATCGCCTACTTTGCTGCATGTGTCAAGGAAAATGTATTTGAAAAGTTTGAAAGGCAAGTTCTCTATGTAAAATTTGTTTAGCACGCACTAACAAGCCTAAAACAAAGATTGACGCTTATATTCACTCAAGTATGGTGACACTGGCATTAGGTACTTGCGACTAATTTTTCCATAATACTGGAACGGAAACTGCACGGTGTATCACCAAACCATTATCGTTACTTATCGGTGAATAATTTATGTTGCATTTCACAACACTAATTTTTATCTATATATACGTGTATATATATCTTAATTTCTATAATAAGGTTTTCTTTACTGTGACCCTGAGTTAAAGAGAACAGCCGTACTGATTTTCATGATTAAGGTGTTAGAAGAAAGGTCTCACCATGTAGATTGTTGATGTGCCACCAGAAGAGAAAAAGTCCTCATTCCTCCGGGACAAAAATTGAAGGATTTTGACCCATTCGATCCCTGAAAAATTTTTACCTTAATATATTATAAAGTTCGCGTAGTTTTTTATATCTGCGTCACCCTTTTTCTGAAATACAGTGCTCCGAGAATTTGCAAAATTGAAGTGTAAGTATTATACTAAAGCGATGTAGTTTGAAAATGAAATGTGGGATAAGAAAGTGTAACGGTATAATTGTTACAAAAAGTACACGACACATATATTATTTTCTTATAGTGTATATTTTAAATGTGTACATGAAAATATGAAGTGTAATGTAACGTACAAGAGAAGATATTGGTAAGTGATTAGGCTTAGATCTAAGGGTATGGATTCGAATGAAATATACATTGGTGTCGTGGGAGATATACAATGTGATTGGTCGATATAATCTACGTAATTTAGAGTGAACCAATAGAATAACATGCTTATGACATAAAATGGGTGTAGTTATAATTTTAAGAGGAATTAGGAATATTGCAGAGTTGTATTTTGTATTCAAGGAATAGATGACATCATTATGTTTAGTAGAGAATATTGTATTAGCTGGAAAAGATGACATCATGATGCAAGTCTTGACAAGTTTTACCGACGTCATTTTAGACAGGATGTAAGAATGAAGTTATATTCAAAATGGAGATAGAGGAATAATTCTTAATAGAATACGAAATATATAATAAAATAAGAAATGATATAAAATTATCATTACAGAAAGAAACAAAGGGGGAGAGTGAGGGAGATAAAAAAGTCATTTTATGTAAAGGAGTTAATTATCTGCTCTTAGAAAGTGGATTGTTCCAAGGAAGGTTTTAAGCCTTGGTGCGGAGGTCTGTGGCTTCCCCAAGTGAAAAGTTTAAAATTTTTCTCCTAGTACATCCATCGCTTTTTTATTGTTTGTAAACTGAAAAACAAATAGAGAAAAAGGAGAAAAAAAATTCTAGCGCAGCAAAGCCTGGCTATAAAACCCAGTTTTCTCGATATTTATATCGATGTTGATAGATATTTAACTCAATATTTCGTTGCTAGTTTCAGGTTAAGAAATTACAAAAAAACTATCGACAATTATCCGTATCTTTAATAAAAATAAAAATATCGATCTATCGATGTTTTATCGGTAAAAACTGCTTTTTTGTAAAAATTTCAGCCCCATCCATCCGGTAGTTTCTCCAAAACCACGAATCCGAAATTTTTTCTAGCAATTTTGCTTCTCCAGTTTTCTCGAAAACTTTGAAATAATAGACGCCAAACTTTAAGAGATTTGTACCATCAGAAGGAAAATCTATCGTGAAAATTTCAGCCATATCCAACTGGTAGTTTTCTCAAAACCACAAACTCAAAATTCTAGACAATACACACACACACACACGCACGCACAATTTTACAGTTAAATAAAATAATTTAAAAGTGTTAGTCAACTCTTAATTAATGCAGATTGGTTTGTAGCCTACTCGAGAACCTTAGGCTGTGCAAACATATCTTTTCTTATAATGTTCTCCAGAAAAAAATATGCTTCCTCTCAAAAAAAAAAAAAAAAAGGAAAGGAAAGAAAAGAAAAGAAAAGAAAAGAAAATATAAAATTACTGCCAAATAAACGAATAGTTAATAAAATTTAATAAAATACTAGTTGGTGGGTGTAGGTACGCGTGTTCAACGATTGTTTGGTAAATAAAATAACAGTAGGTAGGCTAAGCTAAGCCTGATTTCCACGCAGATTTTTTATTTCATATGGAATTATCATCTACTCTTCTGCGGCAGTAATTTCGGATACCTTCAAATTATTTATACGCACGAATCGTTAAGCCAGAGAGAAGCAAATTTTGCAGAATGTTGCAATATAATATTGTGACGTCGGAAAACGAACATACATCCCGAGTATAGGGAATGATATCACAATTCGAAGTATATCAATAAGTCTCGATTAATCGTAGAGTCGAAACCACAAAAACAGCTCAAACAGTTAGGCCACCAGCCTACCAATGATAGCTCCCGAGGCCTACGAAGTATGTCGGGCGAATTTGCATAAGTGGAAATAAATAAGTTGGCCGACCCATTATTACAGTTTACGTTTTATTACAATCGAAAAGGTTACTTACAAGTATGGTAACTAACATCAGGTTGTGCAGGTTATACATCATCTCGCCTCATGGTTCTCGACGTTCGGTGAACCAAGAAATCTCGAATTAATATTCTTCTTCGAATTTGGAGAAGTAGTATCGCGAACTATTTAGATTACTATCGATGTTCACATTCGAAAGTATCGGTGAAAACAATTTAAAAGGTGACTTGATGTCGTATAAAAGAGCTGTATTTTGTCGTGAATAATATTCCATATTCAAGACGAATGGAAAAAACTATCACGTCTAAAACGAGACTGACTGTTCACTCCTAGGCCACAAACGTGAACAGTCAAAGAGATTAAAGTTGGTTCACCGATGATCGAATATCGTATTTCTACACGTCACCGTATCTTTAAATAGTAGTTAATCGACGTGTCTTTGAAGTTTCTTAGATTTGGGGAATTTATTTCCATTGGGGAATGGACGTATTTCCCATTTATCTTATCGTTATCATAATCTTAAAGTTCGAGAGCCGTTCCCTGTCGTAATATTAGTTTACATTCGGTGGTGACGTGAAAGGGAAAGGCTACGGCTAATCAGATGTAACAACTCCCCCCCCCAAAAAAAAAAAAAAAAATTTTGAAGCGAGGGATCACCCGCAGCCTTTGGACATTTGATAACTTCACTGAAATAAAATATATTAGGAAAAGTTGGTGCATTGATTAAAATATTTTAAGCTTATTTAAGAAAAAATAATATATTCAAGTTAAAACTAAACAAGGAACAAGCGCGTCGAGATTAGCGAGGCGGATCACAGGAATGAGAGAGAAAGAAAAAGGAAAAAATAACACAAGCAAACAAAAAAAAATTCGAATACGTATTAGTAAAATAGAAAAACAGTTATGTGTAACGTGAACAAGATAGGGATAACGATTGAATTCTTACAACTATAATAAACGACCGAGTGAATCTACTTCCTCCGACAGCTCAGTGAACGAAAAATAACAATAAGATATATTAACAACTATCAGAATAAGTCAAAGTAACAAAAACAAAATGAGGAACTGGTTAGGAACGAACTTATACTTAATTTTCAACATGGCGAAGTAAAGAAAAATATGATAATCGAGACCCGATACGTATATACATATATATATCACGACGATTAGAGAAACAATTATTTACAAAAGAGAGATATTTACAAGATCCTTTCCGGTAGCTGAAAGTTCTGGCGATAGATTTGCCCCTCATTAACTAGGAACACCTGGCCTTGGTCAGGCTCGCCGATGACCGCCTTCAGGTACTTTGCGGCAAATGTGACTCTGAGGACCATTCGATTTGTGTCGAGTACCAAATTTTTCACTAAGTAGAATGTCTCGGGAAATCGAGTCCCATTTCGACCGAGCAAATCCATTTTTGTTGTCTCGTTGGATTCAAGGACCTTGGGGTTGTTCCACTCGCAACACCAGGTCTGTTTCGATGCCGGAATTATTTGTTGGTTTGCCGAGAGTAATTTTATGTTAATAAACGAGACTGGCGACCGAACATCGAAACATAGAATCTTTTCTTTATTTGCAAAGATTGTTTTCCCCAGGATGAGGGAGATACAGAACACTTGGGGCAGCCTGCTTTTTATTTGGCCGGGTTTCATCACCTTGACATTTGTCCCTGGACAATACTCGACAGTTTTGACTATTTCTTTTGACAAGTCTTCGAGTGGAACTGCCGGTGCTACGTCTTCATCCTCCTGCTTTATCGGTACCTCTTCATCATCTACAATTATCGGTATCAGTGTTACTTCTTTCGAATATGTCAATTTTTTTGGTATTTTAAATTCCCTTAATTGCTTACCGCTTTTGTTCGGTCCGTCCGTTTTTTCTTCGAATTCGACCCTTCTCCTGGACGTCAATGGCCTCTCATCATCCGGCTGTACATCGTTATATTTGACAGGTACACTCTGTGGACAACGAGAAGGTTTAGGACCTAATCTTAATTTAACGGGAATTCTTTTCTTTATTGTTTCATGCAACTCGGGTCGCAGTCTTTTCTTTAATGGGAGTTTACTATGATTATTGGTAGCGTCTCTTTTCATGCTTTTGTTACTAATGTTACTATCGATTACTGATCTCGAGACTTTTATCGTGCAAGCAGGGAGGGACTTAGCATATTACTTTGCGTTATGAATCCTCACCTTGTTGAGTTTGGTGTTCAGTTCCATAATCGTATTCCGTAGGTCTTCGATTGTTCGCTCCTGTCTCTGGACCGTCACCTTCATTTCATCGAGTCCTTCGATGATCGATTTCCTCTCGTTCCTTTCACTCGCAATTACCCGCTCGAGGAAGTTGACTTGCCGTTCCATCACTGTAGACATTCCAGCGTGGAACTGGCCCTGCGCTGTCACGTTTTGATTGTGCACCGCAATTCTAATTTGTTCACGTAGCGAAACCAAAAACTCCTCGTTTTCCCGTGAAACTCTCTTGAATTTTGTTTCGAGGTCCTCTGGTTCGATTATCGCTGGTACATTAGGCGCGTTTGGTACATTTTCTTCAGCCATTTCGACTAAATTACAAATAGGCTTTTAGGTTTACAAATCTACTATTTAACTGTTACATTGTAGTAAAGGAATTTGATTCTTTTACTTATGTATCGATACTTCGTGGCGTTTTGGTCCTTTATTATGTGACGTCCGAAAACGAACGTACATCATAAGTATAGGGACCGATCGGATGGGTTTTAACAAAACTCAGGTGGCGGACTTTTGTCTCTTCTCGTACGGTCTTTCTACTCTTATTGATAGGATATGGTAAAAAGAAACCCCCCAAAAAAAAATGAAAGTAGGAACGGAAATAATTTTAGATGGGTGGTTCGAGAACATTATCGAAAGAAGGAGGTACACTCTCCACATTCGTTGATATACACCCGCGTAAACTACAGTACCGAGTAGCAATACGGATCTACGAATAACATGAGATTGTATATATCCGCATGTAAAGGTTTTAGATTAAGAATGGATGATTCTCGAATCACACCCTCATAACGGACGGAAGGTTGTGGATAAGGCGTTTGCATTAGGCTCGGCCACAGAACTCGAAAGACAAGTCGATCAAGTCCTGGCACGGTCGCCAAGTAAAACGTAGATGTGACATCTGAAAACGAACGTACATCCCGAGTATAGGGAATGATATCACAATTTGAAGTATATCAATAAGTCTCAATCAATCGTAGAGTCGAAACCACAAACCAGCTCAAACAGTTAGGCCACCAGCCTACCAGCGATAGCTCCCGAGGCCTACGAAGTATGTCGGGCGAATTTATATAAGTGGAAATAAATAAGTTGGCCGACCCATTATCACAGTTTACACTTTATTACAATCAAAAAGGTTACTTACAAGTATGGTAACTAACATCAGGTCGTGTAGGTTATACTTCACATCGCCTCATGGTTCTCCAAGTTCGGTGAACCATCAAATCTCGAGCGGATATTTGTCTTGAATTTGTAGGAATAATATCGCGAGTTATTTAGGTTTACTACTGATGTCTTCGTAAGTATCGGTGAAAACAATTTAAAAGGTGACTTGATGTCGTATAAAAGAGCTATATTTTGTCGTGAATGATATTTCGTATTCATGACAAACGGAAAACTATCACGTCTAAAACGAGACTGACTGTACACTCTCAGGCCGAAAATGTGAACAGTCAAAGAGAGATAAGATTTGGTTCACCGATGATCGATATCGTATTTCTACACGTCACCATATTGTTAAATAATAGTTGATCAACGTGTCTTCGATGTTTCTTAGATTCGGGGAATTTATTTCCGTTGGGGAATGGACGTATTTCCCGTTTATCTTATCGTTACTATAAACTTAGAATTCGAGAGCCGTTCCCTATCGTAATAGTAATACAGGTTAATGGTGACGTGAGGGGAAGGCTACGGGTAATCAGATGTCACAATTATTAAAAAAAATCTTTTCTATTTTCAAATTCAACTATTAACTAATAATTTTAATTGCTTGGTGTTTCCTGCAAATACATGTTCAATGACTCTCGTGTGAATGAACTGCGTTGTTGCGTAGTTGATTATGTTGACTACCTCCCCCCCTGACCACGATGTCATCGATGAGTTGATGAACATCGGTGAGTTGATCGAATCAATGATTCGATGTCATGGTTGTTGAACTCTTTGGTGAGGGATGTGATGTTGACGGAAGTGGAATTATTTTATTCTTTTGATCGAGTTATCTTGTATTTATTTTGATTAATATCTGTTTTCGATTAATGGAATTTATTCTCGAGATGTTTTTGTTTCAGATCGATAATGTTGTTTGGTGATGGATGAATTTTATTGCTTAAATTCATGTACACTTTGTTGGAGGATTTTTCCATCGAGCGTACGGACTCTATAGCTTCCATTTCCCTTCACCTCGATGATTTCGCAGGGGCTGACAAATTTTGTGTTGAGTTTCGATGAAATTCCAACGGCTTTATCGGAAAGTGTATGGTTTTTCGTGTAAATCATATCTCCAACCTTGAGATCAGTGAGATTTTTGCTCTCGTTATTCTTTTTTCGATGTGCGAGTGTTTTCTTTGTGTTTTGTATCGCTTTTTCTAGGAACATTTTATACTCTTCGTCAGTTAATGGCATCGTTCTTCCTTCGTAATCAAATTTTACCTTCTCCATCAACAGTGCCGGCGGTATTCCAGTAGTAGCGTGCTCAATATGGTTTAACCTACGCTTGATCTCATCGATGTGTTGGGACCAGTTACTGTGTTGAGTTGGGAATTTTATTTGAAGAACATCGCCGATGATTTTCATTCTTAAGTTTTGACTGGATTCGATGACGGTGTATACGGCGATGTGAACCTATGCTGGATCTTCAACTGTTTCCAATGATCGATCCAATCTTTCGTTGTGAATTGGCTTCCATTTTCGGACAGAATTGTTTCAGGTTTGCTGTATTTCTCGATAAAACGATCAATTCTATCGATATACACGTTAACTGAAACTTTGTTTATTGTGTGGAGCTTCGTGAATTTGGATAAAACGTCCATAACAACGAAGATTCGATTTACTCTCCCACATCCTGACGGTAATGGACCGTATAGATCAATGGACAATAGCTGGCCAGATTTGTCTGCGAAGACTGATAAAAAGGGACCTGATAATGTTGTATTCGTATTTTTCGATCTTTTGCAGGTTTCACAGTTCGAGCAGAACAGCTTGATTTTGTACTTCGATCCAGGCCAATCGAAAAATTGTTGTACCAGCTCCAGTGTTTTATGAGATCCAGAATATGTGAATTCTTCATGGTAGAATTTGATCAACAATTCACGGGTCGATTCAGGGGTGTATATTCTATTATCCCCATCGCGATTCACATAATAGACAATACCATTTTCGTTTTCGACGCGAGGTGATCGTCTTTCAAGTTGACCCGTAATTTCTCTACTTTTCTTTTGTAGATTCGAAATGTTGCTTATAAGCGATGATATGGTGATTGTGTTGTTATCACCGATTAACATCAACAGGATGGGGAAGTCTGCGTTCCGGTATACTACAGCTTCGAGCATGGAACAGTATCTGCTCAAGGCATCAGCTGCGATATTTTTACTGCCAGGTATATGTTCGGTAGTGGTTATCGTGAAGCTAGTGAGGAACATTCTCCACCGTGCTACTCTTTGTGAGACATCATCCTTCAAGCCTATGAGATATTGTAGGCATTGGCAGTCGGTTTGTATCCGAACCTCGTGATCAGTAAGCATGTATAGGTTTTTCTTCATCGTGTATATTATCGCTAGCATTTCTTTTTCGAATGTAGGATAATTTTTCTCGGATTTCTTCATTAATCTGCTTACCATCGATAGCACCTTTGGTTTTTCATCTTCATTTTCGCTAAGGAATTGAGCGATTATTCCCGAGATTGCGAAATCGGAAGCATCCGTGATCACATAAAACGGGAGGTTCCAGTCCGGATGCGATTGTAGCAAGCATTTAACCATTTCCGATTTTACTTTTTTGAACGCTTGCTGGTGATTGTCGGTCCACTCAAACGTAACATCGTTTTTTAACAGGTTGCACAGCGGAGCGATTATATCAGCATATCTTGGGACATGTCCTCGATAATAGTTCGCTACGCCAAGGAAGGATTGATCCTCTTTCTTCGTTGTTGGATCTTTAAAGTTATGGATGGCTTCCGCTCTCTTCAGATCGGGTTGTATTCCATCGGTGTCGATGACATACCCTAAGTATCGAGCTGTGTCTCGAAACCATGAACATTTTTCTAATTTTAATGTCATATTGTACTTTATAAACTTATTGAGAACTAATCGAATGTGTTCTAGATGTTCCTCGTGTGTTCGAGAGTGTATCAGGATGTCGTCAACGTATACCGTGACGCAGTGGTCGAGTCCACTTAAGACGATTCCCATAGCTGCTACGAAGGCTTGCATCGCGTCTTTCAAGCCGAAGATTATATGATTCAAAACGTACGGTTTTCCTTGGAATCGGAAAGCTATATATTTTTGAGACTCTGGAGCTAGTGGGATTGGTAGGAATCCCCATCTTGCGTCCAATTTCGTAAATACTCTCATCTCGGACAAACTTAGTTTTATTGTCTCAATGGGTGGAACCGTATCTCCTCGAGTACCCATAAATTGGTTTATTCTTCGAGCATCGAGGCAGGGGCGAAGATCACTGTTTTCCTTTTTCGTGTATGTTATTGGTGAGAAGTATTCACTTGACTCAGGACTTATAATTCCCTGCCTTTCCCAGTCGTCGAACAGTTCTTTTACTTTCAGAATCCAAGCCTTTGAAATTATCCTCTCCTTTTTGTCTATCTTTTTCATATCCAGGGACATGTTTATGGTATGTGTATAAGCTGCGCATCTACCGATCCTTTCAGCAAAGGCTTCGTAGTTTCTTCGTAGGACATCGCCAAACTCTTAAGCTATTTTGTTCGATATTTCTAGCTCCTTTAATATTCTCTCGATTTTGTTTTTGATCTCGAGTGGAGTTTCATCCGTTGGTCCGATGTTGAGAATAGGTTCAACAGCGCCAAACTGAACTCTGGGTATCTCGATTCGTTTCAACTTATCTCGTGGGTCTACAAAATTGACAAACCGGTATCTCACACTAGGTCTTCCATCGTGCTTGTAGAGGAATTCTCGACCTAATATGATCAGTGCGTTTAGGCTTTTATTTATGTGAAGCGTTGTTGTCGTTTCTATATCGTCTCCATATTTATCGACCATTATGAATCGTAAGTTTATCGACCTATAAACTCGTATAGCGGGTTTTCTAACAGCATATCCCACCTTCTGCGTTGGGCAGTTTACGTGCATAAGGTATAAGTTGGGATTGTGTTTCTCGAGAAATTGAAGGAATTTCTCGGTTATCCAACTGTATGGAGAACCTTGGTCGATATATGTCCTGTAGGTGTTTCCCGCTTTGCCCATAATACTGTTTATTATAAAGGGCGGAAACTACCGCCTTGTGTCGACGAAGTTGTTTTCGGATTCCATTTCCTCCGGATCTGATTCGACATCGTCCATGATGTGGAAGCAGAATATCCCATATGGGTCTTCTACGTCGATTTGCTGGGGGTTGTTAGCTTCTGATTGTTCATTTTCATCACATTGATCCTGATCCTCGTATCGTGTGATCAGGTTAACATTAGGACTCATTTTGTTGTCCTTTCGGTCAAAGTGGTCTGCAATCAGAGACGCTAAATTTTCATCGATTAGGTGTGTCTCCTCTTTGTTGTATCGATGTGGGATGACGTAGATGGATCTTTCATCTCCCGGGATAACTGCTTTATCTTTATTCTCGTTTTCATATTTTTGAGTGAAGATTCTTTCAATGTCGAGAATATACACGTCTTTGAAATCAGACTTGAGGTTCCAAATTCGGCTGTTAAATCTTCGAAGTCGAGACCTATAGAACTGGTTATCGATTCTCATCGGGTCTGGTGAGATCGTAGTAACGATTATTTTTTCAACTCGACGTTTTCACAACAACTCGTCGAGAAGATATCGGAGTTTTGAAATGATCGTGTCTTCGTCTGCATCCGGGCACAGGATAAATTCTTCTCCAAAACCGATGATTATACGAGTATTTTCCTTTGCAATCTTTCGTATGACCTCTAGGAGTGGGCCCAATCGGTTCAATTTCTCAAAACCTGCTGTTTTATCGATGCTTAGGTTTTGAGCACTTGATAAACCACTATTCCTTAACCAACTTAGAATAGTTGCATCTCCGAAAACCTGGTACGTTTTCCACTCAGGTACTGTGAATTTGTTTTTCATCACAGTGTCGGTCTGTTTTTATCGTATTTTTCTACAGGGCATCCAATGCGACCGACCATAGGCACCTTCTTCAGTTTCCCTGGTTCTGATGGGAGGCTTCATCAGGAGTATACAAATCCACGTATTTTTGGTCACCGATGTTTAGTACTGGCTGCTGTTTCGTTTGTTTGGTTATGCTCCCAGTGTTTTCCTCATAAAACAGGCTATTTAAGTATTCGAGCTTCGTTGAGAACTCGACTAGATTCACAACGTCAGATTCGAGTATTCTATACCTATATGGCATCGGTACTTTCTTCACCAGGATTCCATATATGGTCTGGATGTCTTCGCCACATTCTAATAGTCGAGTATATATGTTTATGGCGTAGTCAGCTACCGAATCAAATTTTCTCGAATTGTACTGGCCATCTCAAATGGCTTGTACCTGGGCTTGTTTTCTTGATTTGTTCCAGTAGACGGTCACGAAGTGATCACAGGCTTGTTGGTAGCCCCAGTTTTCTCGATAGGCTGTGCCTCCTGGAAACTTGTTAACGTCCATCATCTTCCCGAAAACTCGGCCCAATTGCTCGTCATCTTGGTCCAGATCTTCGACATAGCTTTCAAATTCTCTCAAGAATTCTTCCGGAGTTCGATGATCCTTATGTCCAGTGTACGCTGGCATCCTCGAAGGATCGAACAATCTCGATGTTTTCTGTAGCGGTGCTATCCTTGAGAATGTCTGGTTTCCTCCTACGTTACGGTGTCTTCGTACCGGTGTCCTCTCTCTTTGATTTGGCAAGTATGTAGGAACTGTCGTGTCTTTAAGGTGTCTCAGGATTGTCGGAGGTGGTGTTTCTGGCCTGAAACCAGTAGGAATACTCGACGTTTCTCTCCGTGTGACGTGTGGTATCGAGTCTCTCGAGATTGGCAGTCGATCGATTTTTCTTTCGAAGTAATCAAACTGCACTCTGATTTGATACTTTGTTTCCAAGCTTAGTAGTTTTATTTGCTCCAGGATTTCTCGGGAGCTTGGACTCTGCTCTCGTCTTTTAATAGCGCTCACCAACGTTGAGCTGGCCACGGGCTTCCGAGTGATCTCTGTTTGACTCTGCTCGATTGCGGTTTCTTCGTCCTCCTTGGGTGGTGCTTTATCATCATCGATAGGTATATACAGAGAATCATTGTAGAATTGCGCATCCTTGAAATTGACTTTTTTCTTCGTTTGATCGAGTTTGATTTTGCCTATCCTCTCGCGTATCCTCGTCGTTGAAGGGTTTTCTGAGGATTTTCTTTTCGAAATTTCCCTCTCAAAAGCTTTGACTCGATCCTCAAATTCACTGTTCTTCTCGACTACTTTTACCATACGCAGTTCGGCTGCTTTTCTTCTTCTTTCACTTTTTTCGAGCATCGAATCTCATTCAACACATTCTCTACGGTATCGTGCAGTACTTTCAGATTGTCGAAGGTAAAGATTCCGATAGAATTCTACTGGATTGGCTCCTTTAGGGGGTTCCGGCACTCTATTGGAATCGAAGGCGGACAGGTTTTTCAGCGTTTCTTCGTCCATCTCGGACGAGATCTGCTGGCCTAAATTTTGTAGAAAGGCTAATATTTCCTCTATCTAAATCGATACGTTTTATCCTAACAGACTAGCAATTGGTGTCTATGGCTCCGCTCGTCGATATACCTGTAACAGGGGGGGGGGGGATTTAGGGCTCAGCTAAAACTAACAAGTATATCGACTTTATCAAATTTAGGTTAACACGCTTTGTAAGGCATAGAGCTAAACACTGAAGGCTATGTGGCTTTCACTGCAGTTCACTTGCTGCATTTGCGTTATAAAGTGGAGAAAGACTTCCTCCAATTAGTACACGTGAGAATCAGATGCCCAACAAAAATTAAAAATGGCTGCGGCAAAGCCGGCCAGTCAACGGTCGCCAGACACTTTTGGTAAATTTGGATAGTGTCAATCCCAACATGAACATTAGAACGGAAGGTTGTGGATAAGGCGTTTGCAATAGGCTCAGCCACAGAACTCGAAAGACAAGTCGATCAAGTTCTGTCACAGTCGCCGAGTAAAACGTAGATGTGATGTTCGAAAACAAGGCGAAAAAAGGCGAAAGAAGCAGATGAAAATCATTCGAGAGGTTTGCGTCTTTTTATCGTTACCCGTCGTCGTACGCTTTCATTCTACTCGCTGGTGGCGACTGCGATTTTAATAAAATAGGTACACCGACACCGCAGCCAACCTTTCGCGACGAAATAATGTTTAGGTATTGGGGGTGTGAAGCTGAAGCCAAAATAAAAAAATGAATAAATAAATAAATAAATAAATAAATAAATGAAAGCTTATCTATTATAGGTTCGTTTTTAAGCTAAACTTAGGTACGTAGGTAGGTACTTGGTGGAGCAAATGGGTTGATAGTGATACTATTAGGTAGGTACGTGCCACGCTACTAAAATGTCAGCCATAACGAAAACAGAAGACTTGTCTGTCCCAATTTATGCGTGGGTAGGAAGGTACACTGCGTCGAAGCGCACTCGGTAGTAATCTTAACCGGTACCTACCTAACTTTTCAACACGCTGAGACGTAGGTAGGTAGGTAGGTAGGTAGGTAGGTAGGCAGGCAGGCAGGTAGGTAGGTACCTATCCAACAAACTCCTAATCCAATCCATCCTCTTGTTGGTTTTTCAGCGTCGTTAGACAGACCCCCTAATTACAAAACAATTTTCCAATCTATTTTATAAAAACACACAAAAACCAGGCGAATAAAAAGGAACACGCACGCACGCACGCACGCACGCACGCACGCACGCACGCACGCAGCTTAAGTACCGCTTCAGAGTACCAAAGTGTTAGTTTGGGTAATGGGTAGAATCGTTCGATACCAGTTCTTCTTTTCCGCACTCAACGTGTAGCCTACCGTAATTAAGATTTTGATATTTTGTTAGTTTAACCTGCGGCCTTCTATAGCCATTAAGCGCAGGTGAATGAGGTTCGAGCTGTTGATTTCGTGTGTGTGCGGGTGCGCGTGCCCGTGTTTTCTCTGTAGTCTACTGCACACTTAATTAAAAGTACCTACAGCCTATACATACATTTATATATATATATAGTATATTTGAACACATGCCCTATCTCGTAGGCGTGTTTATTTGTTTAAAATTTTTTTCCTTTTGTACCGAACATTTTTCAGCAATGTTGAAAATTTAGTCGACTCGACGCGACTCGAATCGAATATTTTATAGATCTGTTGGACCGGTTCGGCGATAACGTGGCGATAATTAGGTAGGTATGCCTATGTGGGAATAGGTGTGGTAGGTACGGACCTATACCGTGATCGAAGGCCGTTCCACAAATCAATTTATTTTAATAATTTTGCGATTAAATCTGCGCAGAGGGTTGGAAGGATGGCGGTGACTCTCGATAGGCCATGATGATTCCTCGGTGAAGGCCTATCGGCCTAATCGAAATTCGACATTTTTTTCAATTAACTGGTTGCCGAGTTGGGCAGCAACGCTTCTATCTGCCTACAGTCTACCCAGCGTCGAGTAGGTAATATGCGTAGTACGCAGCTGTAAGTCGCTGTACCTACGTCACCTACGCCGGTATTCCGAGCCAATTTTAACTATAGGTATTCGAGTAGATACGTAGGTACACTTACCTACTGTAAGTGGCCCATCTATCCACGTGCACGACGTACCCAGCCACTACGTGAGGACGATTTGATTCGCCGTCCTTTGACCCAATTAAAATCACCGAATGACCATTTCGTCGAATTGGAATTTTCCGATGACTTTTCCCCGAACATTGTTCGCAAACGGGTTTGAGAAAAAAAAAAAAAAAAAAAAAAAAAACAATCGACCTCACCTTATGCCATCCACTGTAAGACAACGGTCAACTTTTGGGAGCGGGAACGAATTGGCCGGTCCGGCATTCGGGCATCGCCCGACCAGAAAGATTTTTACGCAACCAAACGTTTTTTTATATCTAATTTATTATTGAAAAAGTACGTTTAAAGGTTTTTAAAACTCGCGACAGCGGTGGAAAGCGACATTTTCTTGGGTTGTCGCAAAAAAAAAAAAAAAAAAAAAAAAAAGGTTTCAAAGTTTTCTTTCCCAAAATAAAAATTTATTTTACCATACCGCAGGGTACGGATGGAAATTTGCAGCGTTGCAGAACACTCGCAAGCGCTGCGGATGCAACGCCCGCAATATGAAGGGTATCGCGGAGGGTATTTTTTGAAATTTTTTAACCCCCCACCCCACCCCAACATTGCTAAATTTTTTTTCGCACAGCCTGCACGCACTTCCAAAACTCGCCTCATACCAGCGGTACGATCGCAGGTGCGACCTGCAGCTCGAGCTCGAGCTCGAGCTCGAACTCGAACTCGAACTGGGACTCGAACCGCTTTCTAACACGCGCATGGACCGGATAGATAAGTATAAATGGATACTTACCTATAGATACCTGGATAGGCAGCAGATAGGTGCGTACAGTAGTCGGTGGATATTCGCAGTTTATCGCTATTCGTCTCGCGTAAAATCAAACCACAAAATTATTCGTTGGCTAAAATAAGTCACATTTAACGGCCACGTCGGTGTTGCGTATTCTACCTACAGCCTGTAGGTATCTGCCGGTGGAAAGGGCCGCCAATGATTTTATTAATAACGAAATTACGGTTACGAGCGGTCGTATGAGCGGTCGTGAGTGGTCACGACGCGGGCCTTAACCAACGTCCATAATTTAGCTGCGCCTACGCAACCGGCGTCCGGTAAAACCCAAGTTTTTCGAATGAATACGCACCTACGGTGACCTGCGGATCGCCGTCCAAGTCGGATCTAGATCAGTTTGGCGAAAGTGAATTCCTAAAAAACGCCTTATCCGATACGCGTAAAATACCTCCGACCGATGTCCGTCCTACAGGATGACAGTTCCGAACAACGAAACGAAGAACAGTTGAAAAAGCAAAAATAATATCTCTCGCGCTTATTTTCCAAAAGTGTCAAATTCTGCAACGGCTGCCGTTCGAAAACCAGCCGACTCGCTCGAATTCAGTGCCAAACCAGTCCCTAATAGTTTCCGACTGCCATAAAAATCTTTTAATTTAACGAAGTTATCGCGACGACAACGCGCGGGGTAGGTTTGCAACACTTTTGGGAACCCTTTCCTCCGAAACTAGCGGATAAATTTCAAAAATTTTGAACACGAATGTGTAACATGTGAAAGCTTCTAACACCACCCCAAATTTCATTGCCATAGGTGAAACAAACAGCGAAGGCTCCACACACTGCCAAAAAGTGTCGAAATGAACAAAAGTGGAAATATATGGGCGTGTATTTTTTTTACGTAGGTACCTATATACATAATTATATGGCGCGTAGAAGAATTCGAGTGACCTATATATTCGTGTGATCTATGACTGGGGATCAGCGCTTTTCCACAGGTCCTGCCCCCACGTCCTTCCGCCGCTCCGAATGGCCCGGTTTGACAAAATCTGAGTTGTGTCGCTGTCACCAGAGTCACAGACGTGCCTCGCTCCCAGTTCCTAACCTTACTACCATGTAAACCGTACACGGTTACACTTATGCGAAATGTATCGCAAACTGAAATCTTGCAGACAAAAATGTGGCAACTGTCACTTCAGATGCAACCTTGTCACAAATGCGCCACTATTGCCGCGACAAAATCGCCTAATGGTCACGTATGGGTCACCCGAGTGTATTCCAAGTCGCAGCTGCGACAATAATTTTTACGATCGTGTCCCTTTATCGTCACGGGCAAGTCGCATTAGGGTTACAAAAGTGTCGTTATTTATTCGCATCTTCGCCGCGCAGTTACCATCGCCGTCTGAGTTGCGATTATATTGCGGCGTATTTGCGACATTTTTATGCGATACATTATTTGGGTAAAACGCAAACGCGGCTGCTTAATCTTCATTTGCCGTGTGATGTAGTTGCGACGGGTTCTGAATTTTTCATATCAGTCTTGCGATTGTATTACGACGTAGGTACCTCTTGTAGCGGGTAGAAGCTTACCTATAATTAGTGTGGTTTAAGGTACGAGGGACCGTATAAAGTTGGTTGTAGTCACACGCCTGCTCTCACAGCCTCGTAACTCACAACTGACGTCGCCTCGCCTCAACACCAACGTCTCCTCTTCCTAGAGGGAGTACTCCGGCGCATCGCCTGTGCCCGGGAGACCCGTGGGCGGAGCCACGACACCGCTACCTACTTTTAACAAATGTTGCGTCGTCTTGGTGTTAATTGCTACGGATGTACTCACTTGCGAACCACATCTGGACCTTCTTTGGCTGGCTCGACGGTGTTTTTATCGAGCTCATTTTGCGAATCAATTTTGTGTAGCTACCTAATCTGCGACTAAGTTACCGGTGTGATTTTGTTACCATTTACTGCGACGAATAAAATAAACGGCGATAGCCTGTGGAACATTTCATTTGCGACCATATTATAACATTTTCTCCATCTATAATATGAACCAAAAAGGACGAAAATGTGATGCGACTGCGACGTGGCGGTGACACTCGTGTTTTAGAGGGTGTTTTATTTGACGACTTTTTGCGACAGTAAACGCGTATCTCAGTTTTACAGTTGCTATTCAAACGAACAGACGATCCTGTTCGTTTACGTTTCATCTAACAGCCGGTGTTTTGGAATTCATTTTAATTCAGTGCCTACGTAGATGCGAATAATGCGAATAATGCGAATAATTGTTTAACGATTTAGGTACCTACGGGATCTTTTCGGAGTTTGTAATTTGCCGAGTATTTAATTTTATATAGGTACTTACTTAGTACTATTTTTTTGGTTTTTTTAAATTTGAATTGGGTAAGAATACTGCTCGGCGCTCATCAATCGTCTAAGCTGCGATTATTTAAAACAATTTTCATGGAAAACCATCGTGTAATTAACGATACTAAAATTAGTTTATTTCAATCGGTTCGCGTTTAAAATCCTATTTATAATAAAATGGTTTTGATTTTCATTTAATTTCTGTCTTTTATTTCGTCTTAATAATTTGCTCCGGCGCACGTAGTTTTCGCTATTTTTTAAATGTGTTTTTTTTTTTTTTTTTTTTTTTTGCAGGTTGTGAGGCTCAATTTCTTTCTCAAAAGGGAGGCTGATGTATAACGCGCCGCGTACGTTGGAGCAAATCCCTCAACCGGACCAACGCTCGAACTTATTTTACAGCACGTAGGTAATTATTTGCCATACGAAACGTATAAATAATGGTTTTCATCGCGTAGGTAAAGGCTTCGTACGAGTTTCTGGTAGGAACTGGTGGCTGGTGTGTCGCTATAGTTAATGGCACGAATGTCGAAACCCGAACCACAAAATGGGTGGTTATTGTCTGCAGCGTGGCACAGGTGAATTTCAACAGTCATAATTTGGACAAGATATGGTCGCAGATGTGGCGCGAGTACGTCGCAGCGTTGTCACATAAGTTACTTGTTACAAGTGTCACATAGGTACAGTGATCGGCAGCTGCCACACGTTTATTAACTTTTGAGCCTGAAATATTTTACAATATGTCGTAGGTACGATTGTCACGGAGTTGTAGCGCAAATGTGTTGCGTCGCAATTGTGTCACACAATTTGCAAACGTATCGCGTAGATCAGAAATAATTCGCGCATTCGCGTCGCAATTTATTAGGGTCACAAATAAGACGCAGGCGCGTCGCCATCGTCTCTTTCGGGTCGCTTAATTACGATTTGTGTCGCGAAATTGTTGCCACATTCGAACTTTCACAGTCGTCTCGTACGTCGTCGCAACGCCGATATTCTTTATTCTTGCGACAAAAGTGAGATCGTTATTCTTCTTCTTCTTCTTCTTCTTCTTCTTCTTCTTCTTCTTCTTCTTCTTCTTCTTCTTCTTCGAACGGACGAAACGATCGTCGCAAGTGTATTTTACGCGTCGGAAAACATCGTCGCTTCTCCTACGCCACAAATGCGTGACTTTTTCTCGAACGGTTGCATTCTTCGACTAAATAGAAGCGGACCGTTGCGCACTTTTTAATGTCGAGACATGCCGGCGAAAAAGTAGGCAACCGTAGCGCGCCTCGCGCGTATTTTTGGCATTTCGCTCGAATTCACCAAAATTTAGAATAGGTACACCTACACCTGCGCCTGCACCTACATCTGCACCTGCACCTGCACCTACACCTACACCTACACCTACGTCTAGCGAAGACGTCGCTTAAATTCGCCAGAATAGCGTACATAAAGCCGAAGCGTACCTAGTACGCGAAAAGGTACACGCTCTTGTTGGCTATGTGGCGCCCGACACGTCTAACCCCAGAAATCATCTTTCTTCGGCGGTTCGGTGCTAGCCGCGTATTTCCCTTTGGAATGTGCGCCAACAGTGGCCAAGTACAATTTAGGAAAAAACCGTATCTAGTGGCGACTAGATCGTATCGTTTGCAGTTTGTCGATAAAATCGGCTGCAATTCCGACAATATTCGAGCGAGGTTAGGCCGAATGCAAATCCGGTACGAGTTTTGATGCGGAAATGCGAAAATATACCCAAGTACCATCCTCGAGGATTCCAACAACGTTAGGTATTTTCGTCGTTATGGGCGGCTGAATAGAAAAAGTGGTTCGATTTGGACAAAACCTGGCGCCCTATTCACGAAGCAAAAGCTAGCCCAGTGCAGTGGTGGGAGGTAGGTGTACCTCCTACCTACTATGCGTCGTCCGTTTTGTCGATTTGGGCGACGCCGAATATCGGCACCGCATCCGACCGATTTCGCGACACTCTGGTGAAGGTCAACGTCCGGCCGAAGGCATGCATTCGTCGTTGGCGACGACGTATTAACGTTTCGGCGTTTACCTACCGTCGCCGTGAAAACGTGAAAACGTGAAAACGTGACAACGTGACGACGAGTGTTTAGCAACTGCGACAAAAACGAAGCGAATTAGGTGCAATTGGGGTGAGAAAATGACGACGTGGACGGTTCCATCGCCTCCATTTTGATCTGCGTCGGTTGTTGTCGGTTTCACCGAATTCCGGTCGGACCGCAGTGAGCAAAATTAGCTAGATACTCGTTCTCCGCGGACCGCGGAGAGGTGGGCGAGGCGTTAACGCGTGTTCGACGTTGCGCTGTCGCTGCGGCGAGACGTCGCTTCAACATCCGAAACTGCGCCACGATATGGACGACGCCGACCCTCAGTCTCAGTCTCAGTCTCAGTCTCAGTCTCAGCCCCAACGCGAAACGTTTTCGTTTTCACGGTTCCGATTCGATCGTCGTTCGTATTTCGCTCCGGCAAGTCGACTGAAAGTGCCGAATTTGCAAAAAACAAAAAAACTCGATGAACCAGAATGGCACCCCGAATCACGCAAAATTTTCGTATTACGCTCGCGTAATGCTACGAATTTCGACAACACCCAGCCGGAAAACTGACCAGGTAAATCACAGATACGTAGCTGGGCTGCTCCGGTACGTTTGCCAGATACGTGTGTACCTCCCCGCTGGCTGGCAGTTCGTCTCTTCCTTTTAGGTTTTTTTCGACGATTCTCGAATAACTGGCGGTAATATCGTTGGCGCGCGTGCGGATTACGCTCGTGTACCTCTACCCGTACAGAGGTAGGCTACATATTATTATTCTTTCATTCGCTGTTGCCAGTTGGTTGGTTAATTTTTTGCCGCGCCAATTTTTCATTTTTAACGAGTGCTGCCGTCGCCACCGGACTGGAAATGTTAAACAGCTGGTTTGGGAGGTGTTGTCGTGACGAGCGTCTTGCGTCTTGCGTCTTGCGTCTTGCGTCAGCTTGGTGAACGTATCGTTTGCAAACATTTTTTTACTGTTTCTCACGTGTGTGTGTGTGTGTGTGTGTGTGTGTGTGTGTGTGTGTGTGTGTGTGTGTGTGTGTGTTAGTACGAGCGTAGTACGCCTCGGCGCAGTACCGGTGGAGGAATCGTTTGGACGATGCGAGGGGTCTTGGCCAAGGCGTGCCACCTCGGACGTCAGCAACGGCAGCGTGAAATCCGTTTTGTTTCTTCGCCATCGTCGCCCCTCAAGGTGGCCTACCTCCGGCCGGCCCTCTCGCGTTCACCCGAAAGATGCCGGTGCCACCGCACCCACGCGGCGAGTGAATCCGCGGTACCCGAACTCTTCGTAAATGGAAAACGTGTCTAACGCGGAAATAATTATTTTTAAAAACATTTTCTAAAAATCGACCGACCTAACGAACCGTCGTTAGGACCATCGTGCGAATAAAAATGAAAATAAATTTTTTTTATTCGAAACTGTTGCCGTACTGCGATTCGATCCGGGCACTAGCCGGCTGTGGAGGCACGCCTCTGCCGCGGTGCGGCGGCAGCCGTATTCGGGGTGGCTAATTACGAAATTACGAAGCCATACCGACGAAAAAGGACGTTACAAAATCGATAATAATTAATTAGCTTACGACGACGACGACGACGAAACGAACGGGCTGGCGGCATGCGGACACTCGTGACCGGAGTGTGGCTCTTTGTCTTCGTCGTCGTTGACCAACTATTAGCGTCATTTAACGTTTATTGTGTATATTAAGAGGTGCGAGTGCACCCCGTGTCTCGAATGGAGGAGCGCCCATGGCTACGCCCAGACCAGGGCCTACGCAGATGGGTTGACTGCAAAAAAAGTGTCAAAAGGCTGCGGTTGCGGGTTAGCCTCGGCCCAGCCTTTGGAGACGCGTAGCGGCAAAACGTGATAATCGTACGCGTCAACTCGTCCGTTATTATTATTATTATTATTATTATTAATTATTATTATTATTATTATTATTATTATTATTATTATTAATGGGCTCGGATAGAACATTAATTGACTGATACTGCAAAAACGTGTGGACGCGACCGTCGCCAAATAATTGGCCGGCGTTAAGAAAAGCTAAAACGCGGTTACAATTTCGTCGGTTGGTATTTGTGGCCGCGAGTTTGGGTCTGCTTTAGCATTCGCAGGAAACTGCTTCGTTGGTCGGTTGGAGGCGACAAAACGGGAGAGACGAAAAACATTTCGGCCAGCGTTTTAGCGAGGCGCGTTTTTTTTGTTGGCGCACGCGTACGGCCAACCTTATTCGAACGCGGATAGGGGTATTAAGGTGAAAAGTAGCGATATAATAACGTGTAATTACAGGCATGCGGTTTGGCGCCGTCGGTCTGGGCCCACCTTCGACGTGTTTTCTCGCCGTAGTAATTCGTCCATTCTTCACGGCGCGATCAGAGCGGACACGCAGTCGCCCTTTTTTCATTCGCATTTCGACGGCCCGTCCTCGATGTTGGAGAACGTTAACGGCGTTGCGGTGTCCTTCGGCGTGAACATCCGTCGGTGCGGATCCGTTGCGACACCGAGGTGAAGAAAGAAAACGGTACGCGCGACGTGCGTACGGACGGCGACCTCGGCGCGTATCGATATTATTGTAGCCTGCTTCGGGTTACCCGTACGCAGGTACCTACTGCGGTACGGTGCGCATAATTAGCGTGCGACGACGATGAGAGGTGAGATGAGTTTGGCCGCCGCTCTGCCCTTGCGCCCTTTTCTCATCGTTTTCGACGGAATTTATGAAAATTCGACGGGTGGGGAGTGCGGCTCGCGGCTCTCTGTGGCCGGCGGCGCCGAAGCCGACATTCGACGAGACTCACTCGCAGGCAGTCAAGTCATCGGCCTCCTTCTGGCGCGTATAACCTACGGCAATTGGCCGTACCCTACTGCTAGGCCGTTTTGCTAACGAGAAATAGGTAAGTAACCGGCCTGCGCGCCTACCTCGACGTAGGTAAGGTACCGTACTCGCCTATTGTTTCATCGACTCCGGCTCGCCTTACCTGCGCGTATCATCGTCCGTAGCTGTACCTATACGCCATTGGAGTTCGATCAGAACCATTCGAGCGGTTTAGCTGAAATTCGCACGCACGCACGCACGCACGCACGCACGAACGCACGCACGCGCGTCAGCTAAGGCGTCATCACATCATTGGACAGGATGAAAATTGGCCGAGTAGTTAGTTGGTTCTGAAATTGATAAAAACTGGTATCGCGTACGACAAAAATCGGTCAGTCGGTTTGGCCGATGTGGGCCGTCAAAGTCTCCATCCGCGGGTCTAAGGCGCGCTTACAAGGGCGTCGATGGTTCACGTATTTTCGGCGCTCTCTTCTCACCTCTTCGCCCGACAAAAAAATCACACCCGAGGCGACGAAAACGCGCTATTTTCCGATATCGAATGTCTTCCTGGTGGCGGAGGGAGGTTCGGATGCCCAGGGCCGCCCCCTCATACGTATACGCTCCTGCGCAATACATAAAGACGTTCGCGAAAAACGGTATAGCTAAGTAGTAAGTACCATTAGTCTAAGCGTCCGTAACAGTATTGAAAAAAGAAACAGCCGAACGGCTGAAACCTTGTTTTGAAAAACAAACGTGCGATAAGAAAATACGCAACGCAAAATGCGACGTAAAATGTGATGCGGACGGCGGCGTGAAAAGAAACGTCGAACCAACGAGAGACGCGAATGCTTTTCGATGATTATTGAAAACAGTGGCGTCCACGTTATGGTTCTAGTGTATCATATGATACACTTGATTTGGGGTGGGTGGTATAGAATATAGAATAGTCGTGTAAAAAATTGTGAAAAAAATCAGTGGGATAGAAATTTTTTTATAATTATACAGACGTCTGGTTATACACCAACCCAGTAACCCTACCACATTAACACAAAGCATTCACTCTTCTGTTTACAACGTACAACGTACAACGTACAACACACCACACTATATACCACTGCACCATATCATATACTTATATAAGTAGGTACATTACCTGAAATGGGTAAATGTCTGCTGGTTGCAAAACTATAGCCTGTCTGTTGTTGCCCCATCCACTATTGCCTAGCTAAAAATTTTGTCTTCTCCGTTTTAACAGCACCCAAAAAATACAAGTACACGTACATATATATATATATATATATATATACACACATGCAGATACACATACACAAACACACACTATATCACATCACATACTTACATATTCCAACACACATACGGACATAGGTAGACAGGCAATGGCGCCATGTGGCGTTGTGGTGTATTATAAAATGAAGATGAACAATCCTGGTAACAAGTTAAAGAGAGAGCAGGTTACTAGTGAAAAAAAAAACTGCGCTTGCAATTTTCTTTTCTTTTTCCAAGTCGAGCTGACCAAGTTTTAATAGGTACGTACTCAAAAGTGACAAACAAAACAATTCTTTCTTATAATAAGTTGTCTAATTCTGCATGTGTCCAGCAGTGAGGGCAACATCAACTGTTTTTTTGTTGTTTTTGTTTTTGTTATTCTGTTTAAATCGTGATTATTCAATCTCCATAATTTTTTAAATATTACTTGTAATGGTGATGTGAAATTGTGTGAATTCTCATTACGGATGACTCAAATATTTTGAAAGTTTGTGTTTGTGGTCGGAAAAGGAAGAAAGATGATAATAGTACTAACTGGAAAAGGCACACGTCTGCTTGTCAGCGCAAAAAACTCAAAACATCATTGAAAAGCAATCAGAAACAGAAGGTAATGAAGCCATTGGATGTTTTTTTTTTTCAATTGAAGAAAAACAATGAAACCATCGATGGTGAGTTGGTTCATTTTTTTTACACATTACTTGTGGCAAGTGACCAAGAAGAAGTATATGAAGATGAAGCAAGTGTAGCAAAGCCAATGTTTAGGTTTGGTAGATTTGATTTAGATACATGGCAAAATTTAACCAGAGACCCATTTCAGGCAGCGAGGTCCATCTAAGTTATGAAATAGGTAATTATTATTTCATGAGATTTTTACAAACTTTTACTTAGGATCAACCCTGAAAGTTTTTTATTTCGTCCTTTTCTCTCAAACATTTTTCCTCTGCTAGCCCCAGCCTAATTATTACATTTTTCAGATTTCATTATTTTCAAAAAAATGTCAAATGTTAAAAATAATACATTTTCTAAATTCGTTTTAAAAATTGCTTCGAACCAATGTTTAAAATTTTTTTTTTTTAAATATTTTTTTTATAGAAGACTAAGGAAAAGGAAGTTAATTGATCGATTTTTTAAATCCACTATTGTTTTGTATGAAGTCATCTCACAGGAGAAAATTGCCTCGGAAATATAAAATTGAGCCAGCTAGCCACTTTCATTAAAGCAAATTTTCTAATATTTTATGATTGACAAATTGTTATTAAATTAAATTATATTTTTGGTATATCTGGGTTACTCGGCATTCTAGGGTGACCTTGCACTCTATTTGTCTTCTAATCTACTCCTACTTGTAGTTACGCCAATGTTCCTAAAAAGTAAAAACAATACAAATTATATGGACTTTTAAACTGATTCAGATTCAGGAGAAAGCCCTTATCCTCAAGATTGTAGTGGTGGGACTGGTGAGCCCAGTAAGCCTGGTACTTCTTTCTGTAAGAGTGGTAAGTAATAATATAACTTACATCAGATCAAGCTATCTATTTATACTTTTTTTAATTAAATTTAATTGGGGTTTGAATATCAAATCATATCATAATCTTCAAAGTTCAAATTTATCAAATTTCTTGATTATGACCACTCTTTTTTGTAGCAATTGTACCAGAAAAACAATATGACGATGGACTATATTTACCTTTACAAGATACAAATACCCCTAAAGATGTTGATTTTAATCCAGATACACCCAACATTCAATCACCTACACTAATTATTGGAGCAGAAATTCATGAAGACATACTCGTACCTATGAGCACAAATAATCAGGTATTGTGCACAATAAACCAAGTAAACGAGGTATATGACTAAGACACAAAATCCTCTTTACATGTGGCCAATAATCAAAATTGAAGGAGCTACAAGGTCTTGAAATTTGAAAAAATTGAGAATTTTGAAATAATTTTTCCACTGCAGATTTTGAGTAAAGATTGTTTATAATTAATTAGAGTGATAAAACTCTTCTAGGACTCTAGACAACCAAAAAAGGTCTTCTGTCATTTAAATTAAAAAAGGTATAGCCCCGTATGATTTTTAAAACCTGAAATTTTATAATGTAGGGCCCAAAATATTTTTAATTTTCTTTTCTGAAAATATTACTGTGTTGTAACTTTTTAGAATTTTTTTTTGTTTGTCTCTAAGCATTCTATCACCCTGAGTAGCCTAATTGTGAAAAAATTGTGCTAAAAATTTTCAATGAAAAAGTCATTTTAAAATTGGGAATTTTATAAAATTTAAAACCTTGTAACTCTTTCAATTTTTATTATAGGCCACATATAAAGAGGAATGTTTTTTTTAGTCATACCTGGTTATATTCAAATAATTTTTCCAGCCTTTCACAGTTTCACAGAATACTCACTGTACTCCTACCAGTTATACCAACTTGTAAATCATAACATAGAAAAAGTAATTTTGAAAAAAACAAAATTTTTAAAAGTCCATTGAGAGTTCAAAATGTCCTCTTTGGTACAAATTTACTGTTGATCCTAGCCATCCTAGGTTTCATTAATGTTAAATTGAAACATATAAACTTTTTGTTACAAAATAATAAGATTTCTTATTTTTTCTTTTTTACCAAGAAGAGGAAAATTTTCACAATTTGGATTCTATTTCTGGGCCTAGTAGAGAGATGAATATTTTTGACAATGACCCTGCAACGTTTAAAATATCTCTTAATTTCAAATTCACTCCAGAATTAATAGATGTTACATTAAATATGGGCCCATCCCAACCTACTGCGACAGAGCTTTTAGAAGGTGAATTTCCAAAAAATCCATCAGGGCATCGATTTCAAGCTTCGTGGTACTTCCATCGACTACCTGATGGTTCACTATGTTGTAGAACCTGGCTGTTGTACTCAAAAACTGAAAACAAAGTGTATTGTCTTGACTGTATGCTTTTTGGCAAAAATACAAAGAAATCTTGCGCCGGACTGGTGGTGAGACATTTCTCATAAAGCGTGAAATATCAGACACACATATAAAAGCCACTCTCTTTGGTAAGACCTTGGCCACATGCAGACCGATTCTACCAGCTTTAACAACAGCGTGAAAAATGAAAATTTGCCAAAATTGGGAGGTTGTAAAGCAGCTGATTGACATATCATTATTCTTAGCTCGACACTGCTTAGCATTCCAAGGGCATGATGAGAGTTGGTCTAATTTAGCTCATGGAAACTTCAAGGACCTTGTATTACTAATGGGGAAATCAAGTCCTATTATGGCATCTTACCTCCAACCATTATTGGAACGAACTAAGAAACCACAGTATTCGTTTCTTTCAGCAAAATGCCAAAATGACCTTATTAATACGATTTCATGTTTTATAAGACGTAAATTCTCAGAAGAAATATGCTAAAATAGATTTTTCAGTGTTTCAATTGATAGTACTTTTGATAAATCAAGAAAGGAGAAAGTGTCATTTATTGTGCGCTATGTAAGTGAGGAAACAGGTCGCATTCATGAACGGCTTTTGGCCCTGAAAGAGTCCCCTTCCACCAAGGGTCGAGACCTGTTTAATTTATTTGAAACTGTATTTGCCAACTGGCAGCTTGACTGGAAAAAGTATCTTGTTGGGCAATCATACGACGGAGCTGCAAATATAAGAAGTCCATATCAGAGCCTCCGAGCTTTGGTAAAACAGCATAATCCAATGGCTTTGTTCGTATGGTGCTGGGCACATCGTCTGAATTTAATTATAGTATCTACTGTTGGTTCGTCACTGGATGTTGAGGACCTGTTTGGCAATTTGGAAAAAATTTACGCCTTCATTTCGTGTAGCAAACGGCGTGTCCATTTTTACGAAGAAAAGCAAAAGAAAAAATACCCCAATACAAGAATTAAACGACTGAAACGAATGAATACAACAAGATGGATGTCACACACTCACAAGCCTTAGATACAGTTCTCAATACATTCGAAGCCCTTATGGACACATTGGAGGAAATTGGTGCGACAGATGGAATTGCAGACAACAAAGCACAAGTCTCAGCCAATGGTTTAATCACGTACTTCACAACAGAACAATTTGTTTATACAGCTTTCATATTTTGAGAAATATTTGCTATATCGGATGGAATGACAAAAATGCTTCCAAGTCCAGATTTTGATTTACTTTCAGCTAGCCAAATTTCACAGAAGAAAGTTAACGAAATTAAAAACCTACGAGAAAATTTTGAGAAAGTAGAGTCCAAGGTAAAAGCATTTATAAACAATATAGAATTTGAATTTAAATTACTCGGAGAAGGTAAAAGATGTAGAAAGAAAAAGCGGATGTGTGGAGAGGAGGCTCGCGATGAACCCATTGAAAATCCAGTGATGGCTTTGAAAGTTTCCACTTTTTTAGTCACAATTGACATTATCAGCAGCAAAATTCACAGACAATTTATTGGTGAAGATGGTATTATCATGGGGATTTTGAAGGACCTGAGCTTACTATCTCGACAGAGGATCTATGAAATTAAACAAAATAATGGAAAGATGCCGGTGGATGCCTTCAAAATTATTTGTGGTATATATGGTGATTTTTTAAATGTGGATGATGCACGAAAAGAGTATTTACAGTTTATTTCTTCATTTGATGAATTTGACAATGCCAAACAACTTCCAAAACATTTGCATGCTGCCAGTGATGAAGACGAATTAATTGTGTCTGACAAGGAATTAGTTTTTTTCAGTGGAGAAAGTTCCAGTTCTGAGGAAGAAGACATCTCAAAAATTGCTAATATTACTAGTAAATTTGTTAATAGCGGTAGTATTTTAGAAATCTTTGAATTACTTTGTAAATTTTGCTTGAAATCCGTTTTCCCTAATTTATTTCTTCTTGTCAAAATTGCTGTAACATTGCCAGTTACAAGTGTATCAACTGAAAGGTCATTCTCAAAATTGAAATTGATAAAAAATCATCTCCGTACAACAATGAGTCAAGAGCGGTTGGAAAATTTAATGGTAATTTCAATGGAGAAAGATGTTTCATTAGATTACGATGAAATAATAAATTCATTTGCGTCAACCAGCAACTTGTTAAAAAATAAGTTAATTGCCTAGTTGAAATATCGAATAATATACTTGCCTACCTACTTATAAATTTATATTATATTAAAATTATTATTTTTAAATAATTTTGTCCTAATTGAATAATAGTACTTACTATTTGTAAATATATACTAAAATTCGGTTTTTAAATAATTTTATATCCGTTTTATTTCATAATTGACCCCCCCCCCATATAGGTAACTAGGTGGGTGGGTGGTTAGTTGAATATGCATGATACCTACACTTCTTTCAAAACCTGTGGACGCCACTGATTGAAAACTCGCTTTTGTAGCGCAGTTTGCTGCGCCGGAGTTTTATTCATTTCGGACGCCAGTCGCCGAACATTTTTACCGCCGCCCGAGGTACCAACGATCCAGCGAATATCGAAAATATTTCCGACCATTTTTAGTTCTGCGGACACCCGCGTTGACATTATTTTTCCCATAATTAAGAACGGCTTAGGAAAGTAGGTAGGTACGTGTAGTGGTAGTAGAAGTCGAAGTCGAAGACGACGACGACGACGAAGACGAAGACGAAGACGAAGACGAAGACGAAGACGAAGAAGAATAAGAAGAAAACAACGAGAACGAAAAAAACGAAAATAAAAATAAAATGTGGACGGACGGGTCGTTAGTGCCCAAAAAAAACACGTTTTTCCAGCCAAAATGAGGGGGAATGAGGGAGAAGAAAAAAGAAGCGCAGCACCGCACGGAGGTGTCCGTATTATCCGTAAAGGTTCAGTTCTCTCAAAGTCTGAATCGCGTGTCATTATAGTGACAATTTTTGTAGTGCGCGAATCGATACTAAATAGGTAGTTAGGTAGGTACCATTATCACCATCGTTATCGTCATCATCATCATCATCATCATCATCATCATCATCAATCATCAATCATCGAGCACGCTACTACTTGCCGAGGGTTTTCGATTAGCTGATCACAAATTCGTATAGCTCAGCCCAGCCCGTGCAGGTGCTTACTACCCAGTTAGGTGACCCCGCAAATTGAAGCTAAAATTCTCTCACTCTCCTTCGAATACCGTGCAGTATACTGAGGTAACTCGTAGGTGGGTATGTATGAATTATACACGTAGGTACCCGCGCGAAAATTACGCGGCCATTAGAAGCTAATAAAAACGTCCATATGTTTTTTCCTTCTTTTCTTTTTTTTTTTTTTTTTTTTTTTTTTTTTTTTGGTGGCACCGATGCGGCAAAACTGTTCTCGGGAAACGATTTTTCACTAACGAAGAATCTCACACCGTAAGTTACCGACAGCTTTTATTTCCGCTTCTCGTGGGTCGGGGTGGCCATTTTTATTTAATGATTCGGTCGTCACGCTAACCATCGATAGAAATAATTAGCGAATTGGTACCTACCTACGGGATGGTCGACGAACGTTGGTACGTACCGATATCCTACTTACCTACCTACCTACCTACCCACCCACCCACCCACTTACCCACTTACCCACTTACCCACTTACCCATCCACATAGGTGGGTGACTAGGCGTAAGAATCGACGACGTGTGCCAACTTTTTCGTTTTTCGGTACCTACCCGCGGTCTTGTGGTCTGCCTACAATTATGGCCGTAGTCTGTGGTCGTAAAATGCGTAGGTATAGCCACCTATTAATGTGTGGCACTCGGCTCGGCTCGGCTCGGATATAACTTTATACTTAATCGGTATTAAGGTCGGATTTTAGGTGCAACGGCGTCATTTGCAACTCAAAACGAGCGCACAGATGCGGGCAACGGGCATTCGCCGCTCATCTCCATTTTATGGCACAGCCCTCGGCTACCTGCACCCTTGGTGAGACTTTGCTCGTGCCCGCCATCAGACCAAGCGCCTCCACTGGTCGACCTGTGACCCGCGTGTAAGCAAAACGGTCGCTCCAATTTACGTTTCGTGAGTTTCATCCTCGAAATAGGTACGTAGGTACGTAGGTACGTAGGTACGTAGGTACGTAGGTACGTAGGTACGTACCTGAGTGTACTTCCTGCTGACATAAAGTCGCACGATGCAGGCGAATATCGTGGCCTATCGGCGAGCAAACTTTCGCATCGTCATAAAATATACCGCCTGTAAGTTATTATCATGTTCCTTGACGTTACCGAGTGTGCGCACTTTTTTGGATTTTTCCTACCCGATAATTGTAATGCCGCAACAGCCGCTTTAAAACAACTGGAAAAATTCAGCGCATATGATAACGCTTTATAGGCCTATTTACCTTCGCAAGTAGGTAGGCAGGCAGGTAGGCAGGTAGGCTACCTACTTATATTATGGAAAAGTGCACGCGATTCTTACATTTAAATTCAAAGACGCTACTTAAAAATGAAGTTACCACGATGGGGAGGGGGGAGGAAAGAAAAAGACAAACAGCGTTTATGCTCTAGTCTTATACCTGTACGGTATAGCCTTTTCTCTCAGCAAAGTTTCTGAAGAAAGATAGTCCTCGTATCGGACAAGGTGTCCATTGGTTCGGTACTTTCCCACAAAACGGGAGAGTAATAAATTTGTGCAAAAGTGGTTTTTGCACGATTTTGAGAAAACTACTTAATTTACCATTTTTATCATAATTTCGTGAAATGCGCTGCTCCGTTTGCATTGTTGTAACGAATTTACGATTTTTTATCGACGATAAATCGTCAAATGGAGTTTTCTAGTCAAATTTTGCGGCGCTAAAGTTTTTTCATCGTTGAAAAATAATGTTTAACTGGACGGTAACTTATTGGGGTATGTTTTAAAAGAATGTAAAAATTTTCCGACATGCGCAATCGACGATGGGCGCCGGCAACGACATATACTTTGCTGGGCATTAAAAATGGTAAAAAACCGAAGAAAAATCAGCCAATAGTAGCTACCTACCTATTATATAATTATGAGAAAGAAACAACAATGAAAATTGGAGAGAGAGGTAAGTATAGAAAAACGATTGAAAAAGCCGAAGCGGGTAATAGAATAATGTTTAGCTGCGCCACTTGGTTACTTGGTTACTTGGTTAGTACACCGATAGATACGCTACGTCACTTCATTAGTGGGTGTTCGTACGAGTAAAATGACGTCGCGGGTAGAAAGCCAAATTTGTGAAATATTATGGCGCGCGCTGCTCGCTCAGTAGGTTTTACGTGTGCTGGTGAGTGTGTGGAATATCGCATCAGATGGTACGTAGAAAAAGGAACATCCTCGTAGGTAATACTTGGGTACCTATAAAGGTTGTAGATCGGAATCGGATGTTGGCGGTCATCGGAAGTGTGTACCTAATGGCGGCGGGGCATACACATACCTGTAGGTAGGTATGTAAAGTATAGAGTATTTAGAGTGAGTATTCGAACCGTATAGGTATGAAGTGTACAAATATGTACGGAGACGGAGACGGAGACGGAGACGGAGACGATCGAATGAGCGGCGGAACGGGTAACAGCGTTGCCGCGAGTATAAATGCGAAAACGATACAGGGACTTACTTACTTACCTACCTACCTACCTACCTACGGTAATAGGTACCGATTAATGTCGAGTGTTGGCGCGAGTGTGAGGGTACGATGATTCGTAGTCCCGACACGTACCTAATACTAAAATAATATCGATAGTTCGTCGATATCTGGCAAACTTATCCGTACAAATTAATATTTCATCGCTAGGTAGTGGTTGTTGAGACTACCGATCCTCTACGCATCGCACCTTATATTAAACGTTTAACTCTACTCATCGTCGTACCTATCGTATTATTTCTTTCTGGTAGGTAGACTATATATATTTCTTGTCAGCGGCTACGCCGATTATGATGACAAAATCGAAAAAAAAACAGTCAGAGTGAAAGAGGGGGAGGGAGAGGGAAGAGCAGCGGACTAAAGGCGTACGTACCGTACCCGTTGGTCGGTGGTAATTTTGCTGAATCGCTGCGATTAGCGCCATGGTCGTCCATTCGACGAGAAAACATTATAGGTACTCTTTCACGTCTGATTTTGTGTGGTACGGCACGGCACGGCACGGCACGGCACGGCACGGCACGCAACCTCTCATCAATCGGCAGCCGTCTCCGGTGGTACGTATTGGCAAATTGTTGGTACCGCACAGGTAGCCGCGTACGTCACGCCGACGTCCATCAGTGGTCGATCACTTGCGCAGTTGCAGGTCGGCTACGGCCGCGGCAGTGGATACTGAATCGAATTTACTCGCACCAATTAAAGTAGCGGACGACTCGACGTTTATGATGATGTGACGCGGAGACATTAGGCGCGCACAGCGGCCGTACGGCCGTACGGCCGTTCTCCGCAATGTGTTCGCAGTCAGTTTAGCAACGAATGCGCAGCCTACACGGCGTGTACGAGCGGTGTACGGTGGCTGCAGTGGGCATACCTCAGGTAGATAGATGGGTAGATGGGTAGGTACCAGCCCAGGTACGTAGCCCTATTGCGGGTAGCTTCCTGTCTGTTCGTTAATCACAAATCAACGTAGTTGGCAGATCGAAGCGACGCGACTGCCCGACAGGTATGCGCGTACCTCACTCCGTAGGTACGCGCACGCACGCACGCACGCACGCACGCACGCACCGCCATGGTCGAATGGTGTCGCGTATTCCAACTCATCAATTCGTAACACGCGGGTACGCCTATTTACGAATGGCGAGAGAGGAATAGGTGCGGAGACAAAGTGGAGACAAATCGCGGCAGCGAAAATGGTGCCTACGTAGACAGAAGACAACCGTTGATCTATCGGTTTAAGAAAAATATTCTCAACGTGCTCCACGCGGCGAATACCACCCAGATTTTTTGAGCAACTCGGCTGCGCGATCCGTGTCGAGAAACGATCACGAAGAACGAAGTTCGAGGGTGCGGGAGGAGGAGGAGGAGGAGGAGGAAGAAATAGGGAAAAGATTTCGACGTCGACGATCGCACATGTAACTACCACCTAACATAATTCCGGAGGAACGAAATTTTTATCTGCGTTTTCGTTTATGGCGTTTCTTCGTCTTCACTCTCGCGCACATTCTAAGTGCGGAACAACAAACGTTATTCGCACCGGTCACGAGACGCCACTGGCAAATTAGTAGGCTGAAAAAGCAGTTCGGTGAAAAATTTTAGAAACGCTACGAGTGGACGCGTAGGCGCGCGCAAAGTGTCGGATAAAATATGTCACCTCTTGCCGAGGGTGTCGGATCGTAGCGAGTTCGTCGGAATAAAATTTCGATGCGAAAGTTTCGAAAATAGGCGTGGCCGCGGCCCTCTCAACTACCGACCTACGATTTTCGGCGACGACGCAGCCGCTTCAAAGGTCGCTGCGTCACTGTGAGTACGTACTGCGCAGGGAGCGAGCAATGATTATGGGACAGCCGTAGTCAGTCGACTCGACGTGAGAACGACGAGACGTCGGACGGACGTTCGCAAGGCGCAGCGCCACGTAAAGCGTAAAACGCGCGTTCGTAAGCCACATTTTTGGACGCAGCCTTCGTTCCATAGGGTGAATCTTTGCCTTTTCCGTTCTCCCCTCGAACATTCGCCCGTTCGACGCGACGTCTTTCTTTTAAAAGGGACAGACCAAAGCTTATCGTATACCTGTATACCTACACCTACTCGCTTGATATGACGTATCCGAGTATATGTCTGCTGCCTGCCTGCCTGCCTGCCTGCCTGCCTGCCTGCCTGCCTGCCTGCCTGCCTGCCTGCCTGCCTGCCTGCCTGCCTGCCTGCCTGCCTGCCTGCCTGCCTGCCTGCCTGCCTGCCTGCCTGCCTGCCTGCCTGCCTGCCTGCCTGCCTGCCTGCCTGCCTGCCTGCCTGCCTGCCTGCCTGCCTGCCTGCCTGCCTGCCTGCCTGCCTGCCTGCCTGCCTGCCTACCTACCTACCTGCCTACCTACCTACCTACCTACCTACCTACCTACCTACCTACCTACCTACCTACCAAACCTACACGCAGCTACGTCGATGGAGAACGGTGTTTATACTATGTACGAGTATAACAATCGATAGACCCAACCCGATGTTTACACATATTAAATATACTGTTTTATTCGCAAAAAAAAAAAAAAAATAAAATAAAATAAAATAAATAAATAAATAAATAACTAAACGAATAAACCGTTTACTTAGGTTCGAGCGTATTTTATATTTATATATGTGTAAGCTCTTTAGAAAATAATGAAGAATCATGTAGACACATCTTTCATCTTTCCACACTTAAAATCCATCAATAGATGAATATATTACAAATCTAATATATATATATATATATGAGAGATCTCTGTAACTCGCTATATCAGCGAGTGCGAAACACAGACAGAAACTGTGGTTATTTTAAGAATGTGAATACATATTCTTACATATGTACCTACTTACGTATAGGTATAGGTATAAATTACGTAGGTACTTGTACTTACAGTATTAGCGACGACACGTTTTCGAGCCAGCCAGCCAGCCAGCCAGCCAGCTAGCGCAGTGTCGCGTCTGAAGCCGTATTTAAATGAAGGAAAAGTGAGGTGAACGGTGATTTACAAATGGGCGAGAAAGGATCAGTAGAGAGAGCTGTACGTAGGTATAGGTGGCGTACGAGTTGGAGGAGGCAGAGCATCGCTATACTCGAATGGGGGGAAAGGAGAGTCGAAAGTTGGGAGAGTGGCGACATGGAAGCGAGGATATCGGTTCGGAAGAATGAGCCGAGTAACGAGTGGGCCAGATTCGCGGGAGAGGGCCGGAAACGCGATGCCCCTAAAGCAGACCGGTTGGATGTAACTCCCCCACCTACTTTATCATCGATATTGGCGACGTCGGATCCGATTACCTACGGGTCGAATAAACTTTTGCGGGACACCCTGTAGAACGAAAACGCGAACGGAAGCGAATCGGAATATTGCGAAAAAACCGATTTAGTAGGTGACGAGTTTAACAGCCGCGCTTCCAAGGACAAAATTTACACGTTCGCGAGGTACAGTATGGCATAGGCCTACAGCCTATAGGTGCTATATTATCACACGGTAGGTGGGTAGGTAGCTATTAATACTTAAGCACGTACGTTGCCCAGTCCTAAATATTATAACCATCTCCAAGTACCTACTATCGTACGCTTTTAGAGGGTAAAAAAACAACTACGGCCGCCCAAGTGCGGAATTACGAACAGCTGCGGTGGTCGGTAGGTATTTTCGAATAGGTACCTACGTAAGTAGGTAGGAGGTACCTACGGGCTAATATCATTTTTGAATTATCGTTAACAATTAGCGTGTGGTCCGAATGGGCCTGCGGCTATTTTTATTTGAAATTTTATTAAAATGTCGAAACGATTGCGGCGGCCGGAGGGATACGTAATCTATCTATTTTTGATGAGATGATTCGTACTGATATCTACCTGTAAACATATTATACCTTCTTTCACATGCAGCCGCTACCGTCGTCGCTACCGTCGTCGCCGCCGTCGTCGCCGCCGTCGTCGCCGCCGCCGCCGCCGCCATCGTGAATTACATAGTTAGGTAGGTACCTACATTTTTTGAAACAACGTTCACGTTTTTGTTAAAAATATGGTCGACGGTAACTACGGCGGTGGTTTTTATAACGAGTTTACCCAACTAATTATAATTTACTCGACTTCACGCAAGTTGAGAGTTGAGACAACAACAACAATAATAATAATAATAATAATAATAATAATAATAATAATAATAATAATATTCTCTCGGATGGAAGGGCGAATGGCGTACAATTCGCATCTCCGTATTCGAGTCAGTTTCGAACATATTTTCCAAAATGGTGCGCAGAGGCCGTAAAATTATCGTACTTATCGTCCGTCAAAAAGCAGATAAGTAGAGGTATGTGAAAAGGTACACCTATCCACGTATCGCGACTAAACACGTATTTTCTCGACGTAGTTTGTCGCAGGAAATGCTGCACGCGTCGCCTTACGTATCCGCATTATAGATTCAGTAAGTAATAAGGTACCGTACCTTATACCTACGCTTATATCCGAGTATCGGAGGCGAATTTTGAGGCTGCTGTTTGGGCGTCACTTCGTTCGAGCGAAAAGTCCAAAAATTAATGTTACGAGAATTAAAATTCGCTCGAAACAGTTTATTTCGATAAGAATGCGAGTGATGCAACCGCATTTATTGTTAAACTTGAAAACACTAAGCGAGAAAATGGGAAACCGGGACACCGGAACCGGCCCCTCAAACCGGACCATTCCCACCTAAAATGGGACTCGTGGTAAGCCGCGTAATCATCGAAGCGAAACTTCCTCGCGTACGGCAGTAAACTGAAAAACCGTAGCGCGGCGAGCCTCGCTAGAAAAAGTAGGTTTTCGAGAAAAAGAATTACGAATTCGGATGGCCGCATTAGCCGTCCGTAAGCTTATAATTATGCGACGGTGCGAAATGTGTCGGCCGCAGACAAAATTAAAAGCATTTTTTCTCGAAATGAAAAACTAATCGTACGACGACAGAGAGTGCGGCAAATAATCGTAGGTAAATAATTTCAAAAATTAGAACCGAAGAAATAATATTACGATAAAGTTACGAAATGAAAAATGAGAAAAGGCGAACGTGCGGTTAATTATCGCACGCAAACGGAAAAGTTGACGCAAATTAAAAACAAAAAAAAACAAAAAAAAAAAAAACGAATAAAAAGCTTTACCGGAAGTGTACCGTCCGTTGATCAGCGACAAAATAAGTATAAAAGTAGCGCGCCGCGATTAATTAGAATCGATATTTTTACCTATTGCGAAGCCGGTGGCTATCGGTGCGAAATTAAGAATTTTATAGCCAAAATAAAAAAGGAAAATGTTGGTGGCCGGAAGTAGCGTTCGGCCGATCCGCGCACCAAAATCGATAGATCTGGTCCGTGGCTCGGCACAAATGTTCGTACCAACATTTCGCGATTATCGGATAAAAATTGCGACCAGTACCGCGGCAACGAGAAATTGATTTGTACAAAGTAAAGTAAAGTAAAGTATTACTTATTATATTATCTACCTATAGGTACTCTATTATCGCCTATACGAATGTGAGTTGTCGGTTACGATAATTTTGCCGAGGTCGTGAAACGAAAAACGTACCCGCCCCCAACCCTAGGGGCTAGTACCGCACCGAGTTTAATATGTAGATTTTCTAAAGAAACCTACTTAAAAGCGATGGCGAAAGCGTGGCCCCTTCAGTTCCAACTGATTTATCGAAAGAAAATCGGATAGAAGTTTCACTTCGGACGTGCGTACCGTCGCACCTTCTTTATTTTTTTTTTTACTAATAATTTAATTCTAAAATTACCAAATTCCATCCACTCTCTTCTTCTTCTTCTTCTTCTTCTTCTTCTTCTTCTGCGTCAAAAGAAAACTTAACGTTAATTTACAGCGAATATTCGACGTACGAAATCAATTTGAAAAGAAAACAATGGTCTTTGACCTAACTGATGGGTACGATCGTACAGGCTGGTAACGTCTTCCTAAATTATCCTTAATTCCATAAAATTTGGACGATGATTTCTCCTTCTGTCCTTTCCCTTCGCAAATCGCGGTAATCTTTATCCCGTCATAACGCACGTAGGCGTATGATATATGAAAATAAGGATGTAAATGTTCATTTTCTCATTCTCGAGTGACTTGCCTCAAACCGTACTCATCTTCTACTTACGGCGTGTTAACTCGAACTATTAGGTATCATATTTAACGTAGGTAGGTAGGTAGGTAGGTAGGTAGGAGGTAGCCTACTGTAATCGGACGTGTTTGAATTATACGAAGAAAGTCTTCTAAATTAACGGAGTTGAGGCCCGCTTTAACGGCGTAGATAATAACAAAGGAGTTTAAGGCATGCGTAAAATTTTCTATAATACCGTCGAATAATTTTACATGTTAGAAGATACTCAACTTCCGGAAGATTCACCCGGCTTTGTGGCAGAGTCAACCACAGTAAACGGTGGCTGAAGTTCGGCGATCACAGGCCCTTTTTATGCCCAGCTCTTGACACGCGCACTGACAAACGTATGCCCCAATTCGCACGTACGTACGCGCGCGCGTGGCTAATTAAATGCGACGTAATTTATACGGTTGCTACGACAGCCTACCAATTGTGGGTTACGACGTGCGATGTGAGGAGTTAGTTGCCGACTGGCGATTGCGAGGTACTCGCACCGTACGTGCGTATAAAATTGCCAACAAATAAAATTCGATTCGAAATGCAGTCTACGAGAAGTAGCGGCCTTTCGGTGGTGACTGACTGACTGACTGCCATTGGGTGAAAGGCCCTTAGATACTCGAATGGATGAAGTCATCCCAGCCACTCGCCCTTTCTTTTGCGCCGTGAAAACCTACGAGTGGCGCATATGTGGGGCCGCAAGTTTTATTTATTGCCGACGCTCGCCATTTGGCTAAAGGGCTATACCGATGATAGGCGAGTCGGGCATACGGTGGTTTTTGTGGCTGCGATGCCGCCTTTTTTCTTGGTTCTGTATCGAGTCCTTTCGTAGGGACGCGTTTGAGGCTTTTGCTGATGGAGCAAAGGGGTCCAGTCAACAGCGCAGAATTCAAAGTTCTAGAAGGCTAATACTGGGGTTGAGGGGTAGACGGGTAGACGGGTAGACGGGTAGACGGGTAGACGGGTAGATCGTAGTAGGAGCGAGAGGAGGAATCGGTTGTTTAGGCTCCTTGAATCTGCAAATAAGAAATCTGGCTTATCTCACTCGTAGTCCATTTTGGAGATACGAACTTTGGTGTGGTGGTGCCGCCGTTGTTTGCGTCTGCTGATTGGGTGTTTCCAGTGGCAAGACCCCGGTGAAGCAAGATTTGCGGTCCTGGTTTTTATTACGCGATTAACGCGAGTAGTGTCCGTTGATAATTGCCATTCGCTCGAATGTAGTCCGTCTTTATCGGAAGGCGGCTCGTCGCTGCTGTAAATGCATTCGCCGTGGCCTGTTCACGACGATGGCATTTGCGCATCAGCAGAAAAGTTAAAAGTAGACGACATTGTCGAAGAATTAAAATGAGAAAAATTTCTCTACGAAATGTCACTCGTACCAAAATATTTGCAAGAAAAGAAGACGAAAGAGAAAGGTGCGACAGTTCCACTGGGGCATACTTACTCTTACCTACTCGTAAAAGATTGACGAGCGAACGTAAAATAGTGTGGTTGTGCGTGCGTGTGCGTGTGCGTGTGCGTGTGCGTGCGCGCGTAACGCATTGCACATACACTCAACCACACAACCACGCGTCATAAATAACGCACACGAATGAGAGTTACGATTACGCAAATCAGATGATCTTTTGATTCTCGTTAGGCCCCTACCATAGACACCGAGCGCTAAGACGTTTACACATCGAAAATTCGTTAAAAAATTTTAAATCTTGATCTGTACGATAGCGAGAAAGCGAATAATTTTTGTTGCGAGATTATAATCGATGACAGTGTCACTTTTTTCATCTTATTCGATCATTTTCCAGTCACCGAGGGGATATTCGAATGGTCGTTTTTGTTTTCCTTCGAACGTTGATTTTCCAGCTAAATTTGATTAATTTTTGGCAAGTTATTGCGGAACAAAGTTGAGATTTGTTTAAAAATTTCGCGACAAAGAATTTTGCAGTTTTTTAACGACGTCATTTCGTTCAGATGTTGTATTCGTTTGACAACAGGTTAAAGGTGCGCGTCCGTTCTGGCAATGTGCAGGCCTAGATAACGAGATGGTGGTGGTGGTGGTGGTGATGGTGGTGGTGGTGATGGTGGTGGTGGTGGTGGTGGTGGTGGTGGTATGGCGCTGATCACACGAGCCAGCCGATTGGCTAGGCTGACTATACCAAATTTCATTCCCACGCACCGTCGTCTCCACAGATATCGCTCCAGTCTCCAGCCCCCCTCTGCTGGTTTCTCCGCAGAAAATGCAAAGTAGGTATAGGTGATCGTTTTGGTGTAGTAGACTACTGTAGGCGAATTATGTACTCGGTACAATTTCATCGCGCTAATTAGCTAATTAGTCGACGGCCACGTCTTCGTCGCTCTTTTCCGAAAATGATTGGCGACGTGAAATTGTGGTTCGCGACCACGCATTCTTCCCTTTCACAATCGACGAAGGGCTACCTGCGTTACAGACACGAAAAACAAAAAACGAAAAACGAAAAACAAAAAAAAATACCTAATATACGACAACGAGTGTTATATTATTTAAACGTGAAAATAATGTGCGGTAAAATGTGGCGGTGGGTTGAGGTGGGATTGATTGGGTTGGGTGCGGGAATGCCTACACGCATCGTTTACAAGGGGAAGAAGGTATAGACTACGGATATACCGTATGGTGTAGCTTAGCTATAGGTATAAAATACGTAGACCTACTTAGGAGGTATAAAAAATGAAAAATGAAAAATAAAAAATAAAAAATAAAATAAAAAGAAATAGAAGAAAGAAACAGAAAACGTTTCCCGAAAAGGTGTCTCGTTATACGTATATTATATTTATTATAGAGTGATTACACGGATGCGTATAAAAGGGCGAACGAAGGGAGGAAAGCGGGGCGGGGCGGGGCGGAGAGGGGAGAACTAACACGTTGTTATATCCGTTTCGGACGAGTTAACCTACGAAGATTACACCTCTCATTAGGAGATTGTAACTGGTACTAATCACGTAACGGAGACGGCATCAATTCTCGCATCTGACCGCAAGTAGATAACTAACTATAGGTATGCGCGCCCGTCATCACCGCAGATGAGAAAGACGCCCATCCTCCAGCAAACAAACAAATAAACTTGAAAACGTACGGGCAGACGTACCGGACCTCCCAGAAGCATCGAAAAAATAACTTCGGTACCCTTTTTTTTCTTCGTTTTTCTTTCTTTCTTTCCTTCGTTCTTTCTGTCTCGCTTCTTTTTTGTCTTCGCGCCACTCGCCCTCAATCGCACTCTCACTCTCACTCGTTCTCTCTCTGTTCAAGACTATCAAGACCCCCGAGTAGAATACGCGTCAAAGAGCGATAGAGAGACTCAGATAGTGAAGGGGGGGGGGGTGAGCGAGTGAGAAAAAGAAGACAAAATATGGAGAAATACGAAGGAAGAAGAAAAAAAAGTAATAAAGTAGTAAACAAACAAACAAACAAACAAACAAACAAGCAACGCACACTTACACGCTAGCAAACGTTTATTACGATAACTTGTTAGGTAAGTGTACGCGAGTATTTTACAATAATTACGCGCGCGTATGTATCTAATAAAGCGGTAGACTGTAACAATAAGGACGTCAACGATAACCGATACAGTTATTACGTAGGTACGTAAATACGAGGTTATAAGCGGTTAGAAATAATTGTAAATAAAATACAGCCGTACGTAGGTACGTAGGCATATGCGCAGGTATGCGTAATTATATAGGTAAAATATACTTGCCTATAGTGGCAGCCAGGCAGATGAATTTGTTAATCGTCGACGGTGGTTTGGGCGATGGCGAAACGATCGGATTATTATTAGGCAGGTCGTAGCTGATGGGCCGGCATTTACGACAAGCGCGATAAGAATTTATACCCGAGCAGCAGGCCTACGCTTTGGGCTGATGCCGTCGACGCAGACCGAGTTCTGCCGTCGCGCCGTCGCGCCATCGCGCCATCGCGCCATCGCGCCATCGCAGGTTAATTTTTGCCGTGCCTACGAATTTGGATGCCTGTCTAGTGTCAGTGGTTACCCATCCATTGTAGGCACCGTATAGGTACCTACCTACCTACCTACCTACGTGATAATATACGCGAATAGGTGGACCCGCTCGCGGATATTTGGTCGGCTGAGAGCGTCAAAACGTGAAAACGTGAAAACGTGAAACTGTCGGCTGGGCGCTCGCAGATGGCACGAAGCCTCGGGCCGGCGCGTCGGCTAACGGATGTAACAATACTGTGGCCCGGTTGCGGACTGCGGGCTGCAGCTACACTTCTCGCCAGAAATACGTTTTACGTTTGACGGCGTTGTGCAGCGCACGGCCCACTCGTGCGGTGTTTGTGCGACGACCGCCAGCCAGGCTGCACCTAATCGCACGCAGCTTCCGTCCTCCGATGGGCTGGGCCGGTGGCTGCGCAGCCCCCGTAACCGATGATCGTGTCGTCCCGTCCTCAGTCGCCACCCGTAGGCGTCCTCTTTTCTGCGCGATACTCGCTGCCCGTGCCGCAGCTTACGGCGCCGAAAACGCGGACCAACTAAAATTATTATGATACGATACTTATGCCTACCCACTCGCTCGTAGCTAGGATTTAGCGTCGAATACCTAAACGACAATTAGGTCGACTACTGGGCGCTGCAGGCGCATCTCTTCGCCGAAGGCGCGCCAAGGCGTTTGTTATTGGTCACCCCATCCCACCGCACCCCATTCCGTCTCATCCGTCAATCGTCGTCTCGTCCAGCCGGATCGAGTCCGTTCTATACGTTAATTTCGCGCATCCCAAGTCGACTCGGCGGGAGGCAGCAGCTTAGCCGCGCAGCAGCCTTCACCGAGTGTCGCCTCCTGTTGGCCGTCTGCCTCGGCCGCGGGGTGCGTCCGCAACGTTCCGTTTTGTTGGGCGCGTAGCGCGACGGCCGTCGTTTCGCATTCGAATGTGCGGGCACGCAGCCCGCACAGCGAACGGGTGGCGGCGACCACGCCCCATATTATCGTGCCCCGTGCTAATATCTTCGTTGCCGATATAAAATATATTCGTGTATCAACGTCTAACCCAATAGTAAATATACGACGAGTTCGTACGATAAATCCTAAAATTCCAATAGATATTATTGCGTAAATTAAAAGAGAATTGGCTGGCGCACCGTAGGTACGACGCCGCCGCAAAAACAACAATCGATCAGTCTACGGTCGTTACGTACCATCGGCTGTCGCAAAATGCGAAATACGCGACGTGACGCGAGACGATCACATTTCACAGCTACGTCCAGCTATGGTGGGCCACGTACAAAAGTATTAGCCTAAGCGAAAGCCTTTTGGACGCAGCCTTTGTTGAGCAGGCTGTAAGGTGAACGAATCTCTCTCTGCAGCCGCGCTGCTTTCGCCGCCGGTCCGTCAACTCGCGGCCACCTCGCACTCTTTCTTATTTTGCGGCGGACTCGACCGCTCGTTGCGTTCGCATCGATCATTCCGCACGCCAGTTACCCGGCTATATTATGTCTCCGGCCGTACCGTCCACGCTTCGCACCCGAATAATTTTACTTTCTACCTATCGAGCTTATTATTTCAATTTTATTTTGTTCGTAGTCCTACATTAGGTAAGGCACCGAACCGAAGCGAACCACGTTCGGCTATCTGCGTATGCAGCCCACGGCCCAGGCCTGCATCCGTACTACGCGGCTTTGTGGCAACCGGTTCTCATCCGAGTAACCGGAGTAACGATGTTGCCAGTGGACGAAACGTACCCTACTTATACGTCGTACTACGGGTTTTTGGAGGCGACCAAACCGTCCGCAGCCAGGTCCCCAGTTGGAGAAAATGCGCTAAGGCCTGAATGTGAAATCGACGCGTCAACCTGTCCACTATAATGAGACGGTATGGGCCTAACTGATTGCAGTCGCAGACTGAAAATTCGTCTCGCTACAGGATGCCAGGTACACCTACTTGGGTAGGTAAGTAAGTACCTAGTTTTTGTTTTTGTTTTTGTTTTTGTTTTTGTTTTCGTTTTTGTTTTCGTCTTCGTTTTCGTCTTCTTTTTTTTTTTTTCCTACAAAAAGGTGACGGACAGAAAATACGCGTCGTCGTATGGACCGAATACGAATAATTTTATTGACGACTGGCGCCGACCCGACATACGTTGCCGCGTCCGAATTTCAATAAATTTGCTCGTATTACGTACTCGCGGCGGTGCGTTTTTGTTGCGAAATTCGAGTCGCGACATAGCCGGTACGCGGTCTGAGAAAATACGTACCTAGACCCACCTACCCACCTACCCACCTACCCACCTACTTACCTACCTAGATTATATAAAAAAATTAGGTAGGATGGGCGAGTGGGTGTCCGTTACCGTGCCTACAATATATACGTCTACCGTACGCGTTCGAGAAGAAATGAATTTGGCTTCTATTCCTCCGGTTCCGGCTCTATCTTTCTTTCCTCCGATCGCTTCCTTCGTCCGGGGTTAATTAAGACGAAACAATTAAACGAAATAATCACAGTTGGTACAGCTACGCGCGTAATTCTGTTCTCGAATTTTCTTCAAAAATATGAAAATAAAACGAATAAAATAAATTTACCAGGCTAAGAGGAAGCAAAAACGAAAAGAGAGAGCCGGAGGTGTGAAATCTAACGGTTATATTATTTGGCTATCGTCTCGACGGCCAAACGATTTTAATCGAAAGGGGGGTTGTTTTTTTTTTTTTTTTTCTCCATTTTCTCGATATTTCGATCGAATTGAATTTCGCCGCCACGTCGCAGCCGATTCTAATTTTTAATTTCCATCAGTCGGCTTTCCCTCGAGAGGTGGAGCGAGAAAATGGCTAACTAATGGTTGAGACGAGTATAACTCTAGGCCGATGAAGTGAAGTGAAAGGCGGTTTGGCGTACCGCGTGGCGGTCGAAATTATCAGTCCGACCAACTTACCAGAGCAACCCGAACTGGCGTCTGCTCGAATTGAGGCGGACCCAAAATGCTGACGTGGAAACACCCGAAGAACGCTTTTTGGGAACTTCCAATAGGTGGTTCAAAAGTTCGAGGTAGCGGTTGTGGCGAATCCAATTTTCTAATTTTTTATCGACGTTTGGCGCCGCCATCGGAAAATAAAATGGACGAAAGCGGATGTGACAAGTGAGATCGGGGGAAGGGGAGGGTCGTCCGCGAGTGCGTTGGCGAATTATTCGCAACGAATGTGACGAACGACGCCACATACGCGGAGGTGAGCGGCGCTTCGGCGGCGAAGCAGCTGAAGGCGGAGGACGGACAGTGCGGCAACACGCGTCCGCGCGTCCGCGCGTCCGCGCGTCCGCACGTTGACCTGTAAAACGTTGTGACAACGCGTGGACAGCGTGGCGCACTCGCACAAACGCATACGCGCGTAAAACGCGCCGATGTTACGCGTCGGTAGGTTTGCCTTCAGCCCTTTCAGTCGACTGTAAGAGTTACAGTTCATACCGTAGCCCGTATCGTCCGCATAGTGGTATACGTATTACACGGATTACTGAAAGAAGCGCTCAAACGATTTTCGGCAAAGACGATTACCTAATAATGGCCGGATAGCTGTACGTTTACGATAGTTTGCTTCGAGTTTAACGCAGACTCGGTTCGAAACTATAAAATTTGGTTGTAGGTAAGTATTTTTAGGCGTTACGAGGCGCAGTTGTCAAGTTAGTAGGTAGGTAGTAAAATATTGTAAATTTCAAACATCAACGAGCGCTAGTTGTGCTCATATTCGCATATTTTATAGGTAACTATTTGAACGGAATTTCAGCGATATGGCGAAAAAGTACCTACGAACAATTGAGCAGAAACTAGGCCGAGAATTCGAGATGGGTACCGTTTATAGTTTTACATTTCTTGAAAATTTACAGCGCCAATTGTACATTCGGTTTCGCAGATATCGCGCAAATTTTTCAATTAGACCGAGTTCGCATAATCCGAACGATTACGGAACCCCAACCGAATTCCAGCGATACGTAATTCCAGAACAAAATGTACGATTTCACGCAAATTGTCGCAGAATCTTCGTATCTAATATTATAACTGGACGTGTCTACAAAATTTCAACTCTCTACGACGAACGGTTCTCTCGCAATTGTTCGCCGTAACGTTAATTAGGTAAGTACCTAAGTAAGTACTATATGGAAAGAACGTAGGTAGGTAGGTAGGTAGGTACCTACTTAATTGTTTGTGCAGCGCGTGATACTAAATTAACAAATTCTTAGTTCATCCGAACTTCTTCAAAAAAGATTATTGATAATAAATTACACGCGAGAGTATAACATAGCGAACGAACGTTATGTATAAAAAATTTGTAAAATGTTTCGATAATACCTACTCGGTAAGATTCAAATTCTTCGACAATAGGTAGCAGGTATGGCCACTAATACGAATCTGTAAATTTTACAGCACCTTCGGAACGACTCTACCTACTACCTATAATTCGAAACGTAGATTTGAAAAAATGCAAAATACAGAAAAAGGGCTCGATCAAAACGCCGTAGGCGCTCCAACGCATTTCTGCACTTTTCGTTGAAAATTTTACAGATTACCTACTGTAAAAATAAATTGCCAGCGCTCGAACGAAGATGGTGTCACCTTACCGTCGGTTATTAGCCTATCACTTATTATTATTTTATCGTTTGAAACGACGCGGTAGGTACGTACCCTACCTGATAAGTACAGAAATGGGTAGTGGCCTATAGTGGTAGTACCGTACCTAACTTATGGCATAAATTAATCGCGATAGCCGAATGAAGAATTTACTATTCTATCATTGAATTTTGACATCGAACCGTGGTTTGTTGTTTATTGACGAGCCATCGACGCGGCTGATGAATTTCTAGGTCAAATGTGGAACGTGACGTTTCACGTTTTTATTTTTCGTAAACCGTGAACTGAGCTCAGCCAGCCAGTTGCTACCGGCGAAATATACGTAATAAATATTATAGGAACGCTATTTATAAGCTTAAGCCAACTGGCCGATGGCTGAACCCGTTGGGACGAATACCGTTACGAAATTATTGTCGCCATTAGCAATAGTGGGCGGGATTCGTGAAAAAAGCGGGATTCGTGATTCGTGATTCGTGATTCGTGATTCTAATCACATTAGGAAACGGAGGATTCGAGATTCGAATCATTTTTTTATTAAAAGCGGAACAACGAATCACAAATCGTATTCTTCTTTCTAGCCGAGAAATTCCCGAGAAATTCCCGAGAAATTCCCGGAAATTCCCGGAAATTTTCAAAAAGTAGGTACTCGATATTCGTAACTTTTTTCTAATATCAGGTCGAACGTAATTATATTTACAGTTCGAGATTTTGAGGATTGGTGATTCGTAGAAAAATGATTTGTGCGAATCGCTTTGCTGTAAAGGATTCGACGTAATTTGTGATTGATTCGCGATTCCGTGATTCTAATCATTTTTTTGACGATTTCGTCGACTCGTGCCATCAGTGACCGGGGTTAAAATCGACAAATTTAAAAGTCGACGCCGTAGAATTTTAGTTGTAACGTATTTCACGTCGATCTTAAAATTGGATAGAAAAACGGGTTTTCATAAATCATCGATCGGTTTTCACGCCGCTTTCTTTTTTTTTTGTTCCGTCGCAGAAAAATAAAACAACGCTTACCGTATTCTTCGAATCGTAAAACGTAACACGCGAATTATACTTTCGACACTCGATACAATATTTTCACGCAACTCGTTCCAACCCTTTTTTCGAAGGTTCACGCCAATTTCGATAGGACGCGAACTTTTTTCAGCTGCCACGGTCCTAAACCGCCGGATCGATTTGTACGAAAATTTGAGTCGGCATTCGTTACGTTCGGAGGTACTCGTGTGCCCCAAATTGCAGCACTTTCGAACGGTAATCACGTATTTAAATACCTACGGCGACTGATGGAACTTTCGCCAACGTCCGTGGCGAAACGACTGGAGCGCATCCAAACTCGACACCGGCAAGTTTTGGCCGAGTTCAGAACCAAACGGTATTTGGGCCAAATGTGTCGGCACTGTCGAATTCCAAAATTCATTATTTCGCGCGTAATGAAAGGCTGTGGGGCGGGGGTGCCAGGGCCGGCCCTGGTAACTCTCGAGAGATGGTTAATAGCCAGCTTGCTAGGTGTTGACCCCGTGCCGTTTGGCGAGAATGCGGTATAGTTACGTACGCAGATAGCCAACTCGAACTACTTAGGTACGTAATTACATATTACGGTTAGTTACGATTGAAAGAGAAAAAAAGAAAGAAAGAAAGAAAAAAAGAAAAAAAAGGAAAAAAGAAAGAAAAAAAGAAAAAAAGAAATATCGCGCGCAGGTAGCCTACCCTACCTAGTGCCTGCCTAATGTACGCTCTTACACGACGTATAACGGACGCCATTGCAATCCACGCTTTCGTTTTGTTTTTCTTTTTCGTCGTACGTCTCGGTTTTAATTAAAAAGTCGAGGGGGATCGCCGTACGAATGGAACATGCGTCAAAATGGCTGCTGTCTTTCACCCCCTCGAATGTACCCGGTCAACATCCGCTTTTATGTTCTGCCTCCGAAGTCGCTCGAAAATGAGTTCCTCCGATATCGTATGTTAGGTGCGTGTGCGTGCGTGCGTGCGTGCGTGCGTGCGTGCGTGCGTTCGCAAAATACGATAGGGTTGAAAATTAAAGGAGGGGCGCGTAGATTACGAGAATTTGGGAGACAATTTTCGCAGCGATGGCGGCGGAGACGCGAGAAGAAATTGGACGCGCCGCTCGTCGAATATTTCCGCAGCTTTGTTCTCGCAGTTTCGCAATTTATTCAGGGCGTCATCCCGGTCCGCCTTCCGCCTTTGCCGTCTCGTCCGTTTCGAAAAAAACGTCTTTCCAATCGAATTGTTAGGTACTTGGTCGGCCGTATGCCTGCGACGAGTTGGAAACTGTCCCGCATTATAAGTGCGATCGGAAGAACGACGAGAACGTTTGACGGTCGAACCGACTTCCAAGTTTTTTCACTTTTCCAGTAAATTTCTCGCCGGCAGATGCGATCTGAGGTCGAAGGCGAGTAGCACGCGTACGGTCGCCTATCCGTATTCGCATACGTAAGACGGACAGAGGTGCGTACTGCCTACCTGGCGGCGGCGCCGGTAAAGAAATCGGCTACTCGGCCGATCGCATCTTCGCTATTCGTCGTAGGCGGCAACTCGACTCGCAGCCGCCCGTTTTTGGGGCCGGCGAACGGCGTATAAGGGCTCGGGTCGAGCCGCAAATGCGTACGGCTGTAGGTGGCGAGGTGCGGATTTTTCATTGGACGTCAATTTGGACTAACGGAACTGCGGGCGACACACTTAGGCGTCAGTTTCGCACGTACGCGCGTTCGCGTTCGCGTTCGTCGACAGACGCTCTCCCCTTTCGCGGCGCCTCATTTCAATAATTGTTAAGGCCCGCCTCATCTCCGTAGACGAAGAGTCGAAGAGTCGAAGAGTCGAAGAGTCGAAGAGTCGAAGAGTCTCGAATATCTTTTGGTCGGTTGTAAACCAGCATTTTGCCAGCCACCGACACTATTGGTGCGGTCTGCAACGCCAGCGTCGCCCAGGGAGGTATAAAAGGTGAGCCGTGCGCGTACGCGGGTAGTCGACGCCGAGCTGCAATTTTGGTAGCTTTACCTACGTTTTGCGCGGTAGCCTACACCCGCACACCGACCGCCAAAAACAAACAAACGTACAAATTCTGGCACACCTACGTCGTCGACGTGAAAATGCGATTATTTTTTCAACGTTGAACATTTGGCCAACTGCCGAACGTGTAAAAAGAGGACCGATTGCTCGATAAATAAAAATTGCCGTTCGTCGAATATCGTCGGAAAATATCCTTTGACGAGTAAACATTTTTAGCTTTCGATAGGAATTACGCCATACTCGCGAGCGTCAGTTCCTAAGTCTTGTTACGGAGTGTTTTGTGTGCGTGCGTGTGTGTGTGTGTGCGTGTATGGGTATGGGTGTATGTACGTACGTACGTACGTATGTGCGCACCTTGTCATTATCGAAGTGGAACACGACGCTTGAATTTTGAAACAAACGAAACCTGTAGCCTCCGTCGAACAGAGCCAGAATTGGTGTTGCAATAAAGAAGAGAAAATTTTCAAAATTTCTACATATTTTCTGCCTATCCTCGGCTATTCGGAAACGAATAAACGACGAGCAACGCTAATAACGGAGAGATTGGCCATTTTTTAATTGCGAAAATTTCTCGTCTTTCACTCGGTGATTCTTGGGCCGCTAAAGAGCTTAGCTAGCGTTGGTATCATCGCTACACGGAGAAGAAGACATTTGCATAAATGCCATAAATGCCATAAATGCCATAAATCTACTTTCTACGTTACGATGTTTCGATCGTATCATCGGCGGTGCAAAAATAAACGAAAAACGAGACGCGAAGAATTAGTTGAAAATTTGCCAGTTTAGTATTTTATTTAAAAATATTTTCGGCTTTACTTTTTACACGTGGACGGTGCGCGAGTAACTGCGGCTGCACCGGCAACCGCGAACAAAAGCCGCCCCACCAGCCTCCGTTCGTCCGTTCGCTAAATTCGATTCGCTAAAATCAATTTCAACCTTCGAGTTATTCGTAATTTCGATGCGGACCCGACAAAATAACGACGGCCATCCAAAACAATTTACGTTTCCGACTGAAATTGGCCAGACCAAATATACGGAATACTACACGCACGTATCGTAGAGTTGGGTAGACTTTTTTTTTTTACAATTTTGCGCCCTTTTCTATTTTGACTGGAAATTCGCCGATTTTCGCGACGATTGATTTCGACGGCGACATAATTACATCGGCCTACGTACCGTACCCATTAATACGACGTAAGTTATAATGGATATGCTCGTGTTGACCGCGCTATACAGGCGGTGCCACATTTATCCGGAAGCTGAAATTTGAAATTTGTTACACTTACAACCATTCGTACCGTGACAAGCATAATGGACTACTCATTCTCGTACACATTCCCCGGACGGTACTTCCGATACGTCCTTTTTGTTTTAGTTTATAGAAGGTAAAATCGTTTATTTATTTTTCAAATTTTCTAACTTCAAAGTGATGTTTTGCACACATATACTTCGGTTGGAATATTTTCTGTATTTTATCGTTATTATTATTATTATTATTATTATTATTATTATTATTATTATTATTAATTATTATTATTACCACTGTAACGTATATTTTCGTCTATTTTTAGAAATGACGAACATATTCGTCCACACATTTTCAAATACCAAAAACGTAGATATTTATCAACAATAATCGTCCTATAACTCTTTATAAACAACCACTAAATTACCCGTATTTGATTTTATGAATATAGATATACTTTCTGTATATTCATGACCTAGTTGTGCCTGTCCCTCGAGTACTCGACGAGTCAGCACAATCCTATGATAACAACACCCTACCTCACTTTACCTATCCGACACGTACGTATTCTATACCCTGAACGAGTATATAATCCCTCTATTCGGTGGAATAAGACGCGGTTCCTCGACAGCTACTTCTAAGTACCTGGAACCTCTCTAGTAGAAGTCTCTGGTGAACAGATAGTCTCGCTTGTTGAATTGTGATCGTATATGTATAAATATTAACGTATATTTATGTACTGCGAGGTACAAATTATTATTTTATTAAATGTGTAAACTCACTCGTGTGTTTTAAATATTGTCGAGTCTCTAACCAATGTTAAGGTCCACGATAGTCTGCGGATGATAAACTTGAATCTATTCTAGAAGTATTACTGCTTTTAAAGTACGTGATATTTCGTGTATGGTGTAACACCGAAAGTGGTTCTAATTAGGTACATTACCACCTCTTTTGGCCGTTACAATCACTACCGCTACTACTAGGTATATATTTTCTTTTGTTACGGGGAGGGGGGGATTCTTTTAAAATTGTGATTTTCTTCGATATATCGATAGGTACCTAACGGGTAACCTATATCCACGACATTTATTATATCCACCCCGTTTGTTTTCGAGATAGGCAACTTGACTTAATATTCTCTAACGATATTATGGTTTCAAATTTCGCAAATTCGTTGGTTTTGTTTGTCCTCGTCGAGCAAGGAAAACGTAAATGAGGCTTAGTTAAAAGGAATACGTCGTCGGAAATCATCCGCGTTCTTAGCCATAGGGGATCTTCGTGGACCGTGACGCCGTACGTAGTTTGGTGTCGGGCCTTGCCTTGGAAGGTCGTGGGTTTGGGATTCGCGGCGGTCGCATTCCTGACCCTAAAAATGGCCCCGTATTCGATTTGGTTCAATTTAAATGGCGTACTCTCGCCGGCGACTGAGAAATTTGTGCCGCGAAGTGACTGGCTGCAGGATACTGACCAGGCGCTGCGCGTGCTCAAAATGCCAAATGGTCGGCACTCGATAAATACGATGATAAAAAAAAAAAAAAAAAAAAAAAAAATAGTCTGCGATAAAGGGGTCTCACTTTTAAAGGCGAAATAACGCGTTCGTAAAACTGAGATTTATGGTCGCGGCAATATTTGCGCTTCATTATCGTTTTAATGTTCACTCGATCGATATGAAAACATGGAAAAACATGTTCCGTCTAACGAACAAACAAAAAAAAAAAAAAAAAAAAAAAACAAAAAACCCTAACGCGGCGATACTTGGCCAGAAAACCCAGTTTTATAATTTTCATTTGCGATATTAATAAAAATGAAACCTAAATTAACGCGATGCGGAAAATACGCTCGTAACCTTTTGCGCCGTAAATAAGAAAAAGATACTTCGAGCAACACGCAGTCGACTCGAGTTTCTCCAGCAATTTTTTATATACATTTTAAATTTATACGGAAACTTCTTAACCAATTGGTAACGCACTCCTCCAAGACTGGCGATGGTCGTTATCATATTATAGAGACTACCTTTCGCGAAAATTTCAGCTCTATTTCTTTCGTAGTTTTCTCAAAACCACGAACGCAAAATTTTCTTCGGACATTTTTTCTTTTCCAGTTTTTTTTGGCAAAATACCGAACTAACAGGCGGCAAACTTGCATCAGACTTGCGCACGCGGAACAACGATGTATCGTGAAAATTTCGAGTCGATCGCTTTCGCGGTGTGTTCAAAATTCTGGAAAAACCGCTTTTTAAGGAATTTTTTGTTCGGCGCAGTTTTCTTGGAAACTGCCGCACCAACGGACACCGAACTTCTTTCAGACGCGGTACTACACGAGTGCTACTACTTTTCGTGACTGTTTCAGTCCTACCATTTTCGTACTCTTCTCAATAATCGTGAACACAAACGTCGAGCGATATACGCGTAGGTGTTACGAACATCCTTCGTTATAAGTATAAGTACTTACTTGAACGAAAATTGGGTTTTTTTTTTTTTTTTTTTTTTTGTTAGCCCACAATGGAGTGAATTTGGCGCGAATCGACGTCGCACTTTTCGCACAGACCTACGCGAATGCCAAGTAAGATTTTTCGAAAAAGCCGAATCGTTTATGCGCGACTGAACTTCAGACTGTCGACGACGACGTCGCTTGGTTTTTTAAACATTCGTTAACGTCGGGCGACTCGATGGGCCTTTGCGCAACAATTAGGCTCGACCGCGAGTCGTTATCGTTGTTGCTACTTGCTACCTTGCTACCTTGCTACCTTGCTACCGATAGGTATCTCTGTTTCTCTCGTAGTAGGTATCCGTTCTTCTTTTCGCTATGTTGCCTTTTTTTTGGGGGTAAAAATCTGGCGTAAAAATTTGCGAGTTCCGCGGTCCGCGGTCCGCGGTCCGCGTTCCGCGTTCCGTTGGCCGAATTTTAGCTTTTGGGACCGGTTCCTATCAAAGTCGTAGTCGTCGGCTGTTACTCTAGTCAATGGTTTTGGCTCGATGTCAATTTTGAGACGGAAAAACTTGAACAACTGAAAGCTATAATCGAATAAGAAAGTTTTGGTTTTGAACCCGCGCTTTCGAAAGTGTTGGTCGTCGGTTCTCCTTCGGCGTTGTATCCTCGCTTTTGAGACGTGAAAATTGAAACAAAACTGCGACGCAACCGTAGGCAAGTTATACAGTTGGAAAGTTTTCTTTGAAAACTCAGCCGCAGTTCTCGTTTCAAAATCATAAATGGAACCGTCTGGTAGTGTAGTGTACACCGATGGGAAGCGACCAATAGTAGTAACGGAGCGTTTTTCAAACTCGCTTGCGGTCTTTTCGGTTAGAGTGGCTAATGCTGGCCGGTGCGTGTAATAATGATGTACGGTCGCGCAATGAACGTACGACGCTTCTGGTAGGTAGCTGCTATGCCCGCAGTCAAAGTTGTCGAGTCCAAATTGTCGCAATGAAACTATAGTCGGGTAGTTGGAGTTGGTTGTTTGTTGTTGGCGCGAGTGCCTATTCGATTGTAGGTACCTATTCACCATTGAAATGACAAATTCGACGGCGTTACCGCACCTTAGGTGCTACGGAGTCGAAGCCCCACCGGCAGGGGCACCTTTTTTTTGTCGAAAGTTCACTCCGGAATGACCGAACCGATTTGAACGAATCATCTTTTGCCAAGTTTACTCGTTCCGACCTTCTGCAGGTTTAAAATAAAAATATTTTAAAATCTATCCGATAGAATTTGATTTATCTTGGAAAAAGTGATTCCTCGAGTAGAGTGGGGTGACTGCGTGCGTGTCGCAGTTACAAAATATCCGTACCTTTACCTACCAATAGGGTGTTTGCGATTTTCTTTATCCCGTGGCGTGGGTTAACCGTTTTTCAAGTTTGTTGTTTTTGCAGCGCCACTTTGTGCGCGTCTGCGTCCACGTAAAATGTGCGTGGCTGCGACTTTCTCTCGTGTAAACGATTTTTGTTTACACCCTGCGAGGCGGGGCTTACGCCGCCGCCGCCGCCGCCGCCACCGCCGCCGCCGTCTCTAACCCCTCTCTGCGAGGTGCGCAGTTTGGGAACGACACGTTGTATTTCGGCCGTCGTGCATCTCCTCAAAACGATTTTCGAACACTGCGCGGCTACGCTCGGTTTTCAAATCGACTCTCTCTCCCTCCCTCCCTCCCTCTCTCTCTCTCTCTCTCTCTCTCTCTCTCTCTCGAGTCTCGAGTAAATAATATTTAGAAATTCGTTAAAAGTTTTTCCGATGGTGAAGATACGCGCCGTGTAGGCGTTTAAGGAGTAGAGGAAATGCCAACACCGAGAGCGATCGGCCCGTAGCTACGGCCAACACTTTTGCCATCGTCCTTCGTCCCTTTTCCTTTCGTCGCGCGTCTGCGATCCCTTAGTTCTCGTTTCGGACGGACTCTACACCGACAGCGATGAGATTCGGTTTTGCAAATGGGCCCCGGTCTCGAGGCGTACGCCTCAGCAATGCCTAATCGCAGAGCTACGAGTAGGTGCGCAGGTAGGTGCCACCTTCGCATCTCGCAGCCATCGCGTAGCGCATTCATCATCTTTCCGAGTGTCGGACGACGGTAGCAATTATTATTCGCTTTAACGAGCGCACGCGGTCCGTCGAACGAAGCATAAATAAATAAAATACGGTTCGATAACAACGTCCGACACGGACACGGACACGGACACGGACACGGACACCGACACCGACACCGACACCGACACCGACACCGACAACGTATTATTTATTATTTATCGTTTATTTTTTATTTTTTAATTCTTTTTGTTTTATTTGTTTTATTTGTTTTATTTGTTTTATTTGTTTTTTTTTTTTTTTTTCCATTAAGTAGGTACCTGCGTGGCTACAATGTGACCGCGAAACTGAATTGCGGGTAATAATTGCTACGTTCTGTAGCGAGCATTCGTTTTGCTTGCCGACACGCGGGTATTAATTCGCTGTATATTCTGCAACCGTTGCGTTGTCAATCAGTTTGTGCTTTTGGTCGGCGCTGTTCCCCGCTCGCCCTTGTTCGGGTGGTGGGGAGCGAAGGCGGAAGAAAAATGCTCGGCTAGTATTTCGGCTGCAGCTGCCGCCGTAGGCATTTACGCGCGTTTCGATCAACGAATTGGTAAGCAGAGGTATACCTGGCAGGCAATTGACTCGACGGACGCTATGGCTTTTGGGTTTCGTAAGACGAGTTGCGCGTTCGCATACGAGAGGTACCCGTAGGTGGGGGTACCCGTAGGTGGGGGTACCCGTACTCAAGTTTTGCCAATTAACACCTTTCCAGACTGGCCGATGGTCGTACCGCGTCGCATAAGTCGCACCGCATCGAAGATGACCTACGCGATTGGAGCGCCCTCTTCGGCCTTTCGTCCTCACTGTGTCCACTCGACAGAGGCGTTCATTCCGACCAGTTAGAGCATAGCTTTGATTTCTTTACTAAACGGGCGGTTTTCACGTCTCAAAATAATGTTCTTAAAAGTCGCATTCCCCCGTCGCCAGTGTTCGCACATATTGGGGCGAATCTCGACCATTAAAAGTAAGTCGTCAATTAGTCAATTTACGACGTATATTTCTGAAATTTTGCAATTTTCCAAGTGAAACTTGATTCGTGGGGCAAGTACGGTCAGAATTGAGGTACGAGTAAATGCGCAGACTGGCGAGATAGACTTTTTACAACTACTAAGCAGACCCACTCGACGCTCTACCCAACTAACCCACCCGAGGAGTACCCACCCATTTTGTGCTACGAGTGTTTGCGGATAGGTGCCTATTCAGTACCTACGAACGTCTTTTTTTTTTTTTTTTTTTTTTGTTTTTTGTTTTTTGTTTTTTTTTTTTTTTTATTGTTCTTAGATTCGCGCGCCTTCATCAGCTTCATTAAATGAATTAAATGAATAAATAAGCCTGTTGTAGTATCACGTCACGTCACGTCACGTCACGTCTGTTCGGCGCGTTTATTCCTCAAATAGACCGAATTTTTTTTTTTGTTACCTATTTAATTATTAGGTATATGAGCGATCGATTTGGGTTCTTTCAGCCATTCCCGTTGTTGAAAAAATGTCAAATATTTGTTTTCTATAAAAAATACTCGAATCTCGTAATCCATCGTACCTAATTATTGTTTCATCGATTTACTACCGAATTAAGAAATAATTTAATCCTCTCATGGCTGAGCCGCTAAAGCAGAATGGGAAGAGAGTGCGTCGCCATATAATATTACGGTACAAACTTCTTATTGTAATTATTTTTTGATGTGTAAACGTCTTAGCGCTCAGTCTATGGTAGGGGCCTAACGAGAATTACCGTCGTCAGATTCGCGTAACTGTAACCCTTACGATTGTAACCCCTACCTAATGACGTGTAGGTTTTACACATCAGTCCTTCGTGAGCATGCCCCGGTGGAACTCGCACCATTTGTATTTCTGTTGCAAGTCGAGGGCGTAACCACGGGGTAGCTGTGGGAGGCTACAGCCAGCCACCCCCAAAAAAAAAAAAAAAAAAAAACAATTCTCAATCAATCACTTCGAAACATAATAGTAATTAACCTAACGACTAACAAATTAATGTTGAAAAAAGTGGTAGCAAAGAAATTGATACGTATCCGAGAGGTAAGTAAATAATATACGCGTAAGCCGAACGTACAACCGTTCGGTGATTTATTTTCTTCAAAAAGAAGAAAAAAACAGCTTGTTTACGTCACTGCTGAAATATTTTATTCAACTTCGCTCGCGTCTTTCCACGTTTGTTTATTAATTTTCTTAGATGGTTAGAAAGTAATACGCGTGTATGAGAGAAAAGCGGGCAGATTGAGTCGTGCGTTTGCGTTTGTTTCAAATTCTCAAAATACTAAAAATATGGGGAAATGCGTATATAAAAAAAACTTTTTTAAAAACCAGCGTTTACTTTACGAAGACTTCATATACGACCAGATTTTGCATTTTTTATTTTTTTAGATCGTATTAAAAAGAACGTTTGACTAAATAATTTATAGACGTTGGTATTCGGCCAATTTTAAATTTACTTATTTATTCGGATCATAACGATTAGGTAGTAGGTACTTTCAGCTTCGCACCTCATCTATAGGTAGGTGTGTAAGTTATTTTAAGGTTTCATCGGATTTTTAATCGTCTCCGCATCGATAATTGTTTTAGGCTACGGGCGATTCGTATACTATAAGAATTAATTGATACCCCCTTCCTCCCGGGAAGAATATACCCGAATGCGGTGCAAAATATTTGGTCGATTACGACCTGCCGAGATAGTTTACAGATATGCAAATTACATAGAGCGCCATTTCTCATTCGCAAATAAAATGGATGCCTGCGGCACTTTCAAACCATCGGTAGGTGTGCCAGCTGATCGAATGAGCAAATCTAATTTTGTTTTTCCAGCATAAAACCGCGTCTACGGAGTCGGCGCATCGGCGCATCGGCGCATCGGCGCACGAAATCTGACGCACTGACTAAAAGGTGGACTTGCGGCTGAGTCAGTGGCGACCATACAAGCCATTGTTTGGTCGTTGACACTGGCCGCAGCACGTCGGCTCGAGTAAGGGCTGCGAATATGTCACCATGCGGCCGAAGTGGACGAACACGACACCTCGTAGCCGACATGATTACGGCTGCAGATTCATTTCCCCCTATATGGTATCTATAGGTAAGTGGCTGTACATATCGTATCCCAACGTAGTATATTTATGTATAGTATACCTAGAAAAGCGGCACAGATTGAATAGGTAAATAAGTAAACAAATAAACGAATTAACGAATTAACAAATCCTTGCTTACGTTATAATTAATGTGAAGGTGCGTTCGGATGTTCGAGACCCTATGACCGCATGACCGCATGACCGCATGACCGCATGACCGCATGACCGCTGCACCAATTGCTTTGAAACTTGGCACAAATCTTGCGCGCATTCCTAATTGAAAAAACAGGCTCGTTTTCATTTCGAAAACTCGAACGCGCCATTAAGAATACTTAGGCGCGTAAATTTGGAGCCGGTGTATTTCGCAGGTCTACTTGCGTGCGTGTGCTGCGTTCACACAACATGCGTCACGTTTTTGCACGACTTTTCACGTGTTTGTGTCTGTCTGTGTTCTTACATTACTCTAGTATGCGCGAACGTGTGAGCCAAACTGTAACGCTTTAAGAACGCAAAAAGAGGATAGAGATAATTTTTTCAAATAACGTGGAGTGATACGTCGCGGAATACGTTAGTTGGGGCACTGAATTCGAATTTTTGGTTCGATTTTCAAATAAATTATAATTTTTGGCCCCGTTGGGGCATAAAAAGGACGCTGAGAAAATGTTTTCTGGTAATATCAAGTGGTAGGTAGGTACGTTGTGAAATACGTTTTATGGTGCGCTCGATTAAAATTTTGGATCTAATTTCGGATCGAATCATTTCTTCGCCCCTCGGGGGTCGCAGAAGGGAAATTAAGAAAATATTTTCAGCTATTATCGAGTGATACATCACAGGATACGTTGTTTGGAGAGTTGAATTCGAATTTTGGGTCCAATCACAGACTGAAACGGATGTTCCTGCCTTTGGGAATACGAAAGTATTACGCACTGATACGTGGTACAGTTTGTTTTGTGGGATGTCGAATTCAAATTTCATTTCTGGACACATTCGTACCACAAAAAACTGTGTTGAGATAACTTTTTCTAATACTGGAGTGTGATACGTAAACGGATATGTTTTTTTAGTAGCCGAGTTAAAATTTATCCTTTATTTTGGATTATCGAACCAATTGTTAGACAATTTGGAAATATTAAAATTGGATTAAGACAATTATTTATCCGAAGGATTATCGGGTAATAAATAGTAGAATGTATTTTTTGCGGCACTAAATTCAAATTTCCAGCCCAATTTTTGGACAATAATTTAGGATAAGATAAAAGGGTGTAAAAATGAAGAAAAGAGGTAAACGCAGGAAAAACAATAATCTCGCAGGCGAAACTGCGGATAACAGCCAGTAATTAAGTAAATAAATAAACAAATAAATAAATAAATAATTAAATAAAAGGAACGAAGAACGTTGAGAGAAGAGAACAAAAATGAAGGGAAAGGGGAAAAAAAGGAAAGCTCTCTTGTGTACTATACCGACATCGCCATTCATATATTGAAAGAAGAAAAAAAGAAAAAAAGAAAAAAAGAAAAAAAGAAAAAGTTAGTAAACGGTCATAAAGAGCGGAGAGGCGGGGAGCAGCGAAGATGGTATCGACAAGCGGTACCTATGCCTATACCTATACCTGTATCTATACCTATATCTATAGCTATAGCTATAACGATATAGCTATGCGTACGTATATGTCTACATTTAACTTGCATACGTACATAGTATAACGTATAACGTGTATATTGTGTAGCATACTTACGTGCACATCGATTATTAGAGACGATCATTAATTAAGCAACGTTTTATACGAACTCGACACTAATCACGAAGATGAATGACCGAAATAAGGAGTGGTGCGGTGGCGAGGCAAAAGGGCGGGAAGGTGCAAAAATAACAACAACGATGAAGATATGCGGGTCTAGTGGGGAAAAGAGACAGAGAATAATATTATGATAAAGTAAGTTTGTATGTGTGTGTGTGTGCGTGTGTGTGCGTGTGTGTGTGTGTGTGTGTGAGAGAGAGTGAGAGAATGAGAGAGAGAAAGAGAACGTGATAGAGAGGGCGATGGAAAAAGACGGAGAAGCAGAAAAAACGAAAGACCATGATGCAGAAGACGAAGACGAAGACGAAGACGAAGACGAAGAAGAAGAAGAAGACGAAGAAGAAAAAGTAGAAAAGAAGGCATAGCCGGTTGGGGTGGCTGGATGGGCGGTACTCACTGACAGGCCTCACCTTCCTGATATATAACTGTTGGTTTTACCTGTCATCCGAGGCCCCTGCACTATTATTAAGCGTCACCATCGCCAGGCTACGGAGCCTGGCACAGCCGTGTGCACATCGGCAGCCAGTTGTTCGGTGCCTGCCTACGTACATCTTGGGGCAATGTTTGTGTGGACCACCCAGCAGACCATCAACAATCCGCAAATATAGGGTTATCTGCCCGTACGGTTATATTCGAATTAAAAAATATTAATAACCGAGAAGGGAAAGAAAGGGGAAAAAAAAAAAAAAAAAGACGAAAAAAGAACAAGTAGAAGAAGAAGAAAATAATACGGTGCGAGAGATTCGAACAGAGAAGGAGATTACACCCAATGAACGTTGATAAATTTGACGTCGACAAAAAAATAACAAATAAATAAATAAATACGTAAATAAATAAATAAACAAATAAATAAATAAATAAATAAATAAATAAAGGAAAGAAGGAAGAAAAACGCTGGCAACATTCTTTCGTACATAATTACCTTATAATATGCGACGGTTACCGATGAAAATGTTAATTGGTTTCTTCGTGGCTAAAATTATGAAAATTAAAAGGATACGTGGAATGTTTTGGTTCGACGAATGAGTTTATACCTCAGCCGTTTTGCGCAGCGAGGAGCAATATGTGGCGACTCGACGGAATCAATTTTCTGCTTACGGTAAGGTCAATTAGAGACGAAACGTTGGTAAATGTGTTTTCATTTTAAAAATTACAAAAATAGATAGGTACTCGAAACGCCGAATAGCCGAATAGCCGAATAGCCGAATAGCCGAATAGCCGAATAGCCGAATAGCCGAATAGCCGAATAGTGCCTAACGCGGCTATTGAAAATAAGAAAAGGCCTTCTCAAATTCATTAAAATGTACCTAGCGAAAATGATGCGATATCGGATTCTATTCGCTTCAAAGGTATAGCTGCCGCGTAAGTAGACTACCCGCGTAGGCTACCACCTATAGCTTGGACAGGAAAGAGAATAAGTGCTCGCCAGAGGAAAACCGAAAAGAAAAACATAGCCGTTTACGAATTAATTTTCAATTTTCGCGTCAAAAATCATTATTTTTTGGTGAAATGAGATACTATTTAAAATTCTAACTAGCGCGTGTTTAGGAAATAGTTCGCAGCGACGAAAATTGTGGATTATATATATGTATGTATGTATATATATATATATATATATATATATATATATATATATATGTAAAATTCACCTCGTCACCACTCAGTTCATTAGCCTATCTTTCATTTACTCGCTCCTTATCTTTTCCATTCCTAACTTGTTCGCATCATACGAACACACTCTTCTTCGTATATATTCTCGTCATCGTATCTTATCGTCGAACATTCACTTTTACTACAAAAAAGGCCGTTGACTGCTTTCTAGCTACTCGCACGTACATTTCCACATTCAACGCATCGCTTATTTTGTTTTTGTTTGTTCGGCCCAAAACGGCTTTGTTTTTGAATTCTTTTTTTAATAAAGCATTCTCTCAACCATTTTCGTGGCTTTTCATTATATGATAGTACCAATCTTATATATATATGTAAGATTCCTCTCTTCTCTCGTTATCTCTCGCTCGTACACGTACCTACATTTATCCGCTCTGTCTTATCTGCTTTTAACTCTCGTACCATTATACTTCGCATCGATGTTCTTTTCTGTATATTTAGTTGTGATTATTCTGTCCGACTAAAACCATGCGCTATGTGACGACTTCGTTTTAAAATTCGTTTTTTAATAAATCGCATTTCTCGAAGTTCGTTTTTCTTCTTTCATGTAATGGTCTTCGGATCTTATAAATTTTAAAACTCGTCGTTTCTCTCGCTTTCACGCGCCTCCGCCATGCCGGTCAAGGTAAAGTTCACTTTTTGTGCTGAGCCATCACTCACAAATGCTGCCACCACCGTTACACATGTAATTTCCACTCAACGCGCTCAAAAAAATAAAGAATTGTCCGTTTATACCTATCAAATCAACATATAACACCACAAGCAGCCAGGGCTCCATATTAGGTGTCACGATGCTTGACATCAACATTTTTGAAATCAAAAAGAGAGTACTGTTATACGTTCTCGACTCGAGCACCTTCTGTTTTGATTTTATTATCGCCCTCGATTTAATTCCGGAGTTTCGCCTCGCACTTGATAATAACTTAATACTAAAGCAACGTAAAATCACTCCTCCTGAAATTTCCATAAACAACGTAGATATCTGGAACGACTACTTATCTGAAGAGTTATTAAAAAAAAAAATATCGCATCTAGCAGCTAAAGAAAAAGACGATATTAGCTCGCTAATTTTTAAAAATTTCCCCGCTTTTGCTAAACACTCTTTTGACGTTGGCAACGTCACTAAATATGAATGTGCAATCAACCTTTCGAAAGATACGTATGTGGCAAAGAAACCTTACCGCTGCACATTCGACGATCAGGAGGAGATCGAACGGCAATGCCACGAACTTTTAAAATTCGGCATGATCACCGAATCTAAATCACCTTTCGCTTCCCCTGTAACGATGCAATTTAAGAAAGATGGCTTGAGCAACACAAAAACAAAAACTCGCATGTGCGTCGATTTCCGCGAGTTGAATAAATTGATCATCCCGGAAAGTCAACCTTTCCCGCTGATCGATGAAATTCTTGTTAAAACGCGAGGTTGCTCGTGGTTTTCGGCGCTGGACATTAACATGGCATTCTGGTCAATACCTATTCGTGCTCAGGATAGACACAAGTCTGCCTTTATCACCCAGCATGGACACTACGAGTGGCGTTCTATGCCTTTTGGAATAAAAGTAGCTCCAGCTGTCTTCCAAAATGCACTTTCCGGCATTATTAAATGTAACGGACTTTCCAATTTTGTCATAAATTACTTAGACGATATATTAATCTTCTATCGTACCTTCGATGAACACTTAGTTCACTTTCAACGTTTAATTATCGCCATTTTTGAAGACGGCTTCCGCCTTAATTTTAAGAAGTGTAATTTCGCCGGTCACATCCTGGGACCTGATACTGTCAAACCACTCCAGGATAACTTGGTAGCTAACAAAAGCTTTCCAACTCCTTCCTCCAGGAAAAACATCCGTCAGTTCCTTGGCAAAGTGAACTTCTATCGAAAATTCATCCCAGACTCCATCTCTATCCTCGAACCTTTCCACAACCTCCTACGAAAAAACACTCCATTCTCCTGGTCAAACGAATGCCAAAGTAGTTTTGATAAAATAAAAGACCTACTAACTTCCGTACCCATTCTGGCCATTTTTGATCGCACCAAACCAATATTTATTTACACTGATGCCAGTGGAATAGGTATCGGTGCGGTGCTAAAGCAGACGCAGTCGAATGGTTTGCAAAAACCGGTCGCCTGCTTCTCAAAGAAATTGTCAGATGCGCAAAAGAAGAAGAAGGCTATTTATATCGAAAGCATTGCTGTTCGAGAAGCCATCCGCTATTGGCCCTATTGGTTAATAGGACGCCACTTCACTGTCATCACCGACCACATACCCCTCGAGGGTCTGAATCTGAAAGCTCGAACTGACGAGGAACTTGGAGATCTTGCCAATGAACTCCTTCAGTTCGACTTCAAAATCCTTTACCATCCTGGAACATCAAATCACGAAGCCGATTGCCTCTCCCGAAACCCTGTACTAAAACCTCAGTCTGACTCCACGGATATCGAACCGATATTACCCACGTTTAATTTTCTGTCCCTCAGAGAAATTAAACAACTTCAACGTAATGTAAAAATATCAAGTTTGGACTCGACCAAACAAGGTATCATCTTTCGCAATATTAACGGCAATTCTCGTATCGTATAGATAGCCAAGCAGGTGAATATCTGATCTGCATTGTTCACGCAAAGTACGGCCACATCGGGCCAAAACATGTAATAGCTATTATCTCGAAACATTTTACATTTCCAAAAATGTACAATTCTATTCGTAAATTTTGTAACTCGTGTACAATCTGTATAATGAACAAATCCCGTTGTCCTCGCCGCAGTGCCCAAATGAGTTTCCTTGGTCCAGCCAAAGCCCCGTTTGAAGTCATGTCCCTTGATACAATAGGAGGCTTCGGCCACTATCACTCCTCACTACGTTATCTACATCTACTTGTCGACCACTTCACGCGATACTCGTACATCCTCTCTTCCAAAGGTCAATCAGCCAAAATCATGTCTCAGCTTATCGACTCTGTGCAGAAAGAAAACCAGATTGGGATTCTTCTCACAGATCAATATGGCGGCTTATCCTCCGACGAATTTACTTCGTATTGCTCCCGCTCCGGCATTCGCCATGTTTTTACAGCACTCGACAGCGCATTTTCAAATGGTTTGAATGAGCGTCTCAATCAAACATTGGTAAATCGCATTCCTTGCTCGAAACACGACATATCCACTCCCTCGAAGAAGAGTTGGTCGACTATTGCCAACGAATGCGTGAAACAATACAACGACTCTCCTCATTCGGTCACCAAATTTGCTCCCTCGTATCTGTTAACTGGTCGACCTGTTTCCATCATCCCTGAAATTTTATCCTCTCCTGCAGACGTACACGAGGATAGGAAAACCGCATTCAAAAATACGCTTAAATATCACATGTACAATAAACATTTATACGATAAAAATAAATGTGATGTCAATTTCGCCATTGGAGACTCTGTTTACGTCGACAATGGCAATAAGCTCAATCGTAATAAACTTGATAATTTACGCATCGGACCGTTCCCAATCTCTAGAGTAATCTCCAACAACGTTTTCGAAATCATTGTCAACCATGGCCCTTCAGGCAAACGTTTGTATCATGCAAGCAAATTACTACGCTGTCCAGCAGATAAGACAATCTCCTCTTAATTCCTCGATTATCTTTCCGCTCCTAAATGAGAGGGGAGGGGGGATGTAAGATTCCTCTCTTCTCTCGTTATCTCTCGCTCGTACACGTACCTACATTTATCCGCTCTGTCTTATCTGCTTTTAACTCTCGTACCATTATACTTCGTATCGATGTTCTGTTCTGTATATTCAGTTGTGATTATTCTGTCCGACTAAAACCATGCGCTATGTGACGACTTCGTTTTAAAATTCGTTTTTTAATAAATCACATTTCCCGAAGTTCGTTTTTCTTCTTTCATGTAATGGTCTTCGGATCTTATATAATATATATATAAACAATAATTCTAGGTGAAAAAAAGTCTCACATTGCAGAACGAAGTATAGTGCGCGGTTGTCTACGCGCTGGTTACGAAAATACTAGCGGAGATTTTAGTATTCGTTTCCAAAACCAGTGTAGGTACGGAAGCGGCTAGAGTGGCTGACGAAAATTGACCTTTTGTTGAGATTCGGTTATTTGTAGGTTAAAACGAGTGTTTTTCTCGATAAAGCTAAGAAAATGAATTTTTCAGGACCATTATCAGAAGGGTAAAAGAGAGAAAATCACACCGAGCTGCTAATACGTTGGGAACACATTGGCTAATCAAAACTACAATTTGTAGGTCTGGTACTCGTTAAGGAGGTACGGTTTGTACCAAATTTCGTGACCAATGAAAGAGAATTGCAACTTTTATTGAGATAACATGAAAAATTAGCACCTACGACAGTCCCAGGGAATGAACCATAATACCAATAGTTACCAAATTTGAAAGCGTGTTAGATATACTTCGAATTAATACTTGTACCAAATCTTTTGACTATAGCTTGAAAATTATTCGTTTTATAGCCATTAACCGGCCTAAAAAGGTAAAAATGTGACAAAATCGTCCCTGCCAGACGTAAAGTAAGACCTATCCGCACTAAAATTGGTAGATATTTTTTTGACCTAAAACACGTACGTGTACCAAATTTCTGGCCTATCGATTGAAAATAGCGACCTGTACGCTGTTCGATGAAAGATACGTATAAACTGACCGACAGGACGGACCACGTGCTTGATCCAGACCACAAGCGATACGGTTTTTATTTAGGCGGATGCGAATATGCGTTTCAAATTTCGAAACCATACGATCAAAATTACGCACGGAAATGGACTCGACGCGAAAGAGGGTGCATTTAGAAAAAAAATGAATTTTCAAAAATAGTGCCGAAATGCTTGGAAAATCGTGAAACGAAAAACGTATCCGCTTCCACCCTTGGGTCCGAATATTCGGGCAACTGTAATAAATGGATTTTGTTTTACAAATCTACCGGAAAGTAGGAATCTAATTAAATAAATATACGTATATGTATAGTGGCTCCCTTTTCCCCAGTAGCTTTGTGGCACAGATGGAATGGTGACGGTTCTATAAGCAGGGCTTGTAGGTTCATATCCTAGTTAGGCCAGTGAATTTTTTATAAAAATTCCGACCTAATGGAAAATTAGTTTACTTTGTGGTTACATCATTCATCAACGATAAGCACTACTTTTCGTTCGCAAAGTATGGTGGTAAACGTTGATTTTCCGATAATATATTGTAAAAAATAGGTACAATATCGCGAACGTGAAACGTGAAACGTGAAACGTGTTGCCGGTCTCGTTTCGAAATTGGTACGAAAGAAAATTATTGCTTTTAGTTTCGAAGTCGCATGTATAGGTACTAAGGTAGGGTAGGCTAGGGTAGGGTAGGCTAGGGTAGGCTAGGGTAGGCTAGGGTAGGCTGCCGCCTGCTGCGTGGGCGGCTGCAATAAAGTTGGATGAATATTATTGCGCGTAAGTAGATACGACATAATTATTACGGTTAGTATTATTTGGTTAGCGAGTTAATCGTAATGATAACTCGGAAAGTAAGTATTTTCATCGATAAATCGGGAGAGTCGTCGTTCTAAGCGGTTTGATTTAATATCGATGGAAAAAATATTTTTTATTTTTTTTATTTTTTTGGAAATCCGCTTTTCTAGGCACGGTCTACAAGGTGCAAAATAGTTCTTCATTTTGAGTATATATAAATCAAAAATTTTTGTATCTCAATTTACAAATAAATAAATAAACAAAACACGTCGATTACAATTTTTAGTACCCATTTAGGTACCCACGTTGTTTCGACATTGATAATATACGTTTATTATCGCCTATATAGTAATTATGTTGTACCTATACGTGTACCGGCGGACGTGAGGAATTTCTTCGTTATTATTTTCAACATTTCACGTCGAGTGAAAATCACAAAAAAATTAGTACCTAAATGTTTTTCAGCCCTATAATAATCGTTGTAATATACGGCATTTCCGTGCGCCTAATCGGAAAGCGTAGGCTAGCGCATTATTTTTGTGCTTATGCCGCGTGTTGGACGTAAGGCCGTACTACAGGCCGACGCTCATAATCGCCAGAGATACTGCTAATGGGGCTGCTAAAGTTTGCGTACGAGGAGGTGTTGACGATTGTGAATTTATGTTGGTGCGCCACCGAAGCGTAGACATTGGATAAAAAAACAATTTTCACGTTGACGCCGAAGAGGTGGTGGTGGCTTCGTTGTGGAAAGTTAAATCGGGTCGAGTTTTTACGTTTACTACGGCGTTCCTAAGAACATTTTTCAGCGGGTAACTCTGTTTTGGCTTTCAAGCTGCGCTAAAGCAATTTCGAAGATAAATTTTTCGGGGTTGACCGCTGCGGGGGACATTCGTGGGTGGGTGTACACGGAGTTTTTCTTTGTTCTGTCAAGTTTTGCTGGGAGTAGCGATCGGGTATACGTTGACCCGGCTTCGGAATAGCCTTCATCCTGAGTGGTACCTTCCACTTACGCGCCAGGATTAAGACAATTGGTAAGATATGTTCCTTTTTGGAGCCGGAGAGCGGATTCAACGAAGCGTTTCGATGGCGTCCATTCGCGCGAACGGGTACGGTAGCCCTCGCTGCTGCCGCCGCCGCCGCCGCCGCCGCCGCCGCCAAATAAACGAACGATCAAACGAAACTCGTCGCATTTGTGTCGGCAGGTTGGCGCCTGAAAACGAAAGGTAGGCAACCCAGCGTACAGCGTGCGCTGGGCGAACGAACCGGCGAACGAACCAAGGAACGAGTATGGCGCGTCGACGCCGTTGAAAATTACGACGTTGCGTGACGACGTGACGTGACATGGTCGTCGGCTGCAGCGGAAACCGTGCGAAGCGAAAAAACGCGGATAATATAATTATTACACGATTAGATACTGCGTAGACTATCGATTAGTAACACTCCATTCGAATAATTCGAATAATTCGAATAATTCGAATAATTCGAATAAGAAAGACGGGACCGTCTTTAAGACGATCGCATTTCCACTCGGAACCGAGTTCACAAAGCTAAAAATATCGGTGCAAACGAGAAACACTTTCGGACGCAGCCTGTAATTACGGCCTTTACTCCGTCGAATAAGGCGAATATCCACCTACATCTGTTCCTACCTTTTCGTTTCGCCTGCACCTCCGCCCTAGGCGCAGTCAGCTCCCGCTACGTCTGGTCTTGCGTATTTGGAATCGCGTAGGTATATGGTCCGCAGGAATGGTTTGGGCCGCCGACCCGCACGTGCGACACAATACGTGCGTATTGCAGCCCACAGCCCACAGCCCACAGCCCACAGCCCACTTACGTATATAAGTGTCTCGGCATTTGTGGCTGCACACGGCTGACGGCTCCTCTTCGAAGGTTGCCAAAAGTGAAAAAAATGTATGGCGACGACCAGCCGCGCTTCGTCGACATTTCAACGCGAATTCGCCGGTGGTAGCCGGGTACCCGGCTACGGGTTGGTGCCCGAATGAAGGTCGCCACCGCCGCCGCCGCCGCCGCCGCCGCCACTTCCAAATTCCGACGCCACCGGACATGGGGCACCGCGTCTACCGTTGCGTCATCCGTAAAAGTATTTTCGGCGCAGATTTTCCACTGCGGCCTCTCGCCTCCACTCCCACCCCGCGACAAATACACGCTCGCACGCACACGGTCTATCGGTATACGCCCCGAGCAGATACGCATATAGTATTTATATATATACCCTGGGAGTATCGAATGCGAATAGAGGACGCCGGTCGCGTACCCGGGATGTTTCGGCGCAGGGGGCTGAGTATAGTTTATTATGAAAAGTACGGTCTTCTTCGATTCCCTCCGCCTCCCCCTTGTCCGCCGTTGGAACGCGCCGCACTCCTTCTCACTCCGTACGGATATAAGCCAAGCTGAACTCGTTGATTAGCCGCGCTGCCCGTTTCAGCGATGACAGCGCGATAGCCTGCGCAGATGGAAACGATCCGAACGGGTAAACCGGCCCAAACCGGCAGTCGCGCATCATTGTAACCAAGTGCCGGATAGCCGCGCACTTTGGTGTTTACCTGCGGCGGCTATCCACTGGCGAACAGATCGCAGCTGCTGCTGCCGCCGTAGTCTACTCGAAAGACTGATCGCGTGTAGGAATGTGCGGCATGTGGTACCGCAGGTATAGGTAGGAGGTACCTGCTTAGGTCGTCGTATAGCGAATGACGTGTTTATTTGCTCTTTGTTATTTGGTGGCCAGGGGGTGCCTTCAGCCCTTCGAGCCACCGTTCGGAGACAAAATGTGGCCATCACTCGTGCGGAAGCGCGCAATTTGCAGTGCCATCAACGTTATCGACGCGATTGCAGTTTGTCGTGATTTGCGAATCGATAGTCGCCATCTTTATTCGTTCGTTTACTCTTTACTCTTTACTCTTTACTCTTTACTCGGTTAGTTAATCGAGGAGAAAGCCACAAAATCTCCGCGACGTTATTGTCAGCGTTGTCGGCTAACAGACGGCGAGGAGGGATGGGAGCCGCCAAACGAAGCCGAACTCGGTACCGTGGGAGTGGGGCAGCGGGGGTGGGGACGACAGCTTCGAAAGAGTGGCCGCTTGTGGCGGCAGCGTTCGGATGGACGCGCCTCCTCCGTATTTTATACGTTTAATACTCGAGGTAGGTACGGCCCAATAGGCTATACCTGCGTTATGCTCGGCTGCGGTCCTGCGGTCTGCTGCTATGAAAAGACGGACCTCGCTGTCGTCGCTCAGGCAGCGGGCCGAGGCTGAAAAGCCCCGCTCTTAGATATTCCGTTTCCCGACGGCCCCCGTCCACTACCACCCGTCTCCTTCCCACTTGCGCAGACACCGCAACTAATTTACCATCTTCGATCTTTCTCCGCTTCTAGCGTATTTTTTTTATAGTAATTCGCCTTCGAAATGTTTCGTCGTCGTCGTCGTCGTCGTCGTCGTCGTCGTTTTGTCCTTTGGTTGCCGCACCCGTTACTCGCCCGTCCACCATATCATCTGCAGACAGGTACGTACGTCCTACACGCAGGCTACCGTGCGCTTTCGTTACCAAATAATGGAGTCGAACGATTGTCAAAGTATAACGGCGATGCCGTACGTCATAATACGGCTAGGTAGTAGTTACACGTGTGGACCGTACACGTAGTTTGGTGGTGTGCTCGGTTTGCGTTGCCGTCGTTGAAACGCGCGTACGTCTGCTGTTTGGCGTCGATCGAAAGCGCTAAATTTGACGTTGGTAAAAATAGGAAATTCGCGCTTCGGATGCGGCCATGCGATGTGGTGCTCGACGCGGGCACGACGTTAATAGAGCGGCGCGGTGATCGCCGAGGCAGGAAATGCGCAATACGCGACGCGAAATGCGGTCACAACGAAGCGTTAGTTAACTCGACCGCATATGCGAGTCGCACCCCACCCTGGCCATAGCGTAGGCTAATGCCGTAATGTGCGCAGGTAATACCGAACAGACGATGGCTATACCCATCGGCGTAGCATAGCCCGACCGTAATAATATACGTAAAAAACACAAAAAACACAAAAAACACAAAAAACACAAAAAACACGAAAAACACGAAAAAAGAAAGGAAAAAAAAAAAAGGAGAGAAAAAAGGAGAGAAAAAACCGAAACCGAAACCGAAACCGCAACCGCAACCGCAACAACCGTCTATTAGTACAAATGTCATATTTTGTCACGGATAATAATTTCGTAATTTGGCGGGATTCGGGTTCGCCGAAAAATACGACAGCTTTTGGCGACGCGCCAAACCGGCGAGAAAAATAATTTTCAAACGTCGACGCTAATCAAAATGTTATTTTTGTGCGCCTTTAAAATGCGAGAGACGAACCAGAACGCACGCACGCGCGCACGCGCGCACACGCAAATGCGAGAGAAGGGGCGTGCGACGCGGTGAAAGCGTCGACAGTCGGAGAGTTTGTTTTCCAACGTATAGGCCGATTTTGGTTTGGGAGGCCACGGCCGGACCTGAGAGCAGTGGCTGCGAAAGAGCAAAGAGCCGATCTCGAGTCGTACGTCACGAATATGATTTCGTTATAAACAGCTCACTCAAATTGTTGGGCGAACACGGTATGTAAGTACGTTAAGGTTAGACAGTAGGTATCTGTAGAGACGTTCGTCACTTAGTCAGGTGGCGCACCCACCGCCACCCTCGAACCAAGTCGTTCGTACCAACGCGTACGGTGCCCATCCGGGTTCCACTCGTACCCACGCATTATCACGGTGTGCGCTGCGTAGGCGTAGGAAACGGGCCACGACCTTCGCCGGACGCGCATCAACACAATAATCCGCAACGCGGGACAGCCGATACGAATTCGCCGAACTGGCAGCCGCACGAAAATTCGTTATTCTCCTTCGTCACCAAAATACTAATTCGCATTCGAAAAGGTTGCTTTTCGGGCATCCGACAGCGGATTGCGTAAGGTTGAAAGGGGAGCGACCGCAACCGCTGGAGACGGAAATGTCAGTTCGATTGAACGCTCCGCTTGCGTCGTTCTCGTCCACCGAACTGCAACACCGCAGGTTCGCAGGTTCGCAGGTTCGCAGGTTCGCAGGTGGCTCGCAATTTATTTAGATCGTCTTTTTCTGAAATTCCAGCTGCGTTACGTGTCGCTGTCGTCCTTGTCGTCCGATCTAATTACCTACCGCAAAGACAACCAAGTAGCCACCTACCTAGCTACCTAATGGCACTTGGCAGCTGCATAACAGGATGGTAGGTGCCTGCGTGTAATTACACTATCACATATTCGTACGATAGAGAGTACCCACCCGACGTAGCTACACGCGGCCATAACTCACACACCTACGGCCACCGTAAATGTCTCGCGATTAACAACCAACCTGCAGCCGCGAATTGAACATAAGCGTTGCGTAGGCCGTAGAGGACGGACTGAAAGCTAAATACGCGCCAAGCCAAATCTACGTGCTTGTATCTGTAACTATGGTCACGTGGTGGCGTTACGAGGCGCCGAATACCATTAAATCTTTGAAAAATTGAAAATTTTACGAGTCCTTAACGGTTCCAGTTTTAGCGGTACGGTATGGCATGGGATGGCATGGGATGGCATGGGATGGCATGTAAATTTATGGGCACAGAACGTAGTGCGAGTAGCTATATACCTACCGTATTAATAATTGTTGTTGTTTTAAAAGTCAATAATTATTGAGAATGGCTGTTTTTATATTTTTTATTAATTGGGTATTCGTTTCTATTATCGTGGTGTCAGACTGTCGATGTTTTATCAAGTATCTCCTAAAATTTGATTTGTTTTGCGTTTATAGCGAACGATGATATTGGCATAGTAACTACGTAAAATAAATAATCACCTTTTATGTTCTCACATATCGCAGGAATGCGATGTATGCGGAAAATCATTTGACATCCGAAAAAATATTTTAAAGCGCGTTAAAATTGCTCACCATAATTCGTTTGTAAGCTATTTAATATCAGAATGATGTATTATAATAAAGAAGCTCTAATTACGGTTCGATAATGCGCTCTCGATTTTCATTAAATAAACACAAAAAAAAAATCCGATTGTAGGAGATACTTAACAAAACATCGACAGTCTGACACTACGACAATAGAAACGAATACCCAATTATAATAAATATAAAAACAGCCATTCTCAATAATTATAGACGTTTAAAACAATAGGTAATAATTAATAATGACGGTAAGCTAAAACTGGAACTGATAACGACGTAAAATTTTTAATTTATCAAAGGTCCCGCATTTATGATATTCAGTGCCTCCTGATAACGTTACACAAGCGGATTTTGTAATATATGCGAAATAATAATAATAATAATAATAATAATAATAATTATTATTATTATTATTATTATTATTATAAAATATTTTAAGATATGTAATAGCAGTTTACATTTTTACCACTTTTTATTAGTCACTTTGTCGCGTTTTCACAATCGTGTGGCGACTCCGCTGTCCGCTGTTTGACCTACAGCCGTGAAACTTGGAACAATGTTGGAAATTTTTCATCGACTGCACATTGTGGTTAAAATCGTTGAAATTCAGAGATTGGTTTCGAAGGGAACGGTTGTCAAAGTTTGGTAAATCCCTCTCGTTGCCACAAATTCGAAGATTTTGGCGTGAAATTTTTATGGTGGTTGTGGTGACTTCCTACCAATGGTGACGAGTGTGCTTGCGCACTTGCTGGTAAGTTGTGTGGCCTGTCCCTACATTACGTTGGGCAAACACTCTTTTCGTACACACGGGTCAGTGGCTCACCACTACTAATATAATTTTCATACTGAGCAAGGCTCACACACATACGAGGTTGATTAGTAGTTGTACGCATGCGCTTACTGTCGCCTCCTGCAGTGGTTATAAACTGTCAAGACCAGCCAACGAGAGCGTCGCGGTACGTCCTCCAATTTGGTGCCTACATTTTTGCAGTTTGTGCCCAAGCCTTTCATCACCCTCAAAAACCTCCCTTTTTCTCACCCGCAATTTTGTTGGAGCGCGCAAACTGCCGCAGGCATGTAGCTAAAGGCAGATGCGAGAAAAAGCTGAAAATCTTTTTTTGGAGTCACGATCGAATAAAGTTGGCGAATGGTGCCCTCGATGGGCTTTTTTTCTTTCTTTTTTCCGGTCAGTTTGTAAAATTTTCACGGCAGCTGGCCATTTTGGAGCTGCGGCGGTTGTTCACACGCTAATAAATTGCAAAACCACGTCCGTTGACCGGCAGCTTTGTTTTCTTTCGCTTTTCCTTTCTTTCTTTGGGCTGCTGCTGCAGGCTGCCGATGTTGCCGCTGCGCTTGTTTATGGCGTTCGCACCTACGGTCGCGGCGCTCGGCCCCGAATCCGACACCCGAATGTCGTCGACTCATTCGCGTCGAAATCGTCGCTCACCCCGTCGCCCTTCGTTACGCCCTCCGCGTTATACGCCTGCAGCTATACGCCCTCTACCGGCCGGTAGGTACATCCGCGCGAAGCGTCTGGCCGGTTATTCAGCTCGCATAAATGGAATCTAGGCGTCCCTATTGGGTGGGCACGGGCGGGGGGGTAGCTATTCGTTTTTCTGCTCGGTAATTAGCTACGGCCTCCGATTTGGTCATTACGGCAAATCATAGCGTACGTCACGAATAAATGGATGAGTGGATGAACGGATGAATGGATGAATGGATGAATGGACGAATTGCATGGCATGGCACGAAATGGTAGCTATGAGGTCTGTGCAGCGACGACGACGACGACGACGACGACGACGAGGACAACGTTTATTCACCGTAACGACATTTCGTTTCTTCGTGCAGTGTGGTTCGCATTTCGTTAGAGTGGCGCCCCCACAGAAACTCGTTTAGACCCATCTGCACTTTTTCTCGTACGTTGGCCCACCAAAATATCGTTTATTGTGACTCCGTCGGCCGCCATATCGTCGCCTCACCGCGCCACCGCGCCACCTCGCCTCCGTGCCTCCGTGCCTCCGTGCCTCGTACGCCTACGTTATATACGCACGCGCCTACACCCACCTACAGCGAGGCTCGCTACCAGCAGGTATGCGCATGAGGGTGATACGAGATGAACCGCCATTTGGTGTTATCAAATTATAATATACGTGTATATATATATATATATATATATATATATATATATAGCGTGGTAATAATAAACGGTGTAGAGTTCAGGAAAAAGCATCAGTTCGAGTGAATAACGATAGACGGCTTCTCATCTCTTACCATCGTCATACGCGTACCCGCCGGTACAGAGCCTTACCTACAGGTACAATTGACGTCACGTCACGTCACGTCACGTCACGTCACGTACGTACAACTGTACTCAGCTTACCGGTAGGGTACGCAACCCGGTAACCAATTAAGGCGCCGAACGAAAGTAACGAAACTCGCCCTGCCATTCGTTCTATTCGACTAAAAGAAACGCCACTTTGCAGCCTCCGCCGCCGCCGTCACTGCCACCCTTTAATGCCCTCTGCTGCAGATTATGGCGTTTTCCTACTGCTCGATATACGTCGGCTGTCTACGACGGATGCGAACAGCCAAAAGTAACTGCGACGCGTGCGCCACAAGTTAAAAAACGCGTCCGAATGGACGGATATTTGTGTGGAATTTAGGCTTCATTGGCAACACCGACGCCAAGCCGCCTTCTTCTCCTTCTCCTCCTCCTCCTCCTCCTCCTCCTCCTCCTCCTCCTTGTGCTATTCGAAACAGCATTTTAGACACCCTTCTTATCTGTCTGTTGAAATTTCGTTTGGTATAGGCCTATATAGAGGGCAGCTGCAGCTGCAGCTGCAGCTGCAGTTGCGGCTACGGCTACACAGCGTATGGGCTGTAGTTGCAAGCCGGTATACCGAATACGTGACTTTATTATGCGGCAATACTCGTGTCGAAAGTTAGCGTTCGCATTGGGGGGCGCAACGTCGTACCACATGCGGCCAAAGCGGGCGTCGCGAATTCCGCGAATGTCGCGAAGCACAAACGTAATGCGACAGACTTTCGAGCGGTGCGAGAGGTGGGTGGTGCGACGGGGTCGGAGGCGGTACGGCTCGACTGTGAGCGCGATTCGCCAGCGATTCCGTTTGCCGCCTCGCAATCCGCATAATTTGTCGCCGCGAATAGCGGCCGAAGCGCCATTTCGTAGCGCGTCCGTTGCGTGCGTCGTAGGCGGCTTTTGGCCGGGCGCGTCACGTCGCCGCTCTCATCGCCGGTTTAATTATCGGCGACGGAAGCGACGCGTCTCGCTCCGGCTGCGCAACGCGTCGAAAGCGGATCGGCTGCGACTTAATGCCGGCCAACACTACGCGCCAAACGGCAGCCTCGCCTACCTACCCGATCGCTAATTTATCGTTTCTCCCTTTTTCTCAGTCGTTTCCCATTCGTTCGATTGTCATTATTTTTGGTTTTTCACCCGATTCGAGGCGCACGTCTCTGCCCACGTCGGCCATAATATCGTAATTATAAACGACGCAAAGTAATTTAACGCCGTAAATCCAGCATTCCATCCGAATCGTTTTTCGTCTTCGTCTTCGTCTTCTTCTTAGCTTCTTGTCGCCGACAACTGCGGACAGCGTACATCCCCTGCGAGTGGATACCCGCAGCTGCGGCGTACGCGCTAAATTCGCAGTGAACTGTTTTAACCGTGTTCCAAAAAAGTTCTCTTTTCCAAAGTTGACACTTCGCTTCTGCGCACCTACCTACGATTTTGTGTCGATATTTTGTCGACTTATGGAGAACGTGCTTCGCTAGCGAACTTTGCGGACGCTTTGGAATTTGTCGATTCACGCGGACCTAAAAACATGGGCGCCTTATAAACGTCGCATCCTTTCCGATCGCGGCCCGTCGTAGCCGTCGATTTTGATTAAATAGTCGTAATTAGCGGTTGGGTACGCGCGGCTGATCCGGAAAGCTGCGTGCCACGTAACCGACTACGTAGGCAGCTGGTTAAGCGGGAAATCGTCTCTTCTTGGTCGCACCACTTGCGCGATAGGCGCAGTCTCTTCGCGTGCCTACCTACTCCGTTAAGCGGTGCACAAACAACGGCCGCGCAACGATTCCGCGCCGACGGACGGATAGCCTGAGAGTGGCGCTCCGACGGAATGTTGCCCATCGTACGGTCGCGCGCCAAAGGTTTTTCTTTTAAAGGCGACCGTTCCCAAAGGCGTACGTAATTCGATCGCAAGGTGACCAACTTATTAATCACCGTTAACTTATATCGGTGCTGTGGAACGACCCGGGATGTGCGGGGGAGGGGATAGCCACATCTGTTCACTTCGTAACTGGCGAAAAAGTATGGCGCCGAAAGCTCGCATTCGTACGTATACAACGCGATATTTTATCAACCTATACGAGCATTATTGGTAAACCGACGATTCGACCTATTGGTTTTGGTGCGGATCGGCCGTACGGTACTTTTGGTACCGCCATTTTCGTCTTTATTTTGGCTATAAAATTCTGTACGATTTATTCTAACGTGTTTTAGAATTTTGGTACGGATCGCGTCTAGTTGGCTGGCTGGTTGGTTGGTGTTATTTTGGATTGGATTGGTAGGTAGGTAGGTACGTACGTACGTACGTACGTAACATGCATTTACGTGGCTGAGACAGTGCTGAACTGCTTCCACCCCATCTCACAACACTCTCTGCCACAGCTCGAATTGTTTCGTCGCCGTTGCAATATTGCGTTTTACTAAGCAACGCCGGTCCTCAATTCGTTGTCCCTCCACTGCCCGCGCCCGTGTATCTACCGATAATTTAGCCTATTTTTTCGACCAAAGCGCCGTTTAACAGTCGCCCTTTTGTTCTGTTCGACCTAACGCCTTATAGAGGTCGAGTGGGCTACCGTTTCTCTCGATTTATTCTGAAAAAGCGGAAATTTCCCTACTTACTCTACGGAACGCCGATTGCGGATAAGAGGGACGAGGAATAAGGGAACGAGGAGGACACGAGTTCACACCGTCCGTCCGTCCGTCCGTTAAGGCGTCCTTTCGCCGACAGGTTGTAACGCCGTCGTCATTTTAGTATCGAATTAATAAAAGCACCTACTACGCTTATTATTTCACTCGGTTTATTCTCGGGGCAAGTGCGGCCGGCGAGAAGCGTCCTAAGTTCGGGTAGGTACCCACGCAATATACTCGCAACGATAAATTGCGAGCACTACGCCACTAGCTACGATACTATCGACTGGCTGCGGTGTTTTAGCAGCCGGCTGCGGTAAAGCCGGACGGCGGGGGGAGGGGGGTCTCTATTTAAAACGAGTTTCGCACGCATCCAACGTCAGCCATTCTTTCCGTCTGGACCGTGCTTAGCCCACCTAACAGTATTAAGTACGTCCGCGTATTCGGCCCATTATAATTTCATTTTTTAGTAGCCACTCGCCTTTCCACGCACATTTCCAACGAAATCGCCGAACTTGAGATTAGGTACCCATTGCGGATACGTTAATGCGAATTCGTGCGGTAGACTCTGGTCGTGTCGCGTCGACAGCTACAGCAATTTTATTCGTCGCCGTTTTTCTTTTTGTTTTCTTCGAGAGTAGATAAGTAGGCGTAGGTAAGTACGCTAACCTTACAAATCCCAACCAAATTCTTCCTCATCGTAAGGCCAACTTTAGTAAAATCTATTAAGATTATTATTTTGGCCGTATTGTTGCGGCGGCGGTCCACAATTGTCATCCTTCGTTTGTCTCTTCAATTTTTTATTTTCCCAATCTCCATCCCCATCCGCAACGCTCGAATCCTAAAACTTAATTCCGCACCTTCACCTTCACCTTAACCTTCACCTTCACCTTCAGCTTCACCTTCACCTTCACCTTCACCTTCACCTTCACCTTCACCTTCACCTTCACCTTCACCTTCAGCTTCACCTTCACCTTCAGCTTCACCTTCACCTTCACCTTCACCTTCACCTTCACCTTCACCTTCACCTTCACCTTCACCTTCACCTTCACCTTCACCTACAGGTAGACCTATTTACCTATACATCGGTTAAACGTAATTCGCGTTTAATTTCGATTCGCTAAGCGATGTTCCGTCCGCGAATAGTCGGCGGATTTCGGCTGCAGCTGCGGCTGCGGCTGCACCGAAGGGGAGACGCCGCCCTCTCAGCCACGACTGAATTCGATTCGATTCGATTCGATGGCGGTGTAAAACTTGCTGGTTGGCGTACGGTCGAGTACTCTTTTTCGAGTAGCCTATACTTCGGAAACTATAGCGAAGCGACACTAATCAAACATTTAAACACTTATCAGTACTGCTACTTGCAACTTTGTGACGATTATTGTCTCGCGTGCAAATTTATGCCCCATTCATTTGGTACCCAGTTTTCTCAAAATCCTAGACAACCCACTTCCCCAGCAACCACGTTTCTGACATTTTTCTCGCAAAATACCCAACGAATATAGGGATAAACTACTGCGTCAGACCTGTCCCATAGACCATTAAACGACTAATTTTCGTGAAACTTTTACCCCTAGGTATATTCCTTTCTTAGTTTTCTCGAAACTGCGAACACAAAATTTGGCCGATACATACATAATTATAATGCACCTACCGATCAAAGGTGTAACCAGCATTTCTTTACCGGGGGCTGCGGCTCAAAAAATTATTCGATGACTTTTTTTTTTTGCACGTCACTTTAGAAACTTTAACATTCGTGAAATCGGCCGTTCCATAATATATTAATCGTTGAAATTTTTCCAAATTTAAAAGTGACAAGCAAACAAAATAAAAAAATTCGTGGGAGGAAAATCGCTCCCTTCGCCCTCGTTGATTAGGCCCTGGCCACCTATGTACGTAATTTATGTAGACGCGCATTTAATGTCGATATTCGTAAGAGAAGTTAGGTCAAAATGGGAAAATGGTATCGACGGTTTGCTACTGCCGCGAAACGGATGGTTTTCGTTATTCCCAACCCCAACCCCAACCCCAACCTCAACCCGCCAGCCCACGGTGAGGTCGATTTTAATAAGTGGTTTGCGCGAGTAAACTACTGGTCAAAACGATCGAGGGACATGGGAAGTGGTAAATTTGGTGGTGGTGGTGGTGGTGGTGGTGGTGTTATGGGATGGGAAAAGGAGGGAGAAAATGAGCGGTGAGAACGAAGGAACCTGCAGACCAGTTGCGTACCTACACATTTTAGGCCGGTGGCAATGCCGTGGAGGGTGTAGTCTGGGCGCAAAGCGGCATCTTGCAACCGCCAAGGAAAGCTGGCTCCGTGTCCTCTCCGCGGGTAGGTAAGTAGGTAGATAGGTAGTAGAGGAGTGCTACGCTGTACCCACTTGGGTAGGTGAGTCTGTTAGACATACGTACCTAGGTAAGTGTAGGTGCGGTATATATGTGCGGCCGGTACTGAGATGAAAACAAATTTTACATACCTACGATTGGGGCTGGAGCGAAGGAACGGAGAGACCACCAACGGTACTCGACGCTACGGAAAGATGTTAAGAATAAATGTTACGAATAACGAGATGAGAATTGCGAGCAAGACCACCGGCTTAGCCGATGTAACGAGAGTCGTGATCGGAAAATGGCGGCGGCGGCGGCAGCGGCGGCGGCGTTACACCGCACAACGTTCGCATATTACGCCAAGTCTACAATTTACATTATCAACAATGAGAAGATGAATGTTTCCAGCCAAGAATTATCGCACAGTCGTCGTCGTCGCCGAGCAGACCGTCCCATCGCTTTCTTTTCATTTTCTGCCTCCTTCTCCTCTCCTCTCCTCTCCTCTCCTCAATCCACCGGCCTCCTTTTTCGTTGTTCGTTCATTACGGGCGCTTTCCTTTCAGCCGGCAGCTACCTGTGGTCGTCCGGCCAACGGGTTGAACGAAAGATTGGGCCGACGTGTCGCCCCATTCGAATGTTGCGCCAAACGGTCTCGGACGAAGCCTTTCGCTCGCACCTTCCTAACGGATTCTTGCCTAGGGAAGGGCCCCGCAAATGTTTGTTTCGAAAACGACGTACTTACACGGGTTACGGGTGCCTAATAAAATTACGAAATTTTATAAAGTGGGTAACTTGTCGGTTATTATACGTAGAATTGATGCTTCTTTTTGGTCGTAGCCTTCCGCACCTCCCACTCGACAGATTTTCGAATAATTTTCGCCCCACACACCTTCCTACGGCTTCGACTGTTTTGGAGAAATTTAGTTTCACAAGCTCCATGCTGAAACGTGCAAATTAGTTAGGCTAAACGTTTTTCAACGATAGTTTTAATTCTGCACCAGTGGCGTTGAAGTGGGTTCTCAGTTCTCCTTTGGGGGGTTGTATCGTCTCTTCTGGAGTTTTCAAGTGCGAGTGGAGCACGCAGCTAGCTACGTACATAGGCAGGTAGGCAGGCAGGTAGGTATCTACAGCGTGCCTATTTTTTAGCGACTGCGTGGCTCATATCTGGTGGCTGCTTCATTTGGTGGAAACGCGCCAACTCGGATACCCAAAAGAGGGTACCCGTCGGGGTGCCGTTTTTCGAACGCCGTCGCCAGCCACAGGGTGTTGTGCGCGTGCTGCGCGAATGTGCGCCGCGTTCTGTCGCACGGTGCGTCGATGGACCCGATTCGCCGCGAAAACGGACGTACGGTGCGCGCATCTGCGTACGTACGTAGACGTACTCAGGTGCCCGGCTCCGGCCACACCGACACCTTTCAGCCCACCCACTAATACGCTACTGGGCAGCCTTATCTTTTATAGAGTGCACATTACAGGCAGACGCGAGTGCGAAAATGGTGCTCGAAAATTTAATATTCGAAGAGAACGAACGCGTGCCAACTATTTTTTTGTCATTTTTTTTTTTACACTTACCAACTTACCTAATGCGTTTGTGTGTATATATATATATATATATAATGTTGAAGAAAATTAACTGTCTTCACAATTTTAAGCAACTGATTAAAAATTTGTCTGATTTTTATATTGGCCAGCACATAAATATAAGAAATTAGATTGTGTAATTTTTTACAGTTTTCACAATTTGCCTAAAATGAAATATCACATTTTGCATGCCACGTAATAATAATAATGATAATAAGTATTTATTCAAGATGAAAAAGTAAGATCTACTCTGGAAAAACCATATGCTGGTTCTTATAAAGTAGAATCACATAATGACAAAAACTTAACAATTTCAATCAATAGTTTGAGAGGAAGAATCAGTCAAAAAAAGTGAAATATACAAATCACAAAAAGAAAATTTGCAAAAAACAAAAAATAAAAAATCAGTCAAATTTTTAGATGTCATAACAAAATTATATGAACTTGAGGCCCCATTATGCCCTCAAAAAAGAGGCAGGCCCCTAGGAGTAGAAAGGTGAAATAATAATAATGATGATAATAATAATAATAATAATAATAATAATAATAATAACGATAATAATAATAATTTTAGGTATTTAGGCAGCACGAGGATTCGAACCCATACCTGCTGAATACTTAAAACTCCTCGCCTCACTGTCATCCAAAATACAACACCATACTCATTCAGCTCATTCAGCCACGGTGCCGGGTGAGGGTTATTGAGGGAGAAGCAATGTAAACCCGATGTGTGGTAGCCGTCACAATAATAATAATAATAATAATAATAATAATAATAATAACAATAATAATAATAATAATAATAATAATGATGATAATAATAATAATAATAATAATAATAATAATAATAATAATAATAATAATAATAATAACAATAATAGTAATAATAATTACCTAGAGGTATGTATAGAAACAGAATTATTGCGGTGCCAAAATTATTGGTCGATCGTCAAACGAAAAGGATAGGTACTGGAGCCCACCGCTGGAGACTATAGGTCACTAGCGGATCGAATCAATCAACGAGTTCCTACATTTTCATACAGGTGTCTAATATGGTGCAAAACCCGCTTAAAAAAGATACGTCTCGCACGTAGCGTGCGATCGTGTCGCTATGCATACGTAGTACCTATATATGTATACACACAGCTGTAGTATAGTCCAAAGTATAGCCATGGTACACCACGCAGTATGGCGGGCGACAGCACTCGCTTGTTGGCCGTGCTGCGAAATCATTAGCCAAAAAGGACGAACTGCCCGCCTCGTGTCGCCTCGCCGACCATTCTCGCGCCTAGCCTTTAACTTTATTCTCGCGTTGATAATGAAAAAAGATTAGAGTATACGACGGAAGCGGGGTGGGTGTGGGGTGGGGTGGGGTGTGGAGAGGGCGTGCTACAGCTGTCCAAATATAATTTAGCCGTAACTACGCGGTCCTCTTCGCTTTTACAGCGTCGACTTTCCATCTCGTTAGCGGATGGCGCGTCGCTGCCAGCGAGCGAATGGGCGACGAGAACGAGTCGACGGAGTCGAACGGAAAATAGCGGAAGGGCGGGTGGGCGAGGTGAGCGATTGGACGATAAGTACCGTACCATGCAACGAAGCGGTCGCCCTAAATGAGTTTTTATATATACGCGCGTACTCGTTGCTGTAGGCAAAGGTACCTAGCCTAGCCTGGGCTAGCCTATTCCAGCCTAGCCTAGGCTGGCTATAGTCAGCAGCCACGCGTACCTACGTCCGCTCACAGTTTACCCAAATTCGACAATTGATACGAAACGTAGAAGAAGAAAAAAGTTGTCTCTATGCTGCGGCTGCGGTAAAATTTCAACGTTTTTTCATTACTCTTTCGATGCGTTACTCGCGACTCGCATTATTGGGAGCACCGTCCACATAATTACGAGCCTGAAAGGCGACGACGAGTGTAGCCGAAATAATGGCGCAAAGTATCAGCACCTACGATTAATTTATTTGGCCATCCTTACCTCCGCACCGAACGATACACCTAATTATCTATTTTCAGCTATACCCAATCGTAATATTGTGATTTTGAAAAAGCAATCCGCATCGCACCAAGCCTTTGCTGCAGTGACTAGACCCCAGGCTGCAACCTACAACCTTGGCACTGTTAGCTACTGCAGGCTATACAGAGTACCGCAGACCATATATTATGCCTCGCCGTATATGTATGCCACGACACCACGTTGCTCCATCTGTGGGTAGGCTAACGCACATACAGGTAATTAGGCGGCGGGCAGCGACCGTCGGCTTGGCGCGGCTGCGGCTGCGGCTGCGGCTGCGGCTGCGGCTGCGGCTTGTGAATCGAAGTGCGACGCGACGCGACGTTGACACGAAACTAAAAATAGGCAATCTTCTTGTGCAGATTTTGGGACGGGATAACACGGCGACAATCGTCATCTATCCGGATAGCTGCAGCCGTATAGAGTACGTCTATAAACTATATAGGTGGGCAGGGTAATTACTAATTAGTACCGACCGTATAATATATAATTACAGGCCATAATTATGGGTTACGGGGTGCGCACGTCGCTACGGCACCGTCTGCACCTATAGCCGCTTTAGTACCCATACGCACTTCATTTCATGTACCTGACCTACTCGTTATTAGCTTATGCGTGCGCACGGTTATTCAGTTTCATAGTTTCAGTTTCAGTTTCAGTTTCAGTTTCAGTTTCAGTTTCTGTTTCAATTTCTATCGCACCACACTCGACACAAAGTACGCGTTTGGCGCGGGGTGTTGAATGCGACCGTAGCTGAGTACAGGTCGCGCGTTTGACGCACCGAAAACTCAAAACTCGCCCCAATGTCCGTCTTCGTCCTCTCTCTCGCTCTCTCTCTCTCTCTCTCTCTCTCTCTCTCTCTCTCTCTCTCTCTCTCTCTCTCTCTCTTATTTTTTTGATTCTTATTTACCTGCTAACAACGTTTTCGAAGAACATGGACGCGAATTTAAATTAATCGGATACACCGAGACTCGGGGCTGAGGGTGGATCCGTTCGACCCCACCAAATTTTTCGCACTATCGGCAGAAATTCGTATAATATTCTGATATAACACTCGTACCGATATAATACGCGGCACCTATAGTATTAGGCCATAATACGGTAATAATTTATAATAATAAACCTACCTACTGCTTAATAATCATAATATTATAGGCGCGTAGACACGGTGCTATGATACGATGCGTGTGATACCTACAGTTGGCCTTTTTCATGCGGTAGGCAGCCTTGAAATTTGCAATATTATTTGATAGCGTTCACACAAGGATGGGGGCCTGTTGGTTTTGGTTCAGAGCGACCGGATGGTGCGTCCGGTAAGTCCTACTACGTTGCATCTTTCGACCCTAAATGGTTATAAAATGACCAATAGCCACCAAATTTAGAACTACGACATCGAATAATATTAATTATACGTAAGAGATTCTAACATTCCGAAAAATACAGTTTTAATCGGCTGAACGGCGCACGCGCAAAAGACTAAAACGGTTTGAAAAAAACTCAAATTATCGCTGCGAGGAGAAGCGAAATTCAAGACTAACCAACCAAAACGTGACAATTTTCACCCAGCATTCTGGCGAATAATTTTGATATTTCCACGTTTTTATCGTACTTATTCGTTCATTTATTTATTTAATTATTTATTTATCCGTATTTTGCTTAGGTTTTCTTTTTTCTTTTTTCTTTTTTCTTTTTTCTTTTTTTCACACATTCTCCGGCTTGACTTGCGGCGCCAGTTTTTTTTTTTTTTTTTCTCATTCGTCCATTTCGTACCAGAAACGGTTCGTGTAATGGTGCCGGTCAGTGTGTGCACAATAATCACAAGTATGTGGGGCTTCTCCTCGCCTGGTCGTATTCGCTGCACCAAATAGGAATTTTGCAGATTCGGTGCGAGTTATGCTACACGTAAGTCTGATTCACACTTGGCTAGTTTTCGTGCTACCAGCCAGCTACTTGGTTACCGTTTCAACCTTTTCGAGTCGACTTCGACTTGGCGGATTGTCACGCGTGACATTCTAATGACATTCATCCAGGCTAACATCAACTTTAATGGCTAGAATCAGCAAACTGACTTTAACTGTCAACAGAATTGTACCCCAAATAGCTCGCTATCTGTGAATCACACTTTACAAGGTGCTTAGGTACCCACGCTACCCACAGTATCTGATGTATATACCCTGTATGACGTATGGTGTTGCACTGCATTCCGCACTCGGCAATAAGTATACCTATTTTGTTATATAGGCTGCAGCTGCGAGTATGTGGTGGCAGAACATACACTTAGACGCGGTGTTCGCGAAAAGAAAACGAAAAAAATTAACCGTTAGCGATCTCAGCCAAGTCCTACTTATCGAAAGAGTAATTAATAATTATTACGACTATGCCCGCGTAGAAGGTAGGTACGTCAGTACATGCGCGGCAGCAGCAGCAGCAGCAGCAGCAGCACGACAGAAGACCGTCTACATATATTATAAAATTCAGTTCCACTTTTTAAGTAGGTTTTCTTTTGAAAATTTACTTATTACGCGTGTCCTATTAGCTCCCAAGGTTGGGGGTGGGTACGTTTTTTGTTGCATGATTTTAGGAAAATTTTCGCACCAATAACTCAAATTCATATATGTGTATACATATATATGTAAGATCATTTGAAAATCTCACGAGAGAGTAAACGACTTGGATGAATTTAACTTTATTGAAAATACAGTAAATTCAAAAACGAAGTCGTTTCACATAGGAAAGTGTACAAAGTATGAAAGCTAAAACAGAATTAAAGTGCATGAACTGGCGAATATACGATGAATGAGAGCAAAAATGAGTGTAACCTGTATGAGAAATGGACAATAGAGCGATAAGGAAGTGTAGAGCGTGAATAGACGATAAGCAGGAAAGAATAAGAAGATAAAGCGAAGAGAATCTTTTTATTTTACATCCCCCTTCCCCACTCGTTTAAGAGCGGTCAAAGTGAGAATGCAAAGAAAAGGAGAGTGAAAAAGATATGAGGAAGATAATGAAGCAGGTCACTGCCTTACAGGTTTTTTGTACGGTAACATTTTACTTGCATGGTATAAACGCGTACCTAAATGGCCATTGCCAAGCCTAATTTCAAATACATTATTCGAGATACGATTAACAATAGTATACAGTCCAATACGAACGTTGTCGAGCTTGTCTCGATTCAACTTGTTACCATTATCAATAAGTATAGAATCACCTATATTAAACTCGATCGCCGATTTATTTTTATCGTATAAACTCTTATTATACTCGTGATTGCGGAGAGTGTTCTGAAAGGCTAACTTGCGATCAGCGGCGAGATCAGGGGGAGAAATTAAACAGGATGGGATGATATCATCGGTGATACCAGACATGAGATATTGAGGAGTGAATTTAGTAACGCTATGCGGAGTTTTATTGTACTGACTAACGCATTGCACAGCGTTAGTAGTACAACTCCTTTTAGGATTGGCATTTTTGTCATGCTTTGCGCAGCAAAGCTGGTTCACCAGCGTCTGATTCAAACGTTCGTTCAAACCATTTGAAGATGGACTGTCCACTGCGGTATACACATGACGGATGCCTGACAAGAAACAGAAATTGCGGAATTCATCTGAGGTTAGACCCCCGTATTGATCTGTCAGAAGCGTACCTATCGGTTGACACTTCTGAACAGAATCAACCAGCGAGATCATATCCCTGGCAGACTGTCCCTTAGAACATAGAATGTATGCATATTGTGAAAAATGGTCGACTAAGATATGAAGGTACTTCGCGGTTGAGTTATTACCTACAAAACCACCAATTGTATCTAGTGACATGATTTGGAAAGGTGCCGTAGCAGGGCCGAGGAAACCCATCCCGCCGCTTCGCTTACATCGACGAGACTTATTACAAGCGCAAACATGGCAAGATCTATAAAAATCACAAACATAATGGTATAAATTGGGAAAAGTGAATGCACTAATAATCGCTAATACATGTTGTGGCCCGACATGACCGTAAATAGAATGTACATAATGAGTTAACTTCTTACCAGATTCGTAATCTAAAAGTATCTTATAACGACCACGTACTTTGCGAAAAATTACTCCGTGTTTTAACATGTCAGAATCTAATCTATCTACATTACGCTGAAAAGAAGTTATTTCACCGAGGCTAAGAAAATTCAAAGTTGGAATAATACGTTCAGAAGGGGAATTTTCAGGAGAGGATTTGAGGACGGGATTACGAGAGAGGCAATCAGCTTCATTATTCTCAGAACCAGGACGATAAAGGATTTCGAAGTCAAACTGGAGAAGCTCTGGACGGCCTCGTGGATAGCGATACTTTCAATATAGATTGCTCCCTTTTTTATCTGTATGGGGGACAATTTTTTTGAGAAGTAAGCGACGGGTTTCTCAAGTCCGTCATCTTGCTCTTGTTTGAGTACTGCCCCAATTCCCACTCCACTGGCATCGGTGTATATGGAAATAGGCTTAGTACTGTCAAACACAGCCAAAATTGGCGCAGATGTTAAAAGGGCCTTCACTTTATCAAAACTATCTTGACAAGCAGAAGACCAGGAAAAGGGAACATTTTTCTGGAGAAGATTGTGGAATGGTTAAAGAAGAATGATTGAGTCGGGAATAAATTTTCGATAAAAGTTTATTTTACCGAGGAATTGACAAACTTGTTTCCTCGAGGAAGGAACAGGAAAGGAGTTTATGGCTACTAAATTGTCTTGGAGAGGTTGAACGGAATTCGGCCCGAGAACGTGACTGAGATATTGAATGGAGGGAGTGGCGAAATTACATTTTTTAAAATTGAGGCGAAAGCCCTCTTCATAAACCGCAGTAATTAACATTTGAATATGACAAACATGCTCTTCAAAAAAACAAGAGAAAATGAGTATGTCGTCTAAATAATTTACGCAAAACAAAGATAGATTACGTCGCTTAAGAATACCGGCTAAAATGTGTTGAAATACTGCCGGAGCATTTTTCAGTCCAAACGGCATCGAACGCTACTCGTAGTGACCATGTTGTGTTATAAGCGCGGACTTATACCTATCCGATTTACGGATTGGAATTGACCAAAACGCCGCGTTTATGTCTAACACGGAAAACCAAGTGCAACCACGAGTGCGAGTAATAATTTCATCAATCAGGGGAAAGGGCTGACTCTCAGGTATAAGCAATTTATTTAATGCACGAAAATCAATACCCATACGAGTCTTAACCTTCACAGCAGACAGGCCATCTTTCCTGAATTGCATGGTAACAGGGGACGCAAACGGAGACTTGGATTTGGTAATCATACCATTAGCCAGTAATTCACCACTTTGTCTTTCTATCTCCTCCTGGTCCTCAAAAGTACATCTATAAGGTTTTTTTGCAACATAAACACTTTTTTCCTAATTAATCGGGCATTTGTACTTCGTAACATTGCCGACATCAAAGACATCCTTTGCAAACGTAAAATTGTTTTTCTCGATTAATTTACGAATTTCAACTTTACAATTTACGTTAAGATGAGAAGTCTTTTTATCGAACATCTCTTCAGTCATGTAATCGTTCCAAAAATTATTAATTGAAACGTTGGTTTTTACGCAATTGATTACGTTAATTCTCGATACATGCTGATTAAGTTTTAAATTATGATCCAACGATAAACCGAAAATGGGGATGAGATCAAGACCAATAATAAAATCAAACTTTAAAGTCGGAGAGTTGAGAACGTACAAGGGTACTCTCTTAGAGATGGTAAAGATTGAAATGTCAAGCATCGTAATGCCTAGAATGGAGCCCTTGCGCTCGGCGTGTTGAAAGACGATTTTTCTGGAACATGCTTATAGTCTTTCATTTTCTGTAGAGCAGAATACGTGATAGTAGGGGTATTCGCGCCCGGATCATAAAGACCAGTCCAAAATTTTTCGCCTACTTTCACTTTCAACACGACGAACGAGGGCTTCACTCGTTTTTTAAATGCTTTTGGATTTCCTCCTGTAATTCCTCGACTTCGACACTGTGCACCGCTTTTACGTTTACATTATAATTGGGTTTTGACCGAGGACTATCCCTACGGGAATTATCATGAAGTTTTGTTAAACAATCTTTCTCAAAATGAAATCGGTCGTCAAACCCTTTCTTCTTGCAGTACGGGCACGGGGATTTAGGATGGAGGGAAGAAAAGGCCGATGTGGTGGGCTTAGAAGTAAACAAATTAGTAGTAGTACGCGTAATTGGACAATCAAGTGAAGAAATAATCGAAATAACTTTACCAAGAGATGGGTCATCTGCCAACGATACATGTTCCTGCAGGTGAGTTGGAAGGCCGATGATAAGATGCGGGATTTTGTCTAACTCATGCATCTTAGGGTTGAATGAAACCAGCATATTCAACTTGGTTTGAACGTAATCATTGAGAGAGCCTTGAATGAAACGGTAAGCAAAAGCAGAACGAGCATTGTTGATACCTTTCTGACCAAAATTTTCTAGAAAACTTTCTCGCCAGAACGACCAAGCCGTAGATAAATTTGAAAGGCGCATTGTACCATACCATTTTTCTGAGGCGTCTACAAGAAAAAGGCGAAGTACTTCCCAATACGACGATTCGGCAATAGTCAAACATTTACACTCGGACTCAAAGATTTCCAGCCAGGCCGAAGCATTAGAGGCACCGGATTTGGACCCACTGAATTTTGTGATTACGGCGTCCTTAACGATTGACGAGAGCGAACGAGGGGGAGGAGTAACGCTAGAAGCATCAACAGGTTTAATGGGACTTGCCTTATGACCATCGTCTTCGAGTTCATCTAAAAAAATACCACTGAAGACGGGATTTCCAACTTCATCGATATATAGCTTAGTGACAGCTTCGGGTAACAGGACTTTGAACGAGCATGTTTTCCATCTCGGTTTCAATTCAGATCTCTTCGCAGCCGCAGCAGCAGCAATCGCAAACAATTGATCGTGGTTAATCAGATCCTTATGAGAGTCAGGAAACGCGTAAGTAACTTCATCCTCCTCGTCATCCAAAAACTGCATAGCATACAAACGCGTGACGGTAGATTTCGGGTCAGTCAGTTTTGGTTCGGCCCGTAATGTAAAGCAAACTTTACGAGAAATAGACGGCGTAGCGGACAGCGTCATAGTAAAGTTTTTTTTTTTTTTTTAACAGGTGAAATAAAAATCACGGAAAACGAAAAGTTTTTGAATTTGTAAGATCGTTTGAAAATCTTACGAGAGAGTAAACGACTTGGATGAATTTAACTTTATTGAAAATACAGTAAATTCAAAAATGAAGTCGTTTCACATAGGAAAGTGTACAAAGTATGAAAGCTAAAACAGAATTAAAGTGCATGAACTGGCAAACGTACGATGAATGAGAGCAAAAATGACTGTAACCTGTACGAGAAATCTACAATAGAGCGATAAGGAAGTGTAGAGCGTGTATAGCCGATAAGCAGGAAAGAATAAGAAGATAAAGCGAAGAGAATCTTTTTATTTTACATATATATGTAAGTAATTTTGAATGAAATATGAACAATATCTCGATTGCACTAAAAGAAGTGAAAATATATTTTAAGAATCAGATAATTTACATACTTAGCATCAAACTTATTTCAACTTACCTAAAAGAAGTGAAATACAAAGATTAAAAAGTTCATTACTCGATTACAAAATTACTTAAATCTTAGATTGTCATATTACATAGTTTAGCAGAAAATTACTAGAAAGAAACGTTTTGATCGTCTACATTATCTCGATACATTCGATTCTGCCGTACTATGGAAATGATAAATAGCCAGTTATTTCTAAAATACGTACACGTATTTTACATCCCCATACCTGAGAAAATTACGAAACAAAGGGGAGTAATTTGGAAACATGGAACAAATTTGACTCTTTCTTCTGATAACCAGCATCTACGCGATATATTACATTTGACAAACTTTCAGTTATTTTGAACGGGCCCGTTCTTATTTCATCGAGTTTATTTTTGTTTAACAGATTACCATGATTTACATAGACTAAATCGCCAACTCTATAAGAAATATCTTTTCTCTTGGAGTCAAATTTTTGCTTATTATATTTATGACTTCTCTGGGAATTTTCAAATGCTAATAACCTGTCATTGGTCAGATCTGTTACGTTAGGCATCGGAATATCTTTTGGACATAAATTTACTTTAATATTATTCATTAAATAATTTGGTGAAAATAAGGTTGATGAATGAATAGTATCGTTATATTCTTGAACACATTCTTCTGCTAAAACTGACCAAGGCTTTTTTTTATTTATTTTGTTTTCGTTAACTTTACAGCGTATTCTATTCACCAGAGTTTGATTTAGTCTCTCATTGAGACCGTTGGAGAAAGGACAGTCTACGGCTGTAAAAATTAATTTGATATTGTGTGACTCCAGAAATTCTTTAAATTCTTTTGAATTTATTCCGCCGTATTGATCCGCCAGAAGTGTCTCTATTTTCTGTCCTTCTCTTAAAATTTTACGTATTAAATTTATAAAATCTGTGGCTTTTTGAGTTTTTGATGGTAAAATGTACGCAAAACGTGTGAAATGATCAACTAATAAGTGTAAATATTTTTTTGAAGTATTATTTCCGTTAAAGCCACCTATTGTATCTATTGACATAATCTGAAATGGTTCAGTCGCAGGGCCCAACTGAGATAGAAAACCATAACGAAAAGATGCTCTGGACTTATTTTTAGTACAAATAGCGCAATTCTGACAGAAAGAGGTAATCAGTTTGAAAAAATTTTTACAATAATAAATTGGAATAAGATGGAACGAAAGCTGCTTAGGACCAATATGACCAAATTTTTCATGAACTATCTTTATTATTTTAGTCGCTAAATCTTCTGTTATCAAAATTTTATTTTTACCTCTAATGTTCATGAAGAGTATATTATTTTTTTTTATTACGTTATTTTTTTGGAAATAGTCTCTTGAAAATTTATTTTGGTCCATAGCTATTTCATTAAATTGAATAAAATTTACTATTTTAAGTTCTTTATGCGTTTCAAAATGTTCGAGGACAGGGTTACGCGACAAACAGTCGGCCTCCTGATTCTCGGAACCAGGTAAATACTTTACTGAAAAATCAAACTGAGACAAGTAAAACATAAGCTGACCAAGTTCATTATCAAATTTAGAGTTTACGTTCAGATTCTCAAGCGGTTTATGATCTGAATAAACGACAAATTTCTTTCCAAGAAGCCAATGTTGCCAGAACATTAAGGCCTCTTTAATTGCCAGACACTCCAAAAAAATCGCCTTTTTCTTTTTTTGATAAACATTTAACTTTTTGGAAAAATAAGCGACTGGCCGAAAATTTCCGTCTTTCTGTTTTTGTTTCAGGATTGCACCAAGTCCTTCCAAACTTGCATCAGTGTATAAAACTGTCTCCTTTAAAGGATCATAAATAGCTAAACAAGGACTTGAACATAAATAACTTTTTATCTTTTCGAAACTATTATGGCAGTCTGTTGACCAATTAAAATCTACGTTTTTCTTCAATAAATTGTGTAACGGTTCTAAAATATGTGCAGCCTTTGGAATATATTTCTTATAAAAATTAACCTTCCCTAAAAATTGGCGCACATTCTTTCTATTTTGAGGAATGGGAAAATTCTTGATAGGGAGCACATTATCAAAAACAGGCTTAGTTACGTTATTGCTAATTATGTGGCCTAAATATTTTACGTTATTTTTGGCAAAATTACATTTTAATAGTTTCAATCTAAAACCTTCTTTTTTAATGGCCATAAACAATTTATCAATGTGCTCCAAGTGTTCCTCAAATGTTTTTGAAAAAACTAGAATGTCATCAATATAGTTTACACAAAAATAGTCCAACCCGTTACGTCGGATAATATTTTGTAGGATCCTTTGAAAAATTGCGGGAGATGTTTTAAGGCCAAATGGCAAACATGTCCACTCAAAATGGCCATTTTGTGTGACGAAAGCTGTTTTATAAGAATCTTTTTTGCGTAAGGGAATAGTCCAAAAAGCGGAATTAATATCGAAAGCTGAAAAATAAACACAATCCCTAGTCTTCACAATTAAATCTTCTATTAATGGGAAAGGTTGACTTTCAGGTACAATAAGCTTATTTAATGCCGTAAAGTCGATACATAATCTGTTCTTCTTTCGAACGCCAAACTCATCTTTTTTAAATGCCAGTGTAACTGGAGCCGCAAAAGGAGATGTAGATTCCTGGATCAGACCATGGTTTAACAACTGGGAAATTTGAGATTCAATTTCCTTCTGATCAATAGGATTACATCTGTACGGCTTGCGAGATACATACCTATGCTCAGTCAATTTAACCGAAGCTTCGTGGTTGTGTACATAACCCGTATCAAATTTGTGTTTCGCAAAAATAGATTTATGTTTTTCAATTAAATAAGTTATTTTATTCTTTTGGTAATTATTTAAATGATCCAAATTTGCCTCGAATTCATTAATTTTAATAGATTCATTAAAATTTACTGTAAACGGTGCAGACTGAACTACGGTTCCGAGATCAATTTTTTTATTATTATCCATTACGTTAATCTGAGAGATATTCAATTCATGGTCTTGGTGTAACCCAAAATCCTTTATCATATTTAAGCCAATCAAAAAATCATAATCAAAATTAATCGAATTTATCACAAAAACATCTACAAATTTGACGATATCAAAAATTTTTACTTTGATTTTTACGATTCCAAAGACTGAAGCCGTACCACTGACCATTTTAAAATTATTGTTGCAAGAGTTAATTTTTATTTTATTTTTCCTTGCAAATTTATAGTTTATTAATGAAATATTTGAGCCGGAATCATAAATACCGTTACATAATATAGAATCATTAATTAAAAGACGTAATTGAATCAGTGGTACCGTTACTCGTTTTTTTGGCAAGTCATCTGAATTATTGATTTCGGACTCTATCTCCAAATTATTTACAGATTTTACTTTGTTAATTTCATTTTTTTTTGAGTCCTTAAACCAGCAGACATTTTCCGAGTGAATTCTACCAAATTTCCCTAATTTATCACAAATCGAACATGTTTTTTTTTTAGGAGTAAATTTCTTATAATTAGTAATACCATTAACATTTTGAACAATCGTATTTGTTTTTTTTGACATAGTCGAATTTGCATTCTCAGAAGATGTACGACGAGCAGGGTTATCAGCATCATATTTTTTTAATTTAGAAATTAATAATTTTACCGAAGTTACTGAATTACGATTCAATGAATCTTGAATATGAGCCGGCAAGCCTAACACTATTAAATTCAGTAATACATTTTCAGCAATAAAATGGTCTAGATCTAACATTAATTTTTCTTTTTTTATAACGTATTCTATTAAGGAGCCCGATAAATATCGGAAATTGTAAGCAAATCGGATCGGTTTCCAAGATACGTCACCGAATGTGGCGATAAGATCCTCGTGCCATAGAGCCCAGTCAGCATCAACACCAATTTTCTTTTGGGTACTCAGGAACCAGTCATTCATTGACGTATCTAAGCAAAGGTGAAAAACCTCAATAACTCTGGATCCAACAAGAGAAAACCGAGCTACTTCTTTTTCGAAACTAACAGCCCAAGCAACTACGTTTGAATTCTTGGATGTTAATTTATCGACCAGAAAATGTTTCATTATTTCTTTTAGTGATTCCTGTTTCTCCAGTGACACTACCGGCGCGACAGACGAAGAACCAGTCTCTACCGATGACAAAAAATAATCAGAAAAGACAAAGTTACCGTCATCATCCAGATATGATTTTGCTAGCTCCTCAGACAGGCTAACATTTACAGTGCGATACTGTCCGCGGGCTTTAAGCGCATCTCTGGCAGCTTTCATTGAACCCGTAGCTAACAGCTTGGCATGAATAGTCAGCGATTGAAATTCAGGAGGAAAAGCGTACCACATTTCATCCCCTGGTTTTCTAACTCTTTTTATTCTGATAACAGTAGATTTCCCATCAGCAGCAGCCTCAGCAAGCATGAAAACTTGTAATCGAACTGGCGACATCGCTGATCAAAGAATTAATCTTTGTATTTGTAAGTAATTTTGAATGAAATATGAACAATATCTCGATTGCACTAAAAGAAGTGAAAATATATTTTAAGAATCAGATAATTTACATACTTAGCATCAAACTTATTTCAACTTACCTAAAAGAAGTGAAATACAAAGATTAAAAAGTTCATTACTCGATTACAAAATTACTTAAATCTTAGATTGTCATATTACATAGTTTAGCAGAAAATTACTAGAAAGAAACGTTTTGATCGTCTACATTATCTCGATACATTCGATTCTGCCGTACTATGGAAATGATAAATAGCCAGTTATTTCTAAAATACGTACACGTATTTTACATATATATATATATATATATATTCAATTTCTTGTTCCCACGGTACAGGTCGCAATTTTTGTCCGATAATCACGAAATTTCAAGGAACAAACTTATAGATTTTAGTGTGGATTGACCTGACGGTATTTCCGGTACGCTATTAAGTTTTCATATTGTTCATAAAATGCGGAATTTCGGAACCATATGTACGAAATTTAGAATAAATATTCGCTAAAATGTATTTTAGCATGTTACCAGTTTTGGTACGGTACCGATCAAGCCGACGGTACTTCGGGAAAAGCTTTTTTTCCCACTTCTTCATAATTTGCATCGACTTTTACGTTTATAAAAATTAACCAGCTGCTCGTGTTTTCATTTGTTTTTATTTCATAACTTTATTATATTTCTTTGGTTTTATTTTAAATTATAACGATTACTATACGTACCCGACTTTATTATCTTCATTTAATTTTCATTTTTCAAGAAATAATGCTTTTATATTTCACATTGTCTAATATTTTTTCAGCAGCCAACCCATTTCATACAATCATAATAATATATGCCATTAACGCGTATAAACTTACAGACAGTTAATGTGACCATCGAAATTCATTATTTTTTCTTTTCTAGTTTTTTATTCGAAAGGCGGCGCTGTTATGTAGGCGCTGCTGGTGCGCTACGGAGTCGGCTATACGCCTATTAGTAGCGGCGCGTCGCCTCATCGCTTCGGCGGTGAAACAAAAAACGCGTCAAATTGGCGCGATAACCCATCGCGGCGAATACAAAAATGTACGTGCCAGTGCGAGCTGTTGGCGTTGCGCATTGCGCACCAGCCGCCAAGTGGTACGCTGCGCCTAGGCTGGATCACGACGACGAGGAGGCGTCGCCGGCCACAGTGCATCCGCGTCAGTCCGCCCGTCCGCCCGTCCGCCTGCCTCCTGACGCCGCCTTCTTCGCCTCATTGCGCCACGCCGCAGCAGCGCTGCTGCAAACGTCTCCACCGAAGGTCAGCCTCGACGACCTCGTTTTTGGGGCGGCGTGTGGCTGCCGACGATGAGGCAACCGCGCCGCCGGCCCTCGGCCCGCCGCCGACGACCATCCGCATCGACTACGTCACGTCTTTCTTATTCGGCGCAGACGACACGCAGCGCAGGTATTATAGCTACAGCTTTGTCGTATACGAACCTACCCTATGCGGTGCATACGCGACCACTGGTGGCAGCCTTCGCCATCCTTCGCCAGTGGACAGCCGCCGCAGGTAAACACCAAAGTGCGACCGGGCATACGTTTACCGCGCATGCGCTATTGCCAGTACCGCGACGACTTCGCGAACCGACGAAAAGAGAGGCAGCGCGCGTGTGCAGCAAACGCACGTCCGTTGTGGGGCTGCGCGTTTGCGTTTCGCCAACGGCGGTGGGTATCCACTACTAAATGATTCGGGGTGGCGCCACAGCTACAGCCTACATAACTGCGCAAGATCCATCTTCGGCTGTCGTCTATTTTTCGTTCTATTACGACGTACGTCGCTACAGGTGCTACGGTCTACACACGTAGTGCGCAAGGTTGGCGGTAACCGCCATAAGAATATGGACTGTCTGGCGTCGTTTCACTAAAACTGCGCCGCTGCTGCCAAAGATGTCCGACCAATTTTATTTGCACTTTACGCTGGCCGGCCACGCTGCCATCCGGAATGCCGACAAACGGCGTCCAGTTGCAAAATGGCGGCGCCGCGAAAAGAAGGAGAAAAAAACATCGGCCGAGTAGCTCGACTTCGAGGTGCTTGTCGAATTTTTCTTTCTCGATCGCAAAATTTGCACCTACTGCGGGATTGCGGGTCGCCGAGCAGCCGTCGCCGCCGCCGCCATCGCCGCCGCCGCCGCCGCCGCCGCCGCCGCCGCCGCCGCCGCCGAGGCGATTCTTTGTCCGAGTGCCGCTGTCGCTGCCGCGTCGCCGGTCGAGCGCTCCACTCCGCTGCGCCAACGGCGCGCCGTTCGGCTGCCAAAAAGTCGTATGCGAGTGAACAGCGGGCAAAGATTTCGTTAACGAAAAACTGGAGCCGAAGACGAGGCGGGTGGAGGAGGCGCAAAAAAAGCCAACCTCGCCACCGAGAAATTAATGACAAATTACGATTTATTATTCGAGACGGAGATGGAATACTTTTTTTACTGAAACAAAACTTTAATAACGAATTTTTCGGAAAAGAACTAAAGAAAACTGGTTCTCTGAAGCCATTTCTTCGCCCATAACGAATGTATACTTTATTTGATTGGTATATACGTGGATTGATACCACGGTACTTTTTTATCTATCAATATACACACACACACACACAGATATACATATATACAGGCAGGTATTCGTGTATGTATAGGTATAGATAGATATAATATACATACCTACGTGTATCTATCATTCATAAAATAAATATCGCTGCGCTGCGAAGAGAATCGCACGGCGTTTTCTATTTCGTACATAATTCATCGCTCCTTCCGAATGAAAAAACAAAAAAAAGAAGCGAAACGATATATTAACGAAGAGAAAACAACAACAACAACGACGACGACGACGACGACGACGACGACGAATATAAACAAAAAAAATATAGGTACCTACAACAAAAAAGCGAATGAATTGGCGGTTCGAAAAAATCTAAATAACGAGCCTTTTTTCTCATCTGGTAGTACAGACAGACAGCTATAAATGCCTATCTATTAGCTATATTACTGCCTATGTATACGTCGTAGCCTACGGTATAATATTACCTATAGCCTATCGCGTTATGTGCGCGTATGTGCGTCGTACGAAAAGGCTCACACCCACGCACGCAGCTATTACGCGCATATTGTAAGGTACGCCGGCAGAGGTATGAGCGGCGTATTATAGGCTATAGGCGAAATAATACGAAAAAGGGTATTGGCAGTGGCGATGATGGTGATGGTGATGGTGATGGTGATGAAGGTGGTGATGCTGGTGGTGGTGGCGGTGGTGGCGGTGGTGACGACGATTATTTTACGCTCTGTGGTCGCAGTGCGGCAAGTGCTCCTCTTTGTAAACAACCGTTTGCAGATGCGTCCCTTTGATGGAACGCCGACAGAAAGCGCCGCCTGTGAACTGTACAGGCGGATGCCGGGCGCCTCGCTGCTCCCGCTGCATGGCGAAGCGACGACGTACTGCTGCTGCTGCTGGCGCTGCTGGCGCTGCTGGCGCTGGTGGCACGTCACTTCTCCAGTCTGCGGCTCTCCACACCGCCGCCGCCGCCGCCCGAATACATTTAACCGAAAATTGGACGTAAATTACTTCGAAAATCGGAGCGCCGCCTACGCTTAATTGGCGTCTCCGAGTTGTCTTCGACCTCGGGTTAAATATTATGAAAAATTATATCTACTTTACGAGGCTTTTGTTTTTAGCGTTTAGAATTCAGCATTTTGTATTTCGTGCTTCGTTTCGTGTGCGCAGCTCTACGTGCGGGCCTAAACGAATTTGTGGCCGACGAGAATGAGCGTAGGCTAACGATGGGACGACGGTGCGGGTATCTGTCAGCCGTGCGATTTGACTGACGGTGAAAGGGGTGCAAAAGTCGAACGCTGCGGCAGCTACCGTTGCAGCCATCGGTGCGCAGGCCGCGTTATACGCGCCGCATTCGTACAGTCGAAGCTAAGCGAGCGAATAGGAGCGCGAATGAAGCGACGCCGAAAAAAGCAAAAAGCAACGCAAACAAAAAAAGGTCGTCGATGGGTTTGATGGCTTTCGCGGAGGGGGGGGGAAGGGGAGGCGTGGGGACACTCGGTGAGCGGATGAAGCGAACCACTTAGGCTACCGTCAGCGCGGGTACTCGCCGTTATTTTGACTCGAAAATTGACGGATATTTCTGTTTCTACGCCAACCACCTCCCTCCCCCTCCGTCACACACACGCACCAAATACGTTTTGCACGTTGACCGAAGGTCCGTTGGGAGGCAATCAAAATCACGAAGCGCGCCCTTTAAGGGTTGTTGCGCCGAGGCTGAGATAGGCCGATTACTATGCGAGTGGCAGAACGTGTGAAAAGGTGCGAACCCAGACCCAGCCATGGCTACCGGCGATAGGTTAGGCCTACGCATAGGCCATGCCCGAGGCCAAGAAGGGCGCGGTAGCCTCCGTCCGACAGTGTCGGATGAAGCGCACTTATACGATGGGCCCGGTGCGGGCGCGTCGATGGTTGGCCTACCCTCGAACGCATTTACGCACCCGGCACCCGGCACCCGGCACCCGGCACAACCCACACAACAGCGTATCGCTTGGAGAGACGTGCGCCCGTACGTATAGTCTTACCAACTCGCCGCGTGTACCCACCTACACCCCAAATTATTGTTCTGCGCATAGGTATTTGAGAGGTCAGTGTTTTCATGGCCAGGTACGACGCACGCCACTTACGCTTCACCTCTCGCAACGGACGCGCAACTGCATACCCTTATTCGGCACTGGGAAAAGTTGCGCCAACTTTCAAGCCGACCGCTCTGCGCTCGCTCGCGTTAATCGCAGCTGAAACGATTCGTTTTCTTTTGACACGCGCGTCCTGTATGTTCGTAAGTTCAGATAGGCGGGTGCCTACATCCGTATCGAAAGAGAATTCGTCGACTTCAGCCGACAGTCGCACTTTTTTACCACGTCAACCAGCCACATCGATAAACGATGTTGAAACGGGCTTCTTGCTTCGCATAGTGATGCGCGATTATTCGAAAACTGCGCAGTTAGTCGATTTTATCGTTTCTCGCGCCGACTTGCGAACTTAATGTTTTCAACACGCATTAATTTCGAGGTAGAATAGAAAACGTTCCTTCTGCAAATGCCAACAAGTAGGACTCTGCTCATAGTATACCTATCCTCGTTCGTTTCATTTATAAAAAGTTTGTGATTCTTGCCCAAGCGTGAATTGATATTCGATTAATCGGTTAATCCATTAGGTTTAGGTAAGTGATTAATTTTTCAAAAACAAAAATCGATCAGTTTATTAATTGAGATAATCGATTGGCGCGCGTCACTAGCTTCGCAGATGAGAAACAATAAATTTAGATTAAAAAACTAGTTTTTAATAAATACGTTTTTATAATTTGAGAAAGAAAAAAGAAAAAACAAAAAAAAAAAAACAAACAAAAACAAAGAACCAAAAACCAATTTCGCATCCCCGATAGGATTAGGATAATATAAAGTATTTCGAACGAATGTACTAGTTGCTATCGTGACGCCGAAGTCGTGGATTTAGCAAGTGATGAAACATACGTTGAAAAAGCAAGCAATTGATAAGACGCGATAAGTGATAATAATTTTTTACTCTCTCAAACAAGACTGCGCTTGCACAACGACGCGAATTAAAACGGACGTTTATATTCGTGCGATAAGTCTGTAGTTATTTGTAGGTACTCTTATACTAATTGTTTTAAAACCACAAAACAGAGATACCAGCGAAAGAGAAAAACAACCGACAAAAACGGATACGTGTGTAGGGGCGCGCGTGTCGCAACACGTGAAAAAGCAGCGCTGAAGTTGGTCATCCGGTGTACTTCAACTGAATCGAACGAGTCGAACAAAAACGTATGAAAAAAAAAATAGGACTGGCTGAAGAAAAAGAAGGAGGAAAAAGACGAGGATGAAAATAACGGTGATTTTAATAGGGTTTTTTGCACTCGTGCAAAAAGCCTAAATAAAAAGAAAACCGATAGGTACGACTGTGTGCCTACTTGCGATGCGATGTTACCACACGTAGGGGTGGGTACCTAACTGGTTAGTAATTCGGCGACAAGTAGGTATAGCAGCAGCACCAGCAGCAACAGCAACAGCAACAGCAACAACAACAATGCCAAGTCAACGGTCAACCGTACGCGTTGAAACCTGTAAAATAAATTGCTATATTCGTCCGGGCTACGTGGAGTGAGGTCGACGAACGTTGTTGAAAACACTGCGAGTGACATCGTCCAAGGTTTAGGATCGGATCGAGACGAAACGATCCGACTGCGGCTCTGCTCGCCCAAGTCTTTCAAAACAATTATTTTGTAGGCGAGCCAATTCGCCGGGCGAAAGCCGGCTCCGTGTTGCGCGTTGCGACTCGTGCGACGCGTAGGCTATGCGGTTGTTCGACAAATTCTAGGAACGGCGCGACCTCGGACGCGTTAACTGCGTGCCCACCCCCGAACGTATGCACCCAACATTTGCGTGGACCGACTCCAATCTCCAAATTGGCGGATCCAACGACCCGTCCACCGTCGGAGGAAGACGACGGGCAGAGGCGATGCGACCGTCGACGTCGTCTGTCTCGCGGGCTGCGCGCATTGGCCGACCCTTTATGGCCGCATCACGCGTGGCCACTGTAAAGAGGTGCACCGTGCGCAACTCTTTCGAAATGAGTGGGGCGGCCGTACGCTTCCAAGTTGCGCAGAAAATTTAAAAACAGTTAAGCGACGACTCGTTCTCGTTTTTCTTCGTGTTTTCAAATTACCGAGCGACCTGTTTGCCAATTTTTTCGTACGGCTTGGGCACATTTTGTGGGCGCGTCGTAAAATTCGATCGATTGCACTCCCCCCAAACGACATGCCCTGCAACCTGCGCGCAAATTTTGAGAACGATTCACGCAAAATTAGCGTCACAAACACCACCTCCCTAATTACGTCCTACGTAAGAATGGGACTTGCAATGTAATTAATCCACCAGCTTAATAATTAATAACAATTATAGTGGGTAGGTAGGTACCTAATAATAATCGTAATAATAATAATTAATAAAAAATAAAATAATTTAAAAAGAAGACGGACGACGTAAGAACGGTGGAAATGGTGGAAATGGTGGGGATGGAGGTCGCGTCGTCGTTGCCCGCGGACGCTCGTTCGACATTCGATTCGAGCGGCTGGCCGTATCTGAATTTGCCGATCGGTGATCGGTGATCCGCGATCCGTGACACCGCTGTATGCGTCGGCAAGCGTAGGCTGGGTCGGGCACTCGACGCTGCAGCCACCGCTGCGGCGCTGCTCACCGAGCGAATCGCCAAATTCTTCCGCTCGGCTGCGGGCTCGCTCCGCCGCTGCGCACCCCGTTTCGCAAGAGGTAGAGCCACCTACGCGTAATAAAGGATAGGCGACGACCGGCCGTTTTCAAAGGTCGCGCCACGCCGCATCACGTCTCGTCACCTCACGTCGGTGGCACCGTATAAAACAAAATTATTACCTATTTATATGGGCTATATCATCGGCGTAAAAAGGAGGAGAAAAAAAAAAACAAAAAAAAACAACAACAACAACAACAACAACAACAACAAAACAAAAGCGGATCGAATCGAGCGTAAAATAGAGAAAAAATAGAAACGTTTTATAGGCTAGCGAATACATTGTTCGCTCCTCGATGCGCATTCTTCTTTTTCCCTTTTGGCCTTTTCTTTTTTTTTCGGTAAGTGCCTACCCATATAGTGACAAACGAGACGACGTAATTTTTACCGTCTGCTAAATTTGTACGTTTTTATCGTCTTTGTTTAGCTGTAGCTGTTGAAAGAGGATGGTTACCGTTCTATAGGCGGGTAATTTACTTGGCGGCGCTGCGCGATATTTAAGAGTTTTACGGCGGAGGTGAGTGGAGGTGGAAAAAAAGTGAAGAAGATAAATAAAAAAATACGCCGATGACGAGCAAGAGGAAGATGAAGATGAAGATGAAGAGGAAGAGGAAGAGGAAGAGGAAGAGGAAGAGGAAGAGAAAGAGAAAGAGGAAGAAGACGAAGACGAAGACGAAGACGAAGAGGGTAAGGCAGCCGCGGATGGCGCGGATGGCGCGGATGGCGCGGATGGCGCGGATGGCGCGGATGGCGCGGACGACACAAAAGAACTTCATCGGCTGAAGATACGGTTTTGACCTTAAAGCGGAGTGTACCGACGCAGGTAGATAGGCACAGAGGTACCCGCCGAAGCCCAACAAAAAGATGATAATTCTGCCGAATAAGGATTTATACGTACGAATAGTCGAGCCGCTTCTTTCTTTTCTTTTATGCTGGCTGTTCATGCGCTACGGTTCGTCGTATCTGCTGCTGCGATCAGACGCGATGCGTCTGCGAGAAGCGCATTCTCCGCGGGATGTCTGTCGAGCGCATTTCTTTCTCTCGGCTTTTCGTATTATGCAACCCTTCCGTGGTGCTGGTGGATACGCCATAGGTACACCGGCAGTCACCATCTCACCAGCAGACAGCCTACGACTACGCACCGCACACGTACACCTACAGTAAATTGGTACGCAGCACCGACATTAGCTGCCTGCAGGTGCGGGCCCGATCGTATGGTAGGTAGGTATGCGGTAAACGAGGAGGGGGGCGCCCGAACAGAGAATAGCGAAATTGGTAAAGCCGACGGGTGACGGGTGACGGGTGACGGGTGACGGGTGACGGGTGACGGGTGACGGGTGACGGGTGACGGATGACGAGCAATTAAGGATTAGCTTGGTTATGAATTTTAGACGATGTGTTTTTTAATTTGTTGCCCTGTGAGAGTGGCGCGACAGCGGCCGCGTCACGCATATGGGACTGAGTGGGACCTAAAAAATGCGTTTATTGTTGGTGGCGCAGCGCTGGCAAAGAACTACGGGGTGGCAAAGTGGACGAAAAATAGAGTTGATACCCAACGTTGTGGCGCAAGTGCTGAGTGGTGGTGGTGGTGGTGGTGGTGGTGGTCGTATACGCGATGTCGCGCGTCAGTAAATCGCTCGATGCCTGAATTCGGCCACGAAAATGAGTTTAACTCGACTCGTCGTCACAGTTTGCTGGTACTGACCACTGCGGTCGTGTCGTTGCCCACGTCGGTACAGTCGTAGGCTGCCGTTCAAAGGCCTACGCCTAACATTGGCTCGAAACTGTGACGTTAAACAATTTGCTATCTTGTCGCGTAGCGAGAGAAAACGCCGTATTTTCGCACATGGGGCTGCGGGGCTACGGGTGATATGGCTGCGCGCAGCAGAGTTATTAGAGAAGATTAAAAAGTGGACGGATGCTGGTGCAGCTGCTGTCGGAGTATCGGCCAAGGGTGAACATCCAATTCGTAGAACCCTACGCAATTGTGGTTAAGGTGTCCCCTAATTTAGTTTCTTGCAAATATCTCGAAAAATTTGGGAGATACGAGGTCGCAAGGTCGGAAAAAATTATTCAATTTTTCAATTCCGTATCCATTGGTATACGATAAAACCCAATACGATAAGCGTGATAGGGAGCTGAAAAACCAAACGAATAATAAAAAAATTACGTTTTAGGAGAAAATAACGTAATAACTGGAAAACCGTGTGAGATATGAAATTTAAACTTCGGTAAAAAGTTTTTCCACCATAAATTTGGAATCTACTAACGCGTGATATACCCTCGTTCATTTGGCAGACATGCTGTAAGGGGGATGCAAGTACAGTCAGTAATTAGAAAATGCAGTTATAGTACAAAAAAGTTAGGATTTAGCTGGGAATGAATCGTCTCCAAGCTGAAATATAGCACACATCTATACTTTATATTTCTAAACAACATATTAAAAGCAGCGTTGCCAGATCAAAATCTCCAAAAATCCTCACTTTTTAAGATAAAAAATCTACACAAATCAGCGTATCCTCAATACGAGTATCATATTAAAGGTTTTTGCCAGAATTTAGGGTTAAACACGAGGCAAATTTCGGAAAGTATAGTTAGAAGCTCCGAAAGAGTAGCCTACATCAACCAATATATAAGCAATTTAAATGAAGAAAGCAACCAAGTTTATGCTTGAATTTATGTAGCCAACGAATATTCGCATCGATTAAGAAGTCTTTGGAATTTAATCTTTTTCAACCGAGTTGATACCTTATAGAGATATATAAGTTATATCGATAAGTTGGTCGAGTCCGAATAAATTCGATGGTAAATCAAGAATTTAATGACAGTTAATTCCGTAAAAAGTTTTAAAAAGTATTCTAATTCGTAGGCTACTGTTAGCCATCGCGACTTTGAAAGCTTTTAATATGCGGTGTAGGTACATATTTTCACAATTAGGAAAATTCAGAAAAAATATAGGACCAGTATCTGAACTTTTTTATACTTAACCTTCGTATATCTCGCAACTAAATACTTATATCTTTTTGGGAATGTCGGAGATTTTAATCCAAAATAATTATTCCAAATTTTAGGCAATAAAAACGCTTATAATATAAGCGTAAAAATTTTTCAAATTATGCAGAAATCCTGCAGAAAATAGGAATCCATCCTGAAACAATGATGCATTTCCCTGAGAATGTATACTTAGTCAAATTAAGACTCGATGGTTTTTTGAGCGTAAGAACTGTCATGCCAGTGATCAAAAATTGGGGAAAAGAGTCAACGCCTCAAAACCGTGAAATATTATTTTAATTTTTCACGTTAAAATTTACTTTGTGTTTCTTTTACTATTTCCGCATCCTTTGTAAGTAACCTAACGCAGTGCTACCTACTACTAATGCATGAATCAAGCCTACGCATAAATGCGCGTATAGCCCGTACATATATATATATATATATATATATATATATATATATATATATATATATGTAAAATACGTGTACGTATTTTAGAAATAACTGGCTATTTCACGTCCGTCTTATAATGTAGACGATCAAAACGTTTCTTTCTAGTAATTTTCTGCTAAACTATGTAATATGACAATCTAAGATTTAAGTAATTTTGTAATCGAGTAATGAACTTTTTAATCTTTGTATTTCACTTCTTTTAGGTAAGTTGAAATAAGTTTGATGCTAAGTATGTAAATTATCTGATTCTTAAAATATATTTACACTTCTTTTAGTGCAATCGAGATATTGTTCATATTTCATTCAAAATTACTTACAAATACAAAGATTAATTCTTTGATCAGCGATGTCGCCAGTTCGATTACAAGTTTTCATGCTTGCTGAGGCTGCTGCTGATGGGAAATCTACTGTTATCAGAATAAAAAGAGTTAGAAAACCAGGGGATGAAATGTGGTACGCTTTTCCTCCTGAATTTCAATCGCTGACTATTCATGCCAAGCTGTTAGCTACGGGTTCAATGAAAGCTGCCAGAGATGCGCTTAAAGCCCGCGGACAGTATCGCACTGTAAATGTTAGCCTGTCTGAGGAGCTAGCAAAATCATATCTGGATGATGACGGTAACTTTGTCTTTTCTGATTATTTTTTGTCATCGGTAGAGACTGGTTCTTCGTCTGTCGCGCCGGTAGTGTCACTGGAGAAACAGGAATCACTAAAAGAAATAATGAAACATTTTCTGGTCGATAAATTAACATCCAAGAATTCAAACGTAGTTGCTTGGGCTGTTAGTTTCGAAAAAGAAGTAGCTCGGTTTTCTCTTGTTGGATCCAGAGTTATTGAGGTTTTTCACCTTTGCTTAGATACGTCAATGAATGACTGGTTCCTGAGTACCCAAAAGAAAATTGGTGTTGATGCTGACTGGGCTCTATGGCACGAGGATCTTATCGCCACATTCGGTGACGTATCTTGGAAACCGATCCGATTTGCTTACAATTTCCGATATTTATCGGGCTCCTTAATAGAATACGTTATAAAAAAAGAAAAATTAATGTTAGATCTAGACCATTTTATCGCTGAAAATGTATTACTGAATTTAATAGTGTTAGGCTTGCCGGCTCATATTCAAGATTCATTGAATCGTAATTCAGTAACTTCGGTAAAATTATTAATTTCTAAATTAAAAAAATATGATGCTGATAACCCTGCTCGTCGTACATCTTCTGAGAATGCAAATTCGACTATGTCAAAAAAAACAAATACGATTGTTCAAAATGTTAATGGTATTACTAATTATAAGAAATTTACTCCTAAAAAAAAAACATGTTCGATTTGTGATAAATTAGGGAAATTTGGTAGAATTCACTCGGAAAATGTCTGCTGGTTTAAGGACTCAAGAAAAAATGAAATTAACAAAGTAAAATCTGTAAATAATTTGGAGATAGAGTCCGAAATCAATAATTCAGATGACTTGCCAAAAAACGAGTAACGGTACCACTGATTCAATTACGTCTTTTAATTAATGATTCTATATTATGTAACGGTATTTATGATTCCGGCTCAAATATTTCATTAATAAACTATAAATTTGCAAGGAAAAATAAAATAAAAATTAACTCTTGCAACAATAATTTTAAAATGGTCAGTGGTACGGCTTCAGTCTTTGGAATCGTAAAAATCAAAGTAAAAATTTTTGATATCGTCAAATTTGTAGATGTTTTTGTGATAAATTCGATTAATTTTGATTATGATTTTTTGATTGGCTTAAATATGATAAAGGATTTTGGGTTACACCAAGACCATGAATTGAATATCTCTCAGATTAACGTAATGGATAATAATAAAAAAATTGATCTCGGAACCGTAGTTCAGTCTGCACCGTTTACAGTAAATTTTAATGAATCTATTAAAATTAATGAATTCGAGGCAAATTTGGATCATTTAAATAATTACCAAAAGAATAAAATAACTTATTTAATTGAAAAACATAAATCTATTTTTGCGAAACACAAATTTGATACGGGTTATGTACACAACCACGAAGCTTCGGTTAAATTGACTGAGCATAGGTATGTATCTCGCAAGCCGTACAGATGTAATCCTATTGATCAGAAGGAAATTGAATCTCAAATTTCCCAGTTGTTAAACCATGGTCTGATCCAGGAATCTACATCTCCTTTTGCGGCTCCAGTTACACTGGCATTTAAAAAAGATGAGTTTGGCGTTCGAAAGAAGAACAGATTATGTATCGACTTTACGGCATTAAATAAGCTTATTGTACCTGAAAGTCAACCTTTCCCATTAATAGAAGATTTAATTGTGAAGACTAGGGATTGTGTTTATTTTTCAGCTTTCGATATTAATTCCGCTTTTTGGACTATTCCCTTACGCAAAAAAGATTCTTATAAAACAGCTTTCGTCACACAAAATGGCCATTTTGAGTGGACATGTTTGCCATTTGGCCTTAAAACATCTCCCGCAATTTTTCAAAGGATCCTACAAAATATTATCCGACGTAACGGGTTGGACTATTTTTGTGTAAACTATATTGATGACATTCTAGTTTTTTCAAAAACATTTGAGGAACACTTGGAGCACATTGATAAATTGTTTATGGCCATTAAAAAAGAAGGTTTTAGATTGAAACTATTAAAATGTAATTTTGCCAAAAATAACGTAAAATATTTAGGCCACATAATTAGCAATAACGTAACTAAGCCTGTTTTTGATAATGTGCTCCCTATCAAGAATTTTCCCATTCCTCAAAATAGAAAGAATGTGCGCCAATTTTTAGGGAAGGTTAATTTTTATAAGAAATATATTCCAAAGGCTGCACATATTTTAGAACCGTTACACAATTTATTGAAGAAAAACGTAGATTTTAATTGGTCAACAGACTGCCATAATAGTTTCGAAAAGATAAAAAGTTATTTATGTTCAAGTCCTTGTTTAGCTATTTATGATCCTTTAAAGGAGACAGTTTTATACACTGATGCAAGTTTGGAAGGACTTGGTGCAATCCTGAAACAAAAACAGAAAGACGGAAATTTTCGGCCAGTCGCTTATTTTTCCAAAAAGTTAAATGTTTATCAAAAAAAGAAAAAGGCGATTTTTTTGGAGTGTCTGGCAATTAAAGAGGCCTTAATGTTCTGGCAACATTGGCTTCTTGGAAAGAAATTTGTCGTTTATTCAGATCATAAACCGCTTGAGAATCTGAACGTAAACTCCAAATTTGATAATGAACTTGGTCAGCTTATGTTTTACTTGTCTCAGTTTGATTTTTCAGTAAAGTATTTACCTGGTTCCGAGAATCAGGAGGCCGACTGTTTGTCGCGTAACCCTGTCCTCGAACATTTTGAAACGCATAAAGAACTTAAAATAGTAAATTTTATTCAATTTAATGAAATAGCTATGGACCAAAATAAATTTTCAAGAGACTATTTCCAAAAAAATAACGTAATAAAAAAAAATAATATACTCTTCATGAACATTAGAGGTAAAAATAAAATTTTGATAACAGAAGATTTAGCGACTAAAATAATAAAGATAGTTCATGAAAAATTTGGTCATATTGGTCCTAAGCAGCTTTCGTTCCATCTTATTCCAATTTATTATTGTAAAAATTTTTTCAAACTGATTACCTCTTTCTGTCAGAATTGCGCTATTTGTACTAAAAATAAGTCCAGAGCATCTTTTCGTTATGGTTTTCTATCTCAGTTGGGCCCTGCGACTGAACCGTTTCAGATTATGTCAATAGATACAATAGGTGGCTTTAACGGAAATAATACTTCAAAAAAATATTTACACTTATTAGTTGATCATTTCACACGTTTTGCGTACATTTTACCATCAAAAACTCAAAAAGCCACAGATTTTATAAATTTAATACGTAAAATTTTAAGAGAAGGACAGAAAATAGAGACACTTCTGGCGGATCAATACGGCGGAATAAATTCAAAAGAATTTAAAGAATTTCTGGAGTCACACAATATCAAATTAATTTTTACAGCCGTAGACTGTCCTTTCTCCAACGGTCTCAATGAGAGACTAAATCAAACTCTGGTGAATAGAATACGCTGTAAAGTTAACGAAAACAAAATAAATAAAAAAAAGCCTTGGTCAGTTTTAGCAGAAGAATGTGTTCAAGAATATAACGATACTATTCATTCATCAACCTTATTTTCACCAAATTATTTAATGAATAATATTAAAGTAAATTTATGTCCAAAAGATATTCCGATGCCTAACGTAACAGATCTGACCAATGACAGGTTATTAGCATTTGAAAATTCCCAGAGAAGTCATAAATATAATAAGCAAAAATTTGACTCCAAGAGAAAAGATATTTCTTATAGAGTTGGCGATTTAGTCTATGTAAATCATGGTAATCTGTTAAACAAAAATAAACTCGATGAAATAAGAACGGGCCCGTTCAAAATAACTGAAAGTTTGTCAAATGTAATATATCGCGTAGATGCTGGTTATCAGAAGAAAGAGTCAAATTTGTTCCATGTTTCCAAATTACTCCCCTTTGTTTCGTAATTTTCTCAGGTATGGGGATGTAAAATACGTGTACGTATTTTAGAAATAACTGGCTATTTCACGTCCGTCTTATAATGTAGACGATCAAAACGTTTCTTTCTAGTAATTTTCTGCTAAACTATGTAATATGACAATCTAAGATTTAAGTAATTTTGTAATCGAGTAATGAACTTTTTAATCTTTGTATTTCACTTCTTTTAGGTAAGTTGAAATAAGTTTGATGCTAAGTATGTAAATTATCTGATTCTTAAAATATATTTACACTTCTTTTAGTGCAATCGAGATATTGTTCATATTTCATTCAAAATTACTTACATATATATATAGTGTGTTAGTGAATGTCACAACTAGCCAAATACTCTCGTTGTTGAAACTGTGTTTACTGATGATTAGGTCGACGCGTAATTTATGTAATATTCGGGAACAAAAGTTTTCGAAAAACTTACCCAACAAATATTTTACTATGTAAAAGTCGCGTGAAATTCATTAGCTTCGTAAATTCAAGAGTAATCTTTCCCGATTTTTTCATTTATATGGTTTTATATTTTGGCTGATGTACTCTTTGAGAGCTTCTAACTAAAAGTACGTATTTCCACAAATGACAGTCACTCTTATCGAGTTCCTTCTTTTAGTACATATTTCCCTGAAATTTAGGTCAAAACGGCAGAAACTGAACTTTCTACCAGGAACGAGCGTGATCTAGATCTTTGATCCGATCTAACTGTAAGATCATTTTGAAAATAATCTGATCTACGATGAAACACAAAAATGTTACTTTAGTCGAAAGGATTTGAAAGAAATTCTTATTCTCGTAGTTCCTTGTTATTCGATACGTGCACCTAAAAAAATGATACCACAAATATTTCCTTGTTTCCGATGTAACAAATTTAACGGTATTACTACATTATTTTATTCTTGAAAAAGTCGAAGGCAGGCATAAGCCAAAGCATTTCAAAGTGGCGCTTCGAGGCTTGTGTCGAATAACTTCCAAGTTTGAATTAAGACAAAAGGAAATGGTAATATGTAAAATGATTTTATCTGTAGGTAAAAGATCTTAAGCAAACATTTTTGATCGTGATCTAGATCACTTTTTAGCGAGTGTAACAATATATTATAAACGAGAACCAATCGAAAAAAATCTAGAAGCTATTCAAAAAATTAAACCACCTTGAATACTCGAGGAAGTACGCTGATCCATTTGTTTCATTGGATGATCATAAGAAGATGATACAAAACTATTCCAAAAAAATGTTACCTTTATCAAAAATACTCGAAGGAAAAGATAGTAGATTCGATGAGACGAATACAATGGACAGAAGAAATGCGAAGCTGTTTGGATAAAATGAAAAATTTACTATCTGAATCAGTACCAACGATATACTATCCAGATGCACCAACATCCGTAGAAGTAGATGCCTCAAAAGATGCATTAGGAGCAGCATGCTGTCAAATAGACAGAAAAACAAATCAAAAACATCCTATCGGTTATTTCTCAGAGAAATTAAAGAAAAATCGACAACGTCTATGTACTTTTGATTTTGAAATGCTCGCAATCACTCGTACTTGCCAACATTTCCGAGGCTATTTAATTGGCGTTGATTTTATAATATACGCGGATCACCAACCATTAACATTCCAACATATATTCGAAACACCAACCCCTTTGTCTAATGTGGGGACGTTTCCCTCTTTGCCTCCCTCAGGGCTCAGCCCCGCGTCGACAGACGGGTCGCAGACCAAAGTCCGCGACCCATACTAATTGCGCATTGCACATTAAACAGAGTACATCGTCTGTATGCACTCATACAGACGATGCGTTTCTGCATTTACCGTTGAGGCGGTAAACTGAGGCAAGTGAGTATGTAATATTTACATACTCGCTGACAGTATACGTGCTGCGGTCCGTATATGGTACCGCATCGCCTTTGGACGATTGCCCCAGTTAGGAAGTACGCTTAGTGTACGGTAAGGCATCTTAAACCGGCTGGCTACCGATACCGAGAAATAATTTGGTCGCCCCGCACGTAAACCACTGTCTTCCTCTTAGGTTCCATGAACCCCGTGTAGGTAGCATCTACCTACATCTAAGAATACGTATTTATAGGAATAAACGGATATCTGGTTGTACTTCTAATTTTTGGAATGTGAGACGTATTATCCCATTTCGGATGGTAATTTTTTCAAACGCCGTTTTATTCTGTTTGTTGAGCCTGCTCGTTGTCAGTGGAATGAAAATACCGATGACTGAAAAAATTACAATCGAAAATTGCGTATGTCTGAATCTATACCGCGATTATAGTTCTTTACTATCAGTAGTAAACTTGTATGACCTTGATACAACAAATCGAATGACAAACTGAGATATCAACCAAAAAAACAAGATGCGGTGGAAGGAGCCAATAATACGGCCCAATACTAGTTGAAAATATTTGACATAAGTGGACTGAACCCACAGACATATAGCTAAAGAGATGTCCAACTCTCTACATGCACTGGGGTACAAAAATGTTACAAAAATCTTTAACCATCATCATCGTCATCAACAATGAAAAGTCAACTTTGTTCAGCATTCTGCACAGCCAAAGTTTGTAGTGAAAACAGACATCTCTATACCAATATATACACACCATCAAGCTACAACGCATGCGCAGTAACAAATATCTTACTCCGAAATATTTTATAACATTCGGCCATTATCATGTTTTTGATCGGGTGTTAAATCTCTTTAGCTGTTTGTCTTCGACCGAACCTTACTTAGTTTTTTTTAATACAGACAAAAAGGAAACAAGGGGTTTGGTTTCACTCTCATTATAATGAAAAATAAAAAACAGCCATTTGGAGGGCAAAGTCTTCGATACAAAAAAAAGGTTTTCAGAAGGTCTTTTATTCTCGTTTTATAGTTTATTTTGCGATACATCAGCGGGTATGTTTTTTGGGAGCTTGATTTCAAACTCGATGTTAATTTTTTCATTCGACCCATTCCTCGACTTCCAGGGGCTTCGAAATGGGGCCAAATTTTGACTTGTCATATTTTGTTGCGTGCCACATCAGCTGATATGTTTTTTGGAGAGCTGATTCCAAGTTTGATGTTTATTTTTTCATTCTATTAGTTTTTCAACACCCGGCGGCTTTAAAGGGAGTTGAAGGGTAGGTAGGCAGGCCGAAGGCTGCGTTAGACGCACGGACACCGTCCGATGCGTTTGGTCGTCGCGTCGGTGGCGCGAAAATCATATTTCCGCCGTCTTGCGACAGATGGCGCCACTGATTGCGTCACTCGCACACACCTGTCGCTTTATTTTTATTAGCCCGACAACGATAATTTATTAATATTATTAATATTATTAATATTATTATTATTATTAATATTATTATTATTATTATTATTTATGATAATACGGACGCGGCTTATGCTTGCTCGGTGCGGTTCGTGTTTGCGCGTGAGAACCGACAATACGCTACGACAACGAAAAAGCAGTCGCTGTTGTCGAAGGCTTTTGAGAACTTGCCGCGCCGCCACCCGGAACACAAAAATAATTCCTTATTTTCGAAAGCTTCGTCAACGTTTCCGTTCATCGAGGAGTGGGGGTGGGTGGAAGGGCGAAGAGGTAACTTTTTAGCGCTGCTTTTCTCGATTCGACCTCGAACGAATTATTATTTTCATTAGGCTGCCTATTTTATCCGGCGTCCACCTTATCTTATGCCATAGTTGCCATACCTACAATCGGGTATATCTAATACGTGCAATAATTGTATACACGTACATGCGTGCGCGTGTGTAAGTAACGAAAAGTGGTATACACGGTGGATCATGGTGGACCCTGGTGGAGCACGGTGCACCGTGCAACTTTGTAAAATATAAAAGGAGCAATTTTATTTTTTATTTATTTTTTTTTTTTTTATCTAGAGCATCGCCGATTGATTGCGGTTAAATGTACGTCGTTACGTTATTATATCTGCTTCTAATAGCCGCCAACACTTTTTTTTTTTTACAAAACCTACATTCTTCCATCGGCGATTTGTTGTTATTTTTTCAATAATTTGTCGACTTCGTATAGAATTTCAAAACGACAATAATTATAAGCGGTACGCGACCGTACGTTTCCCTCCGCACGCCGAGTAGATTTCACTGTAGGTATTCTATTTTCAACGTTTTTATTTCACGCGTTGCGCGTTATTTCGGCTCTTTTGGGCGGACTAAGGGCGCCTCGCCCTATCGGTACGTGATACCCGAATGAGCTCTCCGATGCTACAAAGTTGCCTAATGGTCGACAGTGACGTCGGTATCGTCGGTATCGTCGGTATCGTCGAATCGATACATTTTCAATATCGAAATGCCTACTCGAGCGCTTTTTTCGTGTAGGTGCCTACGACTGCGGGTACGGTGGCTAAAATTAGGGCGTCGACGGGGACGACGATTTTGCTAAATTCGAACCAAACGTAGATACAACTTACGAGATTCGGACCCGAGTAACTGCCATATTGTCTTCTCACAGCTAAGTACCGAGGTAGCTAGCGCACAAAGTCTCGTCTCTAAACGCTTTTGTTTTAATCGCTGGTCCATAATTATGTCGGTTTCGCGCCCGTATCCACGCACGTGCCTACGGTAGCAAATTAACGCGCGTAATTTTACGCGGACCACCGAAGCGCGACGATCGCAATCGCTGGCGCAGGTTACGCGTGTCCGCGCCAGTGCGCCGCGTTTTAGTTGACGCGCCGTTTTACCGCAGCTACGATATTATGAGAGTGCGCGCAACCCGCCGTTTAATCTACCCTACCTTACTACATATTATTCGCCACCCAAGAAAGGCAAAGGCGCACCCTCTGTTTCAAGCTGTTTTAAATTTAAATTAATTCGTTAGAATCGAGTTCCACGTCGAATATACGCGCTTTTCTAGCCGACATTTTAAATCCGAGCCGTTTTTGCGACACAAACAGCGAGGTACAGGGCTACCTACTTTTTGCGGTCGACTTCGAAGAGAAATTAAAAAGAAAGAATTAAAATAACGAATCGGCTGTACCGAAAACCTGGAAAGGACGATTTCGTCCGGAATAGAAATAGGCGGCTTTTCAAGTTACGCGTATCGCGGGTTGCGTTCCGCGTAAATTTCAAGAGTTTGCGTAACGAAGAAACGTTCAAAAAGTAGTACCTCTTATCTGCCTAATTCGTAAGCCAACTGGCGGCTTTTCCCCTTCCTTTAACTCGATGGAGACAGAAAATTTGCGAGTACGCCGGTGCCCAATTTCGATTGATCCGCCAAGAATTTCGTCCTCCAGTTTATCTACGGAGTTCATCAACTTCTAACAGTCCCCATTTTTGAAACGAAAATGCGCATTTGTGCCGTTTTCAAACTCGATCGAGATACGCACCTAAAGTGCCTACGCACTTGTTAAATTTTATTTCGATTCGTAGAGAAATGCGCCCTCCAGTTTGGTGACAGTTTTCGTCATGTGCCGTAATAATTTTATCGTCGTATACTCGCAAGTACGTATAAATTATTGGGGACGGTGTTTTTGGGGTCCGGAGACCACGATGGGAAAAACCATAATGAAAATTTCCTCGAGTTTTGACACGCCTACGACTCTGCGCAATAGAGGGACTCTACGTAATCTACGTAAAAATGCGTGTATTATGTAAACACGAACTAAAATGGAGTAGGTGCGCGAGCCTGCGAAAATTCGACGTCAGTCGGGCATTAATCATTAATCCGTTGATCATACGCACATAATATGTGGTGCGCTTTGCGCACACTGCGCACATTGCGCACATTGCGCGCATTCCCCTTTTACCGCGTTTTACGCTTATAAAAGTCCATTTTTCTAATTACCAGCCTTTGTTATTATTTTAAATGCGGGTTTAGGTACCCACCCACCTACCGCACCCCGTCTATCTTTTATTCGGTTTTATTTTAACCTTTTTTTTTAATCTTTTTTTTTTTTTTTTTCGTCTTTTTTTATTCGACTATTTGACGCATCGTCGAATCGCGTAGGTACACTACATATTATCCGTATGGAAAACGTGAGATCGCTTCGCTTTTGTGGTGTGATGTACTCATTTGCCACACCTAATTATTATAATTACCTGCGTATACGATCGACCTGATATCAAGACCCAGCGGCGAGGGTGGGGGTGCGTTTTTCGTCTCGTCACCGCCAGATAATTTTCGCACCGGTAGCTGAAATTCATAATTATTGTTAAGTAAACGCAGTGGGTGCCGTTGAATCCGGACGATTCGGACAAACGGTGTGCAGTTCGGATTGACTGGAAAACCCGACTATAAGTGGCGGGCTAAAAAAGAAAATATTTCGCGTCCCCAAACCGAGGTTTGCGAGAAAAAAATCATGTTCTTCCACAGAGATTAGATTGTACATAAGCGGGTACTAAAACTGGTACTGACATCGAACGCACTATTTATTGTAACATTCTGTAAAATTTAATAACAGTCGACTAAATGCTTCGTCCGTAAATGATTAGAAATTGTTTGAAAAAATCTCAAATCATCGCTGAGAAGAGAGGACAAATTCCAGATGAACCGACGAAGCTTCGTTAAAACGTAATTTTCACGCAGCATTCTGCGTGAAATAATTTCGATATTTTAACGTTGTGGAATACCTTGTCGTGAGAGATATTCACACTAGAAGGTCTTCAACAGTATTTGCGTGTTCTGCCACTTCATACGATTAAGTATGGGAGAGCCAAATCCTCGGCGAACACTGGAGATTTTTGAGCCAGTTCTGAGAGTTTATATACAGGATTTGGTACACGCACACAGACACCCATGCATACGTACATGTACGTAATTATGTCATGCGTTACGTCGTTTCTTGCCTCTGTCGAGGTGATAAGAAACGACGCAGCGCGTTTGGTACCGGGCCGTGACATTACCGAGATCATTATCAGGTAATTGATCTCGGCCCGTACAATGTATCTTACCTGTACGTACGTACAGGTACGAACATACAAACGCACCAGTGTAAATTCGTTTAACGTCATAAAGACGATTATTGCCAGCCTTTGGGCGGCGACTGTCGTCGAGGGGTGCGAGCCCCTGTTACCTCACACGAGTATTGTCCCCACAAACGTCTTTATTGTACTTTTTTATTTATTCGTTTATTTATTTATTTATTTATTTATTTATTTATTTATTTATTTATTTATTTATTTATTTATTTATTTATTTGTCGATTTATTTATTGATTTATTTATTTATATTCTTTTAGTTTTTCTTTTAGTTAAAGAAACCAAAGTACATTTTTTCACGTGTGGCTCGCTGCGCTACTGTATATTTTCATTTGTGGAGTCTAAAAAGGCCAGCGATGTGAGACCGATATACTTGTGGAATTGTTCCTACATATGGAAATTACACTTAAAACTTATGGTAAAGTATTAATACTCATTTACACGCGAAGATGATTTTCACATTAGAAATATTCGAACGTTGCGAGTTTAAGTACCTGTACCACAGATAGGTAAGTTAAGTATATCAATAAGAAGTAAAGTAACACTTTTATTATATTTACGCCACGAGTGTTACCTACTGGTCGGACCATTTACTCGAGTATTTATAACATTTGTTACGGACTTGCGATAGGTATATTATCAGACGAATAAGATGCAGATACCTTATACCTAACCTTTTGAGATTCTGTGAAAAATTCTGAAGCATTTCTCGAGCCGCAATCTGTACACGCTGGAGTATTCGCGGATACATAGAGTGCCGTTGTAAATCAGAAGGGTTATTTTATTATTTTTTTAGGGTAGGAAAAACTCGCTTACCATTTCCATTAATTTTCTCGCTTTTTATGATCAAATTGGTAGATTACACAAATCAGATGTCCCAATTAACGGATGTTTTGTGCCAATTTACCAACGTCATTAATTTGGTACGGTCAAGGAGGAAACGTTGCAATTAAGCGGTTGTCCCAGTTAACCCAAGTCCCAGTCCAGTGAAATCAACTGGCTGATCATCACGAAGGCTACCGTTAGGTGTGGTATCTCGGTGGATGGTTTCATTTCATAAGGAATTCATTCCTACGAACACCGATGTTATTTACATCCAACTTCAAATTTTAACCAAAAACTTATAATAAAAGAATAAAAAAAATTTTCAGAGCGTCCGGATTAGCCAGGTGTCCAGAACTCAAATGAGAACCCTCACAATTAAACCTACCAATCATCATCCTTGAAATCAATTTTCAGATTATACTTATACTACCTACCTCATTCTCGCTCTCACTCGCATCCCTCGTCAATGTCCCCACTCCCATCTTACCCCATAATTCAAACCACGATGTTTAATAATTTACATTACGGAAATAAATTTTACGGTGTAAAAAACCACTGATTTAATATCAAAATATCCGACGTAACAACGCTTACCTTTTTAGATGTGTAGTAAAATTAAGAACCAAAAATATACAAAATTATTTCTTCTTATCGTTACCAGAACCAAGTTCATATGTATGCGCAACAGGTGGCCATAGAAATCCAAAATTCTTCACCGTGAATTCTCATCTGATCATCCCACAGATTACTGCAAGCCAAAACTTTTTTTAATTCAGCCTCTGACATTTGACAACTTTGAACTCGGAAGACTGGGTTCTGATCCGCCGCACATTGCTTTCGATAATAATAGTTATTCGTGGAATATTTAGGCTCTAAAAAATTTTGGTCCAAAAAATTATCAAAAGACTCGAGCACTTTTCGTTTTTTACGGAAAACTTTAATTCGAAAAGGTTTGAAAATAATGAAAATTTTTAGCACCTTTACGGAAATTTTTTGTTTCCAATTTTAATAAAATATTTCACGAAAAATAATCTTTCACATTATTTTTAAGGAATGACTTTGATAATTATTATTCGCGATTGCACTCGCAAAAACTTTTAGTTCAAAATTTTCCTATTGGAAAGAGAAACTCGTAAAGTACTGCGTACTGAAAAACGATGGACATACCCGGAGAGAATCTTCCCCAACGTATTTTCGTTTCGATTTCTGCAGATTCAAATATTTTTCCTTCTTTTTTGGACCAAGAGGAGACTAAAATTTTTATAATATTTTGAGACGGATCAAAGATATCGGGGGAATTTCGTCATCGACACTGGGCAGGAATTGCGAGGCGACTAATTTCTTTATTCAATTAGACCCGATTTAACCTAACAGGGCCTCAAATTTCGTAGATATCTCGCAGAGAAAATGATTTTTCTCTTCTAATTTTAGCTTCGCAATAACGAACGATTTTATTCACGAATTCGAAAAGATGATTCTTGGACTTGATTTTTACGAGTGAAGAATTTTCCAGATTCGTGGAAGGAAATTTAATATTTTTGGTTTATTAAGGGAGGGTAAAAATTTTTTCAAATAGTTTGGAGCAAAAATGTTTAATTCCCAGGAAGGTGATAATTATTATGTAGTACTATAATACGTGCGTATATCTACAGGTGTAGCTGGGAACACCTACAGGTACCCGTGTACAGTTGGTTGGTTCGAGAGAAGAAAACCCAAGGTCGAAGGAAACGCAGAAAGAAGCAGCGGATAGGTATTTGGTAAATGAAAGGGTCGATACGTAGGTAGCGAAAGGAGAAACGTCGCCTTTTCCTCGAATCGAATAATAAAAATACCCAATTATTAAAAATTACCGTCCTTACGCGGTTGCTGGCTGGCCGGGCATTAGCTCGCCATTTGTGAGCTGTTGGGCTTGTGGCTGCGGTTGGCCGGTTGGCCGGTTGGCCGGTTGGCCGGTTGGCCGGTTGGATACGTATAATAAGATTATGGTAGCCGTACGACGCTGACGCTGTAAATGGTAGGCCGCAGACTATACGTGTAAAGCTGCGTGTACGCTACGTGTGTACGTGCTGTACGCAACGCATCGTTATTACTGCACGCAGGTACCGACCTGACTACCTCCCCTGCAACACGTGTGTACGTATGCGGCGAGACAGGGTACCCATAATGCGATACCGTACCTACCTATAAAGACATTATACGCTGTATGCGCCACCCACTTACCCGTTGCGCTCGTATTCCACGGTGGTACGGATACAAGGCGAGCATTTTAACGGCCGCTAAATTACCGCCGCGGAATCGTAATTACGGAGTACCTGTAGGTAAGGTACCTACCGAGGTGCAATTAATCCGTGTAGTGGCCGACGTGTCATCCGTTTCGTCGCATTTCATTCGAGCCATAAAATTGCGAACGAATGAAACCGTTCGAACGTGGCCTATCTGAAGATGGACCGCCGACGCACGCGTGTATGGGGGCATACGTATTATTATATACCTGCGGGTACATCGTGGAGGCTACGTACGCAAACATTACTAAGGTCGAATTCTCGGGTCGCAAGCCGACCCCACAACCAAAACAAACCGGCCTCCCTCCAGCCAGTGCACCTGAGCCACTTCACGCACATGTCGAAAGTGAAACTACGTACGTATGCTTTTTCCAACGAATAAATCCGACGATAGAGCACCGAATAAGATAGGTGGCTAGTGAACAGTTTTTCTAACGAACGCTTTGTTTTTTGTTTTTTGGTTTTTTTTTTGAAGGGGTGGCGGGGAGAACGGGTGTCACAGAGGACAAAATAAGCGGTTCGATGTAAAAATAAAATATAAATTGAGGCGATAGAAAGGGGGGAGGGTAGAGGGCGGTATAGGTACACCGAACGGAATCGAGGGGTACGCCACATAATAAGTAAATTTAAGGGCTAATTGGGGGTGCAGGATCCACGATTATCGGCGAAATGGGTGCGATGCTGCTGGATGGTGGTCGCATCATTATCCCGCATCGATACGCCCTTCGACCATATATATAATGGACTGCGCATACTGATAAAATATTGAAGGCAACCAAATGAAATGTACATTTCATTCAAAAATTTAATCCCTTATCAAACTGCACTTTTCATAATATTAAAAAATTGGAATTCTAAAATTGTACATATTTTTAACCAGGTTTTCTTCTTTAAAATAAATTTAGTTATGGCCAAAATACATTGGAAGATCAACAGTCATAAATCCTGGTTAATATATTAACAGTTTGTGAATATTAATTGTTAAACTGTCATTTTATTCCTCGGAGGAAATGTATGATTATCCTCTTTTCTCACACATTACGCAAAAATTTTAATATGATCTCTCATCTGTCGTGTATTTCATTAAAAAGTATCACAAACATAAATTTCTTGGGATTTACCGGTGTTTTTTGAAGATAACATGACTATCTGGATTAATAACTTTCATGTTTTACTGACTGGAAATTATGCTGCTCTTGTCACTGCAAGTGTGAGTATTGAGTTTTGTTATTTTTCCTCTATCATTAGAAGATTTTATGTTAGTTTTTCTGCTTACCCAAACAGGATGATGAAGAAGTTGGTGTTATTGAACAACTGTGTTCCCAAATTTACAAAAATCCAGTTATGTTCACTCAGAGGTATGATGAAGAATTCGTCCCTCACTCACCTCGATTTGTTGATGACATTTGAAATTCTATTCAACTATTTGCCTCGAAGATTGCCGTGATACTGTTATATAGATAAATCCTTTGGAATAATTTAACTTCATGAATTTGTCAATGAATTTTCCTCGATTTGTTTGCATTTAATGGCATTTATTCGTCGACGAATTAAGGCCATTAAATGCACCCAAATCCCCTTTAATTCATGTGTATTTATAAATGTTAATTTGTCGACAAATCAACGGGAATTTGTCTTAATTCGTCGACAAATTCCCTTTGATTTGTCGACGAATTAATGCCATTAATACGAGAAAGAACACATCATGAAGTCAGAAGCAAACAAAATGTTCCTTTCGCGAGACACTCGCCTCAACCAAAATTTGATATCGTATGTTGTACTGATTTTAGCCTCGATCGATTTTTTTATGTTAGTTTCTGCAACGTTTATTGTTTTCAGCTGGACAGTAGTGCTTTAATTTTTTTGTCGACCGTTGCTGATAGAAAACCATATTAACCTTTGTTATCCGATCCAGCAGTACTGAATAGTATTTGTGAAAAAGTAATATTCCCAAATATACAGTTTCAAAGTAAATATATTTTTTCAATAGTTCGTTGGTTGACTTTAAGTTCAGAATGATTAATCGAAAGTTTTGTATAGCATTGAATAAATAACTATTTGAAGACAACCCTGACGAATATATTCGCCGAGACATTGAAGGATCAGATGTTGACATGCGAAGAAGAGCAGCTTGTGATCTCGTTAAAATGTTGCCTCGGTATTTTGAGCAGGAAATGAAACAAATATTTGTTTCTTACTTGAAAGAATTCATCATTGTCACCAAGGCTTATTTTAGCATACACATTTTGTACAGCTTGAACCTTGAAGTATGTGATGGCAATTTGAAAAGAGAGTGTGCAGTTCTCATGTTTCTTCTACCTCAAATGAAACAAAATATAATAATTCCTTTGCTCTCAATTTGTTTTACTTATTTTCTAAGTGCGCTATTACTGGTTGATATTTTTAAAATTCTCCTACTGAAAGAAAATCCCAAAAAAGGATAGGCTAATAGTAAAATGGATTTTCTTTAATTTTCATATATTTCCTATCCAACCTATTAAAAGTAGGCATACGTATAATATTACTAGGATAATAGTAAGTAAAGTATTCAAGACTATAACAAAATACGTGAAGCATATTGGTGTAAAGGTCCTGATAACATGAAAAGAAATCAATGGAAAATAAAGAGAAATCTATGTATTTTTTACCTATCAGGTTTTCCTATTATTTAAAATAAATTTATTTCTTCAACTAGGACAAATAGTTTTTAGGTAATTAGTTTAAAGATGATTAAAAATAATGCTTTTTGTGGCATGGTGACGGATATTCTTGTCAACTGTTGACATTTTTTTGCACAAAGCCCTAATTCTGACTTTGAAATACAATTGTATTATTAATTCTGTTAAGTGAGAATCTGGTAACTCGACATTACCAGCCTCCTCCAATTCGCAAATTAATTCGTTAACAAGCAACGGAATTTTTGACGGACAAAGAAAATTTGATTATCTTGCCTGCACTTTTTTCTCTGCTTCTTCACATATAACTGTGATCATTCTTGAAGGGATTTTCAATCCACTACGACTTTTTAGTTTGATCAAGTCCGAGCTGTTTGATGGATCTTTTAAACGTTGAACTGCCTCATTTGATGCCAGTTTTTTATTCTCTAACTTACAAATGATGAATCCAGCAATGAAGGCTACAATATCCTGGGAATAGCTATCCAGTTCTTCTTCCTGGATCGAGTCTTCATCAATAATATCATCAGCTGTACAACTGTTCAGAATGTCGTCAGTTAGCTGCTGTTGTGTTGCTCTGGAAAATAATGAATCAATAGATTTTGTAGATGTTGATGGTATATCTAAAATTTTGATGTCAGATTCACAACAGTTTGCTCCTTCTGGAACTCCTAATTCATGATGAACCAACAGCCTCTTGAAAATGGCTTTGAATTGCTGGCTGTTGGGGTTATTGTTACAGCCTCCATTTGAAAGTTTTCCAAACATACTTTTATGCTTTTGGTGAGTAAAAGTTTAATGTTAATGCAAATTTTCGCACATCTTTGTTGAAAAGAGCTTTCCTTGATGATTTTTCTCTAAGAGCTATGCTCAACATGCTTGGGGGTAGTTCAGTCTGAAAAGAAGAATAAAACAAAGTCGAAACATATGATATATATAATTTTTAATTATGATAGGCTATGGTAGTTTAGTCTAAAAAAAAATAATAAAACGAAGTCGAAAAATATAATATATATAATTTTTAATTATGATAGGCTATGGTAGTTCAGTCTAAAAAAAATTATAAAACAAAGTACATAATTATAATAAATGTAATTGTAAATTATGGTTAGCTATGGTTGTTCAGTCTAAAAAAAAAATAATAAAACAAAGTCGAAAAATATAATATATATAATTTTTAATTATGATAGGCTGTGGTAGTTCAGTCTAAAAAAAATTATAAAACAAAGTAGATAAATATAATACATGTAATTGTAAATTATTATTGGCTAAAACAATTATCCATCACATAAAAGAATTATCTGCATTAATAAATTTATTTTTTTTATACTAACCAAAAATTTATCTGACAGAGTTGACGAAATTTTTTTTTCTTCTCTAAATGATGGATAAGATCTTGCAATGTTACAACTTTTTCTTTCAGTCGACGAACTTGTTGTTGCAATGCTATAATTTTCTTTTTATACCCTTGAATTGTTGATTTGCCATACAGCAGGTTAAGTCTAGATCTATGTGTTGTAGAAACATCCGGTGTTCTTAGCTGCATAAAATATTTTTGATCTCTGATATAACGTTGTAGTGAGGGGGTCATCTCCATATCATTACCTAAGATACACACAAAAACATGGTATAATAATAGTACAATAATAGTACATATGAATTAATTCGTTCAAAGAATGAAAATGGTACCCTGTGAATGGACAATCAATCTTCAGGTGCTAATAGGTTGCTTGCCCAGGAGTAATCAGGTACAAGTAGAAAAAATTGCAAATCATCCAAAATTTTTACATCCGTTTGTATTATTCAAGAAAAAAAAAGTTAAATTCTAATCTACACCAAAAATTTGTAAAATTTTCAATTTTTTCCTTGTGCAGAGCTGCAAATGGTCACACAACCAACCCATGAGTATAATAATTCTTCATTCTCAAAATTCCCAAAATCTTTGCAGTTAGATATATCTATTCAAAAATACCAACAATAAAAATAAAGCAATGAAAACTCACCACTATTTTGATTTTCTTGTCCTGATATAGTTTCTTGCAAAACAACTGATGAATTGTTCAATTCAGTGTCAGTCAGGGCCTCTAATAAAACAGTCATTGGGAAATCTTCTGGATTTTCATTTTCATGTGCTGTAACAAAAATGTTACTTTAAAAAAATATTCCACTAAACTGGAAACTTGTGTTAACTTATCAAATTCTCAAAAAACATGTAAATTAAAAAAAAAGTGAGTAAAAGAAGCAATGAAAATTACCACTATTTTGATTTTCCTGATCTGATATGGTCTCTTGCAAAACAACTGATCAATTGTTGATTTCAGTTACAATTTGCCCATTTAATAGAAAATTTATTGGACAATCTTCAGGATTTCTATTTTCATGTGCTGCAACAAAAATGGTATCAGTTTAAAAAGAAATATTGTACTGAACTAAAAAGTTTTGTTAATTTATAAAAATTATCAAAGATAACATATTTCTTCCTGAATTTCAATATTATCCCTTAAAGAGGTACAATTTTTTTCACAAATTTCATCTTTTCGATGTGTATTACTTCCTTTATGTAGGCTTTTCTTATTCAATAAGCATCTTGTACGATATGATTTTGTTTTAAAAGCCTTTTGACAGTATACACAGTTCTAAAGAGTAAGCAAAAACAGAAAGATGAAAAGTATAATCTATTTATATTTAAACTCATTGAAATGCTCACGAATATTCAAATTTATTATTATAATTTTATTATTTTGGAAGGTGTCACTTATGAAATATGGTTACTTCATTAATAAGTTCCATTTATGTGCAAATTCTCTTAGATTCGTCGCTGTTAAATTTATCAGGATTCAGCGACGAATCAAAGAGAATTCATCTACAAATTCTCTTAGATTCGTCACTGTTAAATTAGTCAGGATTCAGCGACAAATTGAAGAGAATTCATTTACGAATTTTCTTCGATTGGTCGCTGATAAATTAATGAGAATTCAGCCACGAATCGAAGAAAATTCACCTACAAATTTTCTTCGATTCGTCGCCGATAAATTAATGAGGATTCAGCGACGAATCAAAGAGAATTCACCTACAAATTTTCTTCGATTCGTTGCCAATAAATTAAGGAGGATTCAGCGACGAATTGAAGAGAATTCATCTACAAATTTTCTTCGATTCGTCGCCGATAAATTAAGGAGGATTCAGCGACGAATTGAAGAGAATTCATCTACGAATTCTCTTCGATTCATCACCGTTAATTTAATCAGGATTCAGTGACGAATCGAAAAGAATTTGTAATACAATAATTACATTAATTACTGAAGAGAATGAATCTTTAGAGATCGCAGCAACGCGCAATGGGTCAACTAGTATATTATATTAAGCTGCGTGTATTTTTGTTGGCAGCTGATATTTAAAAAAATACAAGTTGCCAACTATGACTTACGTATAATTGACGTTGATGATCGCTTGAATTCTCTTGTTGATTTGAATGGACTTTTTTAAAATGATTTGCACAGCCTGATCTGGTGGAGAATACAGCTGGACAAAAGCGACATTGCACCGCTTTATGACCCTGAAAATAATTGAATATATTTCATGGAAATTAATGAGCTAAGTAGGAGTTCTCAATTCAATATTGAACTTACCTCTGAGATATTATGAAGTTGTTTAGTATGACGCTGGAATATTGAATATGACGAAAATTCTCTACCACAATCCTGGCATTTCTGTTTAGTAAACAAGTCAAGTCACAAATTCAAACACCTTTAATCCTTGAATTGTAATGGCAAAAAAATTGATATGCTAGAAACTTACTATTAGAGAACCAGATGTTTGAAGAACATCAGCATGAATTTTATTCACGTGATAAAGCAGCCCTGATGAACCAGAAAACTTTTTATCACAGTAACTGCACTGATATATCTATAAGTATTGAACCAAAAAAATTAAAATGCACAACTTACTAATATCAAAAATATTCTGTCAGCAGGTAGTGGATTCAATCAGGAATTACAAAATTAATGTCAACTATTGGTAGTTAATAATACTGCCAAGACTAACTTTTTGTGAAGAATCATCTTCCCTACAGTTCTTTGAGATTGTAACATGTTTGATCATCCCTTGTCGAGTTTTCAGTGTTTTGGAACAATTTGCACATTTCTGAGAAAAGAATAAGAAGTGCATTTTGTAGTATTGAATAAGCTATTTAAGTTGAAAAATAATTTACAAAAATCATGAAATTAACTTACAAAGCTATTCATTATTTTACTCCACCAAAAACTAAAATGAAAATATTAAAAAGGAATAATAATGACGCTATTTATTTTTAAAAACACTTTCATTTTGTAAAATGAAGTGCAAAATTATTTAATCAATTGACCTATAATATTGGATAAATCCTGAAAAAACAATATTTTTGAATGAAATGTACGCCTTCATGGTGTCTCCATATAAGCCAATGTTAATTTTATCAGTATGCGCAGTCCATTATATATATGGTTGAAGGATACGCCGCTGTGTGGAATCGAATGTCGAATCTGCATAGTGACACATGTTAGCCTAACAAGGCTAAGGGTCTACGTTTGGGCGAGGCGAGGGACGAGGTGAAAACAACTCGGTGGTTGGGTTATTAGCCACACTCGTGGAAACGCATAGACGAAGGAGATGAAAGTAGTGCCGTGCATCCGCAACTACAGGATGGTAGGCAGCAGTGGCCGCATTTAGCCTTTAGGCGCGGATAGGTACCGATTATACCTACAAGAAGAGAGGCCTGTAGGTAGATGTGGGTGGTGAGTGCAACCCATATATATATATATATATGTAAAAAGAACACTCTTCTTTTTCAAATGACAACAATTTCGTATGTTACTCTCGTTCTTTCATGAATTTGTAATGTTTATTTTTGTTTGACCCACATAAAGAAATCGACACTATTCGACTATCTAATATTTACCGTTCCAATCTTATTATCTTTAAGTTACGTCATTTCATGTATTATCGACTCGACCATCCTTTGTTAAATGGCATCATTTTTGACCATACTCAACATGATTATTTTCCTTTTGTAACAAACGTCGATTTCATTTATCGAATTCATTCATTCATTCATTCATTCATCTGTTAATCGCCGTTTCAGAAAGACAGATAAAACCTAGTCGTATCTTCGTTCGTTTCTTTGTGTATAATAATCTCAAATTTTCTAATTTCACTACCGTTTTTTAATCGTGTCAATAAACTGCTTTTGATTACGAGTTCACGAAACTTTATTTACGTGCAAATTAGATCGAGTGGAATACCCGGAAACGAACTTACATATATATATATATATATATATGTGTGTGTGTGTGTGTGCGCGCGTGTGTGTGTGTCTGTATACCGAGGCGAACAAGTGACGGTGAATATTAGGCGAAATGTCGGGTGAAAAACCCAAGTGTAGGCCTATCTACGGATTACGAGTATACCCACAAGTCGTGGGAGCTGTTCGTGTGCTGCTTTACCCTCTTATACAAATGATACTTCACTTATGGCACTTGCCGGCAAACAAAACTCGCGGCTAACTGCCGTAGAAAATATTACCACTTTTCGACGCGCTAATTGGCACCGCTCGTCAGCATGCTCGCAGCTCAAAGCCCAAATGCTTCGCCAGCAGAAACGTACAACTGCTAATTTGGCGTACTTTTTGCGGCCAATACGCGGCTACGTTACAGCTAACGATTGTACGTAGGAAACGCTGGCATTTTAGCTGCAGAGCAGACACACCTACCAACCTGTAATTTACGCACAATAAGTGGCCTACCTGTAGGACGTAGGTATGCGTATATAGATAATAATGGAATCAGTAGCGTGTAAGCTGTACTTTAGCCTTTTCGAATGTAGGTACTTGGCCCCCTTACGAAGGTCGTTTCGCCGGTCGTCTGAAAGTTGGCCTCCTTACCCACAAAATTTTTGCTAATAAAATTAAATCGGATATAGCCGACATGCGCAATCACCGTTTCGACGAATACCTTATGATAAATGGACCTCAGGCGCACGCCGACGGTAGTGGGCCGCGGGTAACGTTCACTTACGGCTAAATAATAGGCCCACTGCTGTCGGTTCAATTGTTTGCCAGGTTCGTAATGGAAATTTGATGCATTCGTGTATTGAGGGACGGCACGGTACGGCACGGTACGGCACGGTACGGCACAACAGCCGAGAAAATAGTGTGTGAAAAGCACGCAACGTTTTTCGCATCTTTGACCAGCTAAAGCGTCAGTTTCTCTCCTCCGCGCGGCCTCGCCTCGCCCCAATTTCGGCCCCGTTTCGCAGGAAGCAACAAAAAAGAAGAGAAAAACAACTGTCCTCGTAACTATGCGCATACCTAATGCTAATTGCGCCCGTGACGGCGTTTCCAGCCGGCACGCGGATACGGTTTTTTTTGTTTTTCGACTGTTCGCCCGAAATGCCGAACCCCGTTTACCTCCGTAAAAACTACGACGTTAATTTTCGCTTTTTATTCGCGAGATTAAATTTGCAAACGCTAAATTAGCTCGTGTGAATAACGACTGGGCGGCATAAAAAAGAACTTCTGTTGTTGTTGTTGTTGTTTCTGTTGTTTTTGTTGTTTTTGTTGTTTTTGTTGTCTCTGTTTTCGAAGAGGATGCCGCTATTCTATTTTACATACTATAACGTTCGCAATAAAGACAGTTATAGATGAAGCGAAACGGAATACCATTATAAAAAAGAGAAGGTGGAAAGAAAAAAAGGAAGCATGGGCTGAAAAACATTTGCAGACAATAGACAAATGAGTTAATCTAACGGCGCTGCAACGCCCTTTGTTTCGCATATTCATCCGCCATCCTTCGGCTCATTAAGAAGTACCTTTGTGCCCCGCCTTTTTCAAGTGAACTTATATGCGAATCTTTAAACAACCGTCGCACACTATGAATAGTAACTACGGTTTTGGCTTTTTTCTTCCCCTCCCCCTTTCCTGCCCAGCTGCTCAACCCTCCAATCTGCGTAGGTACGTAGACCTTTTTCTCTTTTCCCCTTTCTTCTCCACTTTTCGCTCTTTTTTATTTTCATCGCAAGTAGGTACCTAGTGCAGTAAGTATAATTACCATTTGGTATTATCATTCGCATACTTTGAACGATGGGTTGGGCGAAAGGCTCGTGAGGGGGTCTTTGTATGTCAACCAATTTTGGCTCACTGATACGCAGTGCTCTCTCTTGACCAATGTAAGCGGGGTTCATAGGCCAGGCCAAATGAATTGATTGGCAATCAGACGCGCCGTGGTCTTACTGTTCGGGTGCGAGAGCCCACAAATCCCACGAATCAAATCCAAGATAAGTCTTTGATATTTGGCAGTACGGGGAGTCGGTTTTTACCTTTGAAAGTATCGTATGTTAAAAGTAACATTTGTCCGGGTACTCTAAACGAATCTAGGATGAGGGCTGAGTTACAGTCTCCTAGATATTGGGCGAGTTTGGGATCATGTTGTTGGTAAAAGGCCATTTCATCAAATGGCACAATACAAGGGGAAGTTATGGCGGAGACTGAGATTCGCAACAAACAATTTGCGACTACGTTGTCCTCGCCTTTGATATATACCTGAAATGGGACAGTTGTGAGGGGCTTGTGGTCTGTGTAGATGGAGAAAACACGCTCTTCAACAAGATTGTAGAAGTGCTTCATTGACGCAAAAACAGCGAGTAATTCATGGTCATAGGTGGTATATCGGCATTCGGTGTCTGAAAAATGCCATTGGCTCGAGTGTATCGGCACCATATTGATAAAGTGTTGCCCCTATCACATAGTTAACTGCATCGGATGCCAAGACGAGTTATTTGTGCTAGGAAAACAGCATTTGCAAGCACCCATTTGAGACTGCTGAAAGCAATCTCAGCGATACTGTTCCAAATTATAGGGGTTTTGTCTCATTTTCTATTCAAATGGATCAGTGTGAAAAGTTTAATTTGGATGCGAGCACATTGTTTGGTGGTGCGCCAGTAAAAATTCACCATCCAAAGAAAGTGCCTAAGATTGTGAACATTTTTGGGTAATGAGAAATGGAGTAAGGCTTGAACATGCTTGAGGGTAGGTTTAATACCAGCACACTTCACTCAATGACTGAAGAATGTGCGATCTTCCTACTCATGCTCGGACATGATACATTTATAGTTAGGCCAGTGTTTTAAATACGCCTAATGACCTCTGTTACAGGTTATTCAAGTTCCTCTGAATTAGAGGTGGTAATTGGGATGTTGTCGATGTACGCATAAGCATAATTGAGGTCTTAAAAAAATCCATCGATGCATTATACAAAGGTTTGGGTGGTATTTCAAAGTCCAAAGGGCACGAATGGAAACTTTTATAGGCCAAAGGGGGTTATTACCTAAGTTTTTGGAATGTATTCTTCAGTCATAGGGACTTGGTTAAACGTCCACACGAGATATAATTTGGTGAATATTTTGGAACCAGCTTTTCTGGTGTGGAAGTCTATGATATTTGGGACAGTGTATTTGTCAGGGGTTTTGCATTTAGTGCTCTTTAGTCACCACGCATGGACTAAGTTTTGTCCAGTTTGACATGCATGTGGAGGGGTGATAACCAGGTGCTTTTAGAATGTTTGCAGTCACCATGTTCAAATATAGTTTTGAAAGAGAGTCGAGCTGCATATATTTTGGGAAGGTAATTGATTGGGTGGGGTTTTCCTACTATGGCTAGTCCAATGGTCTTACCTAGCAGGTGACCTTCACTGACATCGGGTAGCAGTTGGTAATGACAGCAAAAGTCTGCTCCAATTATGGGGTCAGCAACATCAGCTACGATGAAGAGCCACTTCACTTTGTATCAAAGCCCAAAGTCTAGTTATACCAGCTTAACTCTGTAGGTACCAATTGGAGTTTGGTTTGCAGCATAGACTTGGAGTTTAGTTTTGTGTTTCCAGTCTTCAGAGGTTGAAGATATAGCTGATATCTCCACTCCAGTGTCATCCTGAAAACTACATTCACTAAGCAGAATCTCCATGAATATAAGGACTGAATTGAAAATAAGTGGGAACGCCATCTAGGCTGAATCATTTACTCATTTTCCAATTGAGTAGGGATCTGGAGGTGCAGTTGTCTCGACTGAAGGAGGGTTTGTCCCAACAGGAACATGGGGGCCCGAGCAGTTGTGCGCCTTCTTCCCAAACTATTGGTAGAACCAACAGTGTCCTTGAGACGTAGAGGAAGAGTGGGTGTTAACTGGCCTTTTTCTTTTGAGAACTCGCAATGTTGTTTGTTGTTTTGAATGATCCAAACTGCTGTCTGAGGAGGGCGATTTTTCTTGGGACCTGCCTTCTCAATTATAAGAGCATCCGAAATTGAACAATGGTGTTGAACTTTTAGGGGGATTGACAGCATTTACCTCTTTCCCAGCCAAGCGCTGTTGAAGCAGCTGTGTGGTGGTAGCTAATTTCAAAGAAGCAGCTGGTGCCAGTGTCAAATGGGTTGCTACAGAGGTTGCTATTACCAAAATATTGGGACTGGTAATGGGGATGTTTGATAGAAAGGTTTGTTTGACAACTAATGTCTCATCGGCCTCAAGTGCTACTTGTCAAGAGGTTGTAGGCTTTGTCATGGCCAATGTGTGTCAGATATTGACCAGTAGGAATTGGAACATAAGGTTGCGATGGACATTGTCATTTACTCTTCCTTTGTTTAGGGTGACAAGGTGGCAATGGTATACCAATGGCCTCTTGTAAGGTAGATGATGGGAGTTTTCCAGCAAGTTCCTTATTTGGGAGTAAGAGGATGTGGGAAATTCCTACTGGCTTTGGTTGTGGAGATTTAACCAAGTGTGCAGCAAATTGTCAGTATTGTATAATAGCACCAACACAGCATTGGCTACTAGAGCAGGGAGATGGCCTGAAATGGCTAAGTGGAACTGTGATTCACTGGGATTTCCACCTGCCCCAGCAAGATTTTCAATCTATTTCAATCAGAGGCGCACATTCTCGGCATTGAACGGGGGAGGCTATTTAATAGCAGGAGGGTGCTTATGGAGTTGGTGGTTAGGGACAGCCAGTGGCAGCAGAATTTGCTTCCTCCTGGTGCAATTGCATATTAAGAATAGGCAACAACCTAAGTGCTGAACTGTTTACTGGCTGGTGTTGGTTGACCAAGAGTTCTTTGCCTAGGAGGTAGCCGTTGAAGAATTGGCCATAATTAACGAGCAAGGATGACTGCTGGAGTGCCAAGTTCATTAAAATAGTCGATGAATGCATACTTGTATAAGGTGTAGAGTGGACAGCAGTTGGGAGTGGTTGGTTCTCCTTTCTCTTGGGAGGATTCCTGACAGAGGCCTTTGCTGGCATCAGTGGTAGAACCAAACCATCTAGAGATGATAGACCTAGTTTTGACACTTTTGGAAGAGTCGGGTTTGCAAAAAGAGCAAAAAGAAGAAAGGTCTGAACCTTCCTCATTCGAAGCTATGTGCTGAATGGTTGAACTGGATGGTTGATTAGTACTTATATACCGACGACTAACTAGAAAAAAGAAAGGAGAAGGTGAAACTTCTCCATTGGTTGTTGGTAGCGGAATGATTTTTCTCTCTGAAAGTTAGCCAGTATGTAACAACAACTAAAGAAGGGGGCAATTTAGTTTGCAATCAGTGTTGTTGAAAGCTGATTGGTACAAAATTTCAAACAAAGTTTTGGAGAGGGGAAAGGGAAGTGACCAGTTCCTTCTCCATTGACAATTATACGTTGACTAACAAAAAATTATGTTTGTAAGACAGATGGACACGTACCACATAGAGAGGTTACCACTTGTGCACTTGTGGGTATATAGGTGTGTGTGCACCTTACCACCGCAAATGACAGAAGGTGCTGCATGTTCTGTATAAATAAACGAGTATGTTTGAGCCTAGTTCATTATTTCAATTGGCAATACTGACAAAGTAAAGCCGTGGGTACAAAAAATTTATTTGTGGATTTTATGTCCTTTGGCTTGCTAGGTGATTGACAAGTGCATAAGCACACTTGGTCATCTAAATCACCCGTCACCATAATAATAATAATAATAATAATAATAATAATAATAATATTAATAATTATAGGCAGTATTAATAATATTAGTAATTGTAAACACAGACTTTGCTGAGTCTCGATTATTGGAAACAGCGACATCTGGAAAGAATTTTTCAGGGTGGGTGAATGTTTTGAAATTTGACATCATGAAAAAAAAAATGTAGCACAGCAAGCCTCACTAGAAAAAGTATGTTTTTGAAAAGAAAAATTTTGAATTTTGGAGGTCAAATTAATTGTTTTTAAGCTTATATGCGTTAATGGTATGTTATGATTGTATGAAATGTGTTAGCTGCTGAAAAAATATTAGACAATATGAAATATAAAAGAATTTTTTCTTGAAAAAGGAAAAATAAATTAAGATGATAAAGTATAATTTAAAATAAAACCAATGAAACGTAATAAAGTTATAAAATAAAAAAAGAAAACACGAGCGTGTGGTTAATTTTTGTACGAAGATAGTTTCTTGAAAATTAGAAGAAAAAGGGAAAAAAAGGTTTACCGGAAGTACCGTCCGGTCGATCCGCACCAAAAGTGGTAGCATGCTACAATAAATTTTAACGAGTACCTATTTATTTTAAATTTCGTACATATGGTTCCTAAATTCCGTATTTTATGACCAATATAAAAACAAAAATAATGGTACCGGAAGTACCGCCCCGGACGATCCGCACAAAAATTGGAAGCGTACTACAATAAAATATGTTAAATGATTTTTCCGCATTTCGTGGGCATCTATGCAAAATTGAGCATTTTATAGCCAAAATAAAAGCAAAAATGGTGGTACCGGAAGAAACGTCCGGCCGATCCTCACAAAATCAGTAGGTCTGGTCCTCGGCTTCGTATAAATGTACGTACCAGATTTCGTGATTATCCGAAGATAGATACACCTAAGTGTATTTCTCGTTCTCACGGTACAGGTCGGAATTTTTATTTCCGGGGAGGGGGGGGGGAAGGTGTTAAAATTAAGAAAATTCCGCGAGTGAAGAGACCGAAAAATTTTTATCAGACGTTTGTTGGCTTTTCGTTTTTTATCCTTTTGTGGGGAGGGGGAGGGGGAGGGGGAGGGGGAGGGGGAGGTGGTTGTTGATAGAGAAGCCGCCTCCCGTGGATACGCTCTTGTATAGAAGAAGGGGCTGCTTAACTACGTTCAAGGTTGGGAGAAATACAAAAATTCGTTGGTCGTTTGGGTGAACGGCGACTCGACGAGCCCATAAAAACGTAGGCGCAGCGCTGAAGCGGTGCACGCGACACGTCGGCGCGGAGAAGGCGCCGCGTTGAATTAGCGGACTAACATTCTCGCAAAAGTTTCGAGAAACAAAGAAAGCGGTGTTTTAACAAAAGAATACCGGCGTAGTTATTGTACAAACCAGTGTAACGTTTTCATTAAAGCCGCAGATTGCGAGAAAAATCAAGGTAGCAGCTACCCACCTACGCACGGAAAAGCAGGAAGAAGAGAAGAAGAATGAAATTTTCAATATGCTTTCCAAACGGAGAGAAATGGAAAAGAAAAAAATAAAAAGAATTAAGAAAACAAAAAACGAAAAACAAAAAACAAAAAATATCTTTCCGAATAAATTATTGCGGGAAGGAGACGGGGAACACGAGACGGAGGCGTCAATATGGCGACGTCGGCGTCGCGAAATTTCGCGTCAGTCTTACCACCCTTTAAGACCATTTCTTATCGCCGACTATAATAAAACTTTTCAACACCAAGAATTTATCCACCCCTTGGCCCACCCTCCGATTCGCTCATTTCATTTCCGTTACGGTATATGTACGGCTCCCCTATTATGGTAAATGTAGACTATGCTTTTCCGAACTTATTTCCGTCATGCTAAAATAAATAGCTTCGAGACGAGCTTCTCGGCGTATAATATATAAGACAGGATACCGTAGACTGTATAATAAATAAACATTTTTATTCTGCGGGGTCTTGCCAGGTCGTAATTTTGTTCTTTTTTTCTCCCTTTTATCCTTTATTCCCTTTTTTATTTTTGCAATTTTTTCGTTCCACCCCTGGACGGTTCCTCATATTTTCCTCTTTCTCACACACAAACACGTTCTCAAATTTTATATCATTTTCTAAGCCGACCGCGTAAGGACGAATTCGACGACAAGTTATACGAAGAAGAAGAAGAAGAAGAAGAAGAAGAGAAGAAGAAGAAGAAGAAGAAGAAGAAGAAGAAGAAGAAGAAGAAGAAGAAGAAGAAGAAGAAGAAGAAGAAGAAGAAGAAGAAGAAGAAGAAGAAGAAGAAGAAGAAGAAGAAGAAGAAGAAGAAGAAGAAGAAGAAGAAGAAGAAGAAGAAGAAGAAGAAGAAGAAGAAATGGTGGCTCAGTTCGAATTGAGCTTGGAGTTGAAAATAGTTAAAATGAACTAATCAAATATTGGAGTGGTTGACTGACATCGCACAAGTTTCACTTCTCCATCTTACATAACTGGATGCATTAAAGACAATTTGCGTCTTAACCCGACCTGTCGCAGGATGCTCAATCCTTAAGTAGACCCCATCCGACGATGTATCACCAGTAGTACCGTGAAAATATTATCCGAATCCCCATTTTGTGTCCATGGGAGGTCCAGTGACGAATTAAATCAGAGTTACGTAGGAAATTAAACGACATTCTTTTCATACGCATCGAAAAATGTTGAGCCAGCCGGTTGTTTCAAAATTTCACCGCTGCAGCGCTGTGCAAGATAGGTGGTAAGTCTTATCAGTGAAGGGATAGGTAGTATGAGCTTAACCGACTTGAAAAAAAAAAAGAAGAGTTTATCAATTTATTCGATCCGTGTATGGTAGATATGTACTTTTATGTTTGTTGTGCCATAATTTCTCCACCTTACCGCTGATTTTGATGAACCTTAGAGTATGATCCCGTAACGGTTCCATTAAATTATTTTTAGAATCGACGACGTAGCTTTGGAGTTATCTTTAAATAAAAACATTGTTAGTTTTGAAGTAATATTGCCGCTAACGCTAGAAACGAAAAATCGTTGAAAAAATGTTTTCAAAACATCGAACCGACTTAAAAGCAACAATAAAAGATGCCCTAAAACGAGAAAAATAATTCTTTTAAAATTTCTCCAGCAAGATTTTTATAGGTCTAGGAACTGGAATTATTCGAGTCGGCGTATTTTTTCTTTACCACGAAGGCTTTGTGGGCTTTATAATACCTACGTCAGTTGCTTCCAGTTTTATGATAAAACTTTTTAATTAGCGCCGACTTAAATAATTCCAGTCCCTAGACCTATAGATCTTGCTGGGGTAATTTTAAAATAGTTATTTTTCTCGTTTTAGTGAATTTTTTATTGTTTTTTTGAAGTCGGTTCTATTTTCCGAAAAATAATTTTTCGAATGGAATGTTGTAATTCAGGTCAAAGTCATCCAAGTTAGTGGCAAGGGTCATTGGTTCAAACGAGTCATTAGAGGATTGATTAAATTGGCTATTGATTCGAGTCCTCAATAATATGTAAGTTTGTAAGGCCCATTGACCACTTAAAAGAGTCAGCCTAATTTGGCAATAAATTAACACTCTCTCTGCTACGTGTGCACCTGTGTACACAAATCTGATTGCTATTCACGCCGTGTGTGCTGTATTGCACACGGATCATACCAACATATTTTTGATTGTGTGCTGTAGAGAACACAGTTTACATTAAAATCAATGTGATTTTCAGATTCTACTGGCTTGAATACATCTAACTCTGGAATAGCAGAGAAATTTGGCAACATAGTAACAAAAGATGCGTTTTTGAAGAATGCCATAGAGTAGCATAAGAAAAGTACATTGATTGTTTCTCAATTGTTGAGGCATTCCCAAAGGTCTTATCAGTTTCTTAATATTGTATTTACCACCTAGATTGCTCATGGGTGGAAGTATGTTTTTAGCTCTTCAGGCTATGTGTGCTATATTGCACATAGGTGAAAACCTCCCTTACACAGGATGGTATGATGAAAAAATGATAAATATATGTTATCTAGACCCTTCTGAATGAGACTCAAACTTTGGCTCAAAAAATTTTTTACACTGATTTTGGTGAAACCCTGTCTGGCAGTGAGAGTGTTAAGTCTTCAAAAACCATTTTATATTTTTGCAGATATATTTTACATTACCACGAAAAGGTTACGAGTGGGGATGATGAAAATCACTCTTTTCGTGAGAAAAGAAAATAGTTGGTTCCATTTTTCAGTTTTTACCTAATATGCCGGAAGGTGGTATGTAATATATATGTATATATATATTATATGTACCTACATAATATTACGTACGTATATGTATTTATCATATAGAATTTTGCGTTCGCGGCTTGCAAAAAACTGAATAGAGCTGAAATTTTGGCGAGAGATAGTTCTCATACTGGAGCAGATTTAACACGAGTTTGGTGTTTATCGGTTTTTTGGTTTCCGAGAAGATTGGAAAACAAAAAATTCGAGGGAAAATTTGTTTTTCCCATATTCTGAGAAAATGACGAAAGGGATTGAGCTAAAACTTTCACGATTGATTATCTTTATTTCGGTGCCAGTTCGACAGAAGTTTGGTGCTTATTAGACTTGTAGTTTCTGAGAAAATTGGAGAAAAAAAATTACTGGAAGAAATTTTCTGTTCATCGTTTTGAGAAAACTACCATATTTTTTAATAGATAGAGCTAATATTTTCACGAAAAGTATTCCTTATATGTTATGTATTGGGCCATGTTTGATAGGAGTTTGGTGCCTGTTGGTTCGGTAGTTTCGGAATTTTTATTTTTATTTTTATTTTTATTTTTTGAATTTTCTCGTATTTTTTACCGATGAAAATTGCAAAAAAACAGCGTCTTTCCTCGCTTTCAACACGACGGTGTTCTTCTAAAATGGTGAAAAATTTTCTAAAAATCTAAATTGCTTTTTAAAATTTTTGATTAATTTTTCAAATGTGTAGCCTTAAGGGTGAGAGTAGCAAGCTATTTTTAATACTATTTTTAAAGCCCTATAGCTTGGCATTGATCGAATGGAGGGAACCGAAAAAAATATCGTAAATAGCTCCCACCTGATAGTTTATCACGTACCCAAAAATCTAACATTTCCATTCGCTCGGTGCAATAAAAAGGTTTATATCTGCCCTGAGGAAGAGGTTTGGGGGCCTAAACTCGGTGTGGGTACTTGTTCTATTAGGGCGTACCTTTTTGCAGGGTTTAGAGTGAATTCGAGGGTGGCGTCAAAATGACTTGGGTAGTTAGTTGGCCGGCTGCTATTGCCTTTGGCGCATAAAGGATGAGCCGCACCGGGGCAGCGATTGACTGCGCTCAGGCAGCGGGTCGCGAAGTACGGTGCGATGACGCATAGAGGTGGCGAAGCTAATAGTTTCGTCTCAGCGCAGAAGGGTGCGTCGTATGCAGCGGCAGGCCGTATGGCTGGGAGTGAAGTGGGGTAGTGGGGTAGTGGGGTAGTGGGGTAATGGGGTAGTTGGGCGCTGCGGCCGAGTGCGGGGGGCCACCTGTGCACACCTGAGTAGGTGCGTGCGCAACGCGCAGGTATAACAGAATAGGCGGTTACAGCGCCAGTGACAGGTGAGTAAATGCCGTAGGCGTACGCGTGTCAGTGGGAAGGCGCGGAGCGAAAGAATGCGCGCAGATTTAAGGGGCGGCGGAGGCGACGACGGAGAGACGGACGGCGAAAAATAAAGAATGAAATTAAAATATGGAAAGCGGCGGAAGCGGCGGAAGCGGGCAGGGCGCCGGCCCGAGAAAAGCCAACGACGACCGCAATATTGGTGCGCCGTTGAAGGCCGTTAAAGAGGACGAAAGGCGATTTCACGGCCCGCTTTTGTTAGGTACGGATTATCGAAAAACTGTCTGATTTATGGTTTGGTGGCGAAATTGGTCGCGGTGTCGTCCACCCGCACCACCCGCACCACTCCACCGCCACACCGCAGTGCGCCCGCTGCTCGCTGCATGCGCCACCGTGGGGTTGGTTCTGCGTGCTAATATTAGTGGTGGTTACCACCGAGTACACATTTTCAGACCATTTTTCATCTCGTCGCCGATAAAAATAATAATCAAGCGGACGAAAAACAAGCGAGAGGCGAAGAAACGATAAGCAATACCGCATTAGGAGGAAGAGGTTGCGTTTTCCACGCGCAGATTGGCTTGTAGCCGTGGCCGTGGCCGTGGCCGTGGCCGTAGCCGTAGCCGTAGCCGTAGCCGTAGCCGTAGCCGTAGCCGTAGCCGTAGCCGTAGCCGTAGCCGTAGCCATGCCTAATAATAATATTATCCAAACCTACCTATAAGACGTATACGCCTAGTTGAGTGGATGGGCTACGTTACGGCCAAAGGCCAAGTTTATATCCATCGTCGTTTTCTTACATAACATTATGCATAGGCCCAAAACGATACACTTCCACAGTACATTCACGAATATGTAGAAAGCTTTATTAAGACTACGAATACCAGCCTAGGATTGTCACGCAGGTTGTAATCTCCTTGACGTGCGTGTGCGCGCGCGCGCGTGTGTGTGTGTGTGTGTGTATGAGAGAGAGAGACAGGAGTTGTGTCTTCCCCTAATTCGTGTTTTTATCCACAAAACATTTGAACTAAAGTGGAGCACATTTAAATTTTGAAACAAAAACTGTCCCATTTAACTGGATGATTCCTCAGTCTCTGTTTAGACTACATAGAGAATCGAGGTGAGTATGGCTGGAAAGAGGAGACATTCCGATTTTGATTATATATTATCCTCGTAATTTTTTCATCATATTTGGCAGTTTAAAAATGAACTAAAAAAAAAAAAAAAAAAAAAAGGAAAAAACTCTAGCCTAGCAATACTTTGCAAGAAAACCCATTTTGCCAGTTTACATTTACAATTCAATACAAAATCCTGAATTTGCAACGCGTGCAAAAAATGCAAAAAAAGACGCGAGTTCGAAATGGGGATTCTCATAAACGATTGACGTGTAAACATAATAGTTTGGTTGTGAGTGTTCACATTGCATAATTATGCACAAAACCACACACCTACATGCCAACAGTCATAATATTGTAAAACGTACGAATTACAATTTTAATTCTCATTTTAGCCCCTACTAAAGTAGTAGACCTATTCATAAAATGTTTACGCGTGTCGAAGACTATCAATATTTATCGATATAGCTAACAAACATATCCACGATCCTTCGAAATTTCCTTATTGCAATTCTAAGTATGGTAAATAAACAACCGAAAAAAATATCAGTCTATCGATGTTTCATTGCTAAAAATTGATTTTTCAAGAAATTATTGTTTTCTGACTTTCCCAGAAACTCCCGAACCAACAGACACCGAACTTCTATTAAACTTGCTACCATATAAGGGAATATCTTTCACGAAAATTTAGGTCAGTCTGTCGGATAGTCTTCTCAAAACCAAGAACACAATTTTTCCGGCATTCTTCTTCTCCAGTTTTCTCAAAACTACCTAATCAACAGGCACCAGACTTCTATCAGACTTGCACCAATATAGGTAAGGATGATCTATCGTGAACGTTTCAGCTCCATCACTTTGGTCATTTTTTCAGAATCCTGTAAAAACGACTTTTCTAAGAATTTGTTGTTTTCAAGTTTTCTCAGAAAATACAAAACCAATAAATACAAAACTTCTATCAGACCTCTGCTCCTATATAAGAACTATATTTCGTAAAAATTTCCGCTCTTTCTATTTTGTAGTTTTCGTCAAAAACAAGTTTTCTGCCTGTCGGTTAATTTATTTCTAAGAAAACTGAAGAAAAAAAAAAATTCCTGGAAAAATTATTTTTATAGGATTCGGAGAAAATGACTAATTTAATGGAATTGAAATTTTCACCATAGATTATGCTTTTGTCGGTGAAAGTCTGATAGAAGTCTGGTGCCTGTAGATTAGGTAGTTTTGAGGAAACTGGAGAAGAAAAATTGCAGGAAAAATTGTGTTCTTGGTTTTGAGAAAATAACCCAGCAGACTGGCCTAAATTTTCGCGAAAGATATTTCCTTATATGGGACCAAGTTTGATAGAAGTTCGGAGTCCGTTGGTTCGGGAATTTCTGAGAAAGTCGAAAAACAATAATTTCTTGAAAAATCAATTTTTAGCAATGAAACATCGATAGATCGATATTTTTGTTAAAGATATCAATAATTATCTGTACAAATACGTTGGGACCACAAAGTCTCTATCCCCCACTCCAGCAAACACTCGACCATCTTACTAAATTCACATTTATACATTTATACTAGCAGCTGCACCGATACTCGTTTCACCACTCATTCGTTTGTCTCCGTACGTATTATTTTGTTTACTTCAATCGACTCGTTATCTACACCTTACATTTTTCTCTGCTGCAATTACCCACTTCGAAGATGAAGATGTAATTTGAGATGCCTGACCCGTATTTTACAATTTTTAATTCTTAAATGTTCTCTCTCGCCATTTCATCCTTTCTCATCGCTCATGTCATTCGCTAATTGAGTTCTATACATTTTTTTTTTTTTCATTAATTTTATTTTATTTTACGATTGCTTTTTTTTTTTTTTTTTATAGAAAATTTTTTACATTGTTTTAATTTTACACCTTTGAGATTCTCTGTGTGTTTGCACATTTTGCTTGTTTGTACTCAGCTTTGCTCCACCGTTGGAATCACTTTCTTTTGTCACCGCTTCACTTAAAGTTTGAACTTGCCAAACCGTTTTATTTTTGAATCTAACGCTTTTGTCTGAAACTCGGCGCTTATTGCAATGGCCAATGATATTTCTTTGCATTTCAGAAATTGGCTATAAAATATATCGTACGATGGACAAAGAGATGTGGTTCGATGTGGTGGTGGTATTGATAGTGATCTGGACCATTTTTGGTCGGCTACTTTGTTAGGCTAAGTCAGTTGTTTGATTTTCAAATCACGCCGTGTAAGGTTTTTATTTCGAGTTTACTCTTTCAACATCTTATAATTTCTCACTACATCTTATTCATTTGCTTTCTAAAATCAAATGTGAATTGTATGTGTAAAATCTCTTTGTTCGCAAAGTTTCAAGCTATTTAATTGAGTACTTAGCGTTTGAGATCGTGACGCCTTAATACACACCAACTTTTCACCCACTTAAAGCACTGATTCGCAAGTTTTCAAAGTATTGTTTGAAATTGTATTTTTATCAATATCGATCCGATTACATCGATCGGTGGTGACCTTTTGTCAAATCAGAATCGAAATTCAGTTTTCCATGGCCTCGTAATTTGCAAATTGCATTTGATACTATATTCGCGGTCAGGCGGAGCGTTTTGGAGCAGGTGTTTGAATTTTTCATTTTTGGTGAGTTTTTTAACTCTAGCTGCTGGTGGCTGATTGATCGTTGGTGAGCGGGGCTTTTTTAGCAGAATCAATTTGGGATTGATGCTGTACCACACCCACGAAGGATTGCATCATTTCAGGGCTGTTGTTACATCCGTGGACTACAATTCGTTAATATAAACTTAATTATTATTCTTCTTTTGTTTTTGCTTGGGAATCTCAAAACTAAAATGTTAGCCTAAACTAATAGGCGTGTGGTGGGAGGAGGGTGTTGGTTTTTCTGGCTCCTTGGGTGTTCTCTTGGTTGTGGTGCTCACTCCTTTCCCTCCTAAAATGTCTTTTCCTACACTCGGCTCTGCAGGTATCTGTACCCCTTTTTTTATTTTGCCTTTCTGTTGGTCTGTTTGTTTTATCGTGTGACTTTTTCAGATGTCACAAACTAATTTTGTAAACATCGTTATTAACTCTTCAATTATGGAGAACATCCGATTCATAACCTCTATAAAATATCATTTAATATCGATATTATTTTACAATTTTTTCCATTCGTTGGAATTCACTAATTTTTTTCTTTTAAATTACGCGTGAAAATTGAAACTGGATTTTAGTGTTCTAGGGAAGCATTGCTCGGCCAGTTTTTTATTTTGTTTTACATTTTCCTTGGAAACTACTGAATCAGTAGCCACCTAATGTCTATCTGAACTGGTCCTGTATACGAATTAAATTTCTTAACAATTTCAGCTCTATTCTTTTTTTAGTTTTCTTAAAATCCACGTAAAAAACATATCTTTCAGAAATATATTCTTTTCTCTACATTTTTCGGAAACTATTGAACTAATAAGGACCCATAACCTATATCAAACTCATGCTCGTACATAATAACAACGTACCTATTGTGAAAATTTTAGTCTGATTCTTTTTATGGTTTTCTCAAAATACTTTAGAAACTTTGGTTCTAGGAAATATTTCTTCTTCAGTTTTCTCAAAAACTACCGAATCAACGGACACTAAAGTCCTACCAGACCCGTGCTCCTATATAAATAGATGCTACCTTTCATAAAAATTTCGGCCTCATTTCTTTCGTAGTTTTTCCGTAAGCGCGAACAAAATATTTTCTCCAGCAATTTTTCTTTTCAATTTTCTCAGATGAACAGGTATGAAACTTCTGTGAGACTTGTACATATGTAAGGACAATATGTCGAAAAAATTTTAGCTTATCTTCTTTTGTAGTTTCCTCAAAATCCTGAAAAAACCACTTTTCCAGGAATTTTTTGTTCTCCAGTTTCTTGTAAACTACTCGAGAAATTAACAACATACTATTATCAGACTTGGTACTGTATCGTGACTACTTCGTATAAAAATTTTAATCTTATCCTTCGGCAGTTTTCTCAGAACCGTGAACATAAATTTTGGGCGATACTATCAGTCTAATAAACGTACAAGGCGTTAATTCGTTCGTTGAAATTATTTTACAAAATTATTTCCTCCATATTATTTTGCAAACTATTCGCTCATATTTGAGGCACACGCGCCACTACCCCCACAACCACACACAGACACAAACAAAAAAATGTTGATTGCTTGCGTCGAAACGATGCATTCCACGGTGCTGCTTATAGGGATGCCAGCAAAAATCCAGAGCTGGCACAAGCCGGAGCGCGCTCCAGGGCCTGCATATAGACAAAGGTACATACGTAGGTACCAACGATAACGTATAGTTACCTACATTAAAAATAAAAAAAATTACATGTAAACATGGGAAATTGGTGCCAATCGTTTTATTTTCTCACGAAACGGATAATTTTCATCGTGTCCGCCTCTCACCCTTTTGCCAGGTCAATTTTAATAAATCGATCGTAAGTAAGCGAAGTTGGTGTAATTAGGGGAACGCGAGCTGTTTTTCGAATCCAGAAACGGTCGCTCCTTCACTAGGTGATTATTTGGAAATGAAAAAGCGCACCTAATTAACGTAAAGTTTGCGCCTTCGTAGGGTTCGGACGTATTATTTTTTACCGCATGTTTACACGTCAACGCTTACCGCGAATACGGCCGCGACGGCATTCGCGTATTTCGTCGTTGCATCTGAAGTTGTTTTTCACATTCGGGTGGCTTTAGCCGAGACGTACGCAGACGTGCCTAAGTATGGGCAGGCTATACCGTCATTGGTACGCGGTGGCGACGAAACACTCGTCGTGCCAGTAAGACGTTGTAGGTATGAGGTAAGCGATTGTCAGCTTCTTTTTAGCCAGGTCGCGTAGGCACGCGGATAGCGGTGTCCCTTTTCGTCGTCACCGCGCATTGTCACCGTCGGAGGGAACACTTTTTTAATCGACGCAGTATGGCTACCTGCGCTTACACCGTACGTACCTGTGTTGGTCGGACGATCGTATGTTCGAGGAATAAAATATGATCGTCTCGAACGCGATTAGAAGTTGTCTGCAAGTAGAGGTACCTACGTAGCAAGGTAGGTAGGTAGGTAGGTAGGTAGGTAGGTAGGTAGGTAGGTCAATCAATCCGTCCATATGACGTCTGCATAGGTACCTACAGTCCGAGTAAAGGCCGACTTTTGCTTCTTGTTGTCGCGTATTCGAGTCATTCTCAACGATGGAAGCCTGTTTGCCCCCTCTTCACTAGGTAATCACGCATTGGCTAATGATGTCGTAAATTTTTGGAAAATAATCCATATTTCTGATCGAAGACGGATTAACATTGCGTCGATCGAGTACGGAAAATACGGTTCTTCTAGATGATCGATCATCTCTTATAAAACGAGAAAAAAAAACAAAACAAAACAAAACAAAACAAGTTTATCGGCAATTTTTCAGGTGAGACTAAAAATGTCAACTGGTCCGTTTTTAATAATTTTTTGCGATCGTCACCCAAAATGATGGGTCAAGTCGGAATGATGGATCCTTTTTTCACATCTCTATCGGGTGAGTTTCGCCGTTTCGGTGGATAATGCCTATTTATAAATGGACTACAGCAGTTGGTACAGCACCGGGCAACGATGCAAACTATGCGATAGGCGTAATTTACCCATAGGTACCTACCTACCTACCTACCTACCTACCTACCTAATAACGTACCTACTTAGGCACTCGTACACCTTTAATGGGTACCGCCGTATCGGCACATTGACCAGTCTACGTAATAGGTAGGTAGGTAGGTAGGCAGGTAGGTAGGTACCGTGGCTTCCGGACTTAAAGACAACCGGCTGCCGCCAAACCAAACCGATTCGTCGCCCAGCGTATGCATTCAAATTTTCGCACCCTTTTGGGCTGCTTTATCGCAGACCTGCGACCAGGTATGGCTGCCTTTGTCGTTCTGGCAGCGCCAAGCCACCGGCGCACTCGATCCCACATTATGGCTCTGCTCGGGCAGCTACGTACGCAGTTACCTGCACCATTCACAGCAGTTATGCAGTAACTGCCTCCCGCATCTAAACACCCAATTTGCCGACGAATTTTCCCAAAGTTTTTGCTGCAGTTTTCTGCGTCTTATTGTTCGTCTGCGATAACACCGATTACAATAATTATACGGATGAAATCGTTTACCGCACGTGCGTTATCGGTTTCCTGTAGGTTTTTGGCCGCGCTGTTTTACCCTGTTGCAGCGAGGCTGCCCGAACCCCTTTCGTGCGCAATTTTTGTTACAGGCGTTACAGAATGTGCGAGTTCTGTAGCTGCGCGAACGGAGCTCATTTAAGAGGAAAAACGTCGGACGATTAAATCTATTCTCGTCGCATCGACCGTCCATTCGGCTGAAAAAGTTTTCAACGAGCTCGAGTTGAAAACTTTTCTTCTGTACGAAAAGTCTAATAATAACAGACACCTACCTACCTACCTACCTGCGTTTCACGCTAAACTTCTCCTCTTCGTTTTCCTCTCACACGTATCTATATATTGAATACTATATCTGTACCTATACATCTTCCGTTCAGTTTTTCACCCTTTTATGTACCTACCCATCGGCTATACTTAACGTAGCTTTGCAGCATCACGTGCGAGCTTGGCTTTAGGTGCGATACCATAATATATAAGTATATATATATATATATATATATATGTTTATAGATTACGGGTTTTCCTTTTCTTCGTAAGTTCGTAACACTTTAGGCACCTACCTAGGTATTTTATTTTAATTTTTTCTTTCTTCTTC
>WOFM01001675.1:0-29891 GCA_011428145.1 Ericerus pela | reverse complement strand
TCATAGCTCAGTTGTCTACGTCGTTGTTTTGGCTACCTGGATGTCGCCGGTTCAAATCCCAGCAGCAGCAGAAAATTTAATAAAAACTTTAACAAACAAATAATAATTATCGGATACCGAAGGTATCCGATAGATAGCGCTAATGTATAGGTAACCAATGGAAAGGGAGAGGGGATATATATTTCTGGACTTATAAAATTTTCAAAAGTATTTCTGACGTCACAGATATCTGGACTTGTAAAAATTTCAAAATAAAATATCACAAGGAGTGATGCGGCGGAAGGGGGGGATGAATATATAATTCTGGACTTAGAAAAATTTCGAAATATATCCAGAGAGAGAGAGAGAGAGAGAGAGAGAGAGAGAGTTCAAACAAAATTAATAATATATTATATTCTTTAGGCTAAAAAAATACTTGTTGAAACAAAATTTATTTTAGTGTAGGTATTCATTGTCATTTCTGCAAATTCAATGTTCGAACGAACAGACACTTGAATACAAATCATTGACATGATTTCACACATTGGTTGATATTAGTTTATCACATTTCGGAAGACCCTTATTCAACAAGTATTAAACAAATTTGAACAAAAACTTTTCTCGAACAGCATGGAATATTGAAAAATACCCGAATCGAAATACGTTACTGCAATATAATATGTCGATAAATAACTTCGAAAATAAATCGAAATATCTGTTACGATCGAATAATAATCTAGTCATTTTTCATTCTTTATGTAATTTATTTTATTTTATTTTATTTTGTTTGGGAAATGAACATAAATGTACAATAATATGATCATAAAAAATTAATTAATTTATAATATTCGTGCTCGCGATAATTTCTGTTTGCTCGTTTTGTTGGACTGCAGGGGGGGTGTTGTTCTACACTCCACCTGCACTCGCTTACTAACCCTTAGCGCAACTACTTTCGATAACGCAAACTAACAATATTCAGATTGTGCGAACAAACACGACTTTTTCATTCGTTCACCCGAGAACGCTGAAACACAAGCGTCTAGGGACACCGTAGGGTAAATTTTTTTCGGGTAGTTTTGGAATTGGTCGGAACACGTCGTTCAACTTGGGATTTTTGTTTGTTTTGTTTGTTAGTTTATTGATAATAATGGTAGTTGGAAAATGGATTACCCAATTGTTTAATTTTTGATGTTTTTAAATATGAATTCCAAATCGCAATTCATCTGCGACCTATGTTAAACTTCTTTTGGTAAAAAACATCATGTACTCAGGCACATTGAAAACATTCATTCCATTAATAGGCCTACCAGTGTAAAAAAAATTCAAAAAAATCGAAGTAAAATCCAATGTTTTCTATGCTGTTTTTCCTGCTATACTTCCTATGCATACGATCGTCATTTAAAAAATAAGTAATGTTCTTTTCTGTTTCATTTTCTTTGCATTCATGTTAAATTGAATAAATAAAGTTGACTCCGATTTTTTTTTCAATATTTTCAAAGGATAAATGAAGTTTTTCTGGTGGTTTATTCGAACATGTTTTCATGAATACTACACTTCGTTCTTCTTTACAGTGTCATTCAGTGTTTTTTATTCACAACTTAAAAATTTTTCAGTTTCTTGCTTTAAAAAAATATATTAAAAAAAAATACAGCCTCTATAAATAAATAGTTTTTTTTTTTACAAAAATTCTAAATAATTTCAAATTTCAATAAAAACACAAAATAACTTTGAAAACTAAGTCAAACAAAATGTTCCGAACCATTCCGAAACCACCTGAAAAAATTTACCCTTTGTTGTCCGTAGACGCTTGTCGCTGAAACTCATTTCCCACTCAAACTTTGATCTTGTAATGGAGGGAGATCGTTCATCTTCCTCAAACTTGTAAATTGTACTTTAGATCATTGCATTACAGTCAGGGTTGGAAAATTTACGCCAAATTAATTCTCTACAGTAATTAATGTAAATAATGTAAATAATGTAAATAAATGTAAATAAAGGTAAAAAATGATAGAAAATTTAATTGATGTGGAAAGAAATTTCAAAAAAGTAAGGTGACGTGATTTATGATAATGAATGTTTGGCTTTTCAAGTACTATTGTGTCTTGACTCAATCTTGTTCAAAGTTGAAATTTACATTGCAAATTAAATTAAAATGGAGGGTAATCAGAGTAGACCAAAATCTATTTCAGGCAGGAAAACCAGCACAGCTCATGGAGCTACATAAGTTCTGTGGTTGAATGACTTCAATTCTGTATTCAAATCTTTGAAAATCAAACTGATCTAAATTGAAGGCTGTTGGATACCTAGCCCAGATCAAATGAAAAAAGTAAAAGGTATTAGCAAGATTCACGGTAATATCTCCACAGACATGAAAAACTCAGTCCAACTCAACCAGCTGAATTTTCTGAAATATACAAGGTTAGGAATACGAACTTTTTGTCTGAAAAAGTCAATGACCACTGTTCCATTTGCCACTGTTCTACTTTACCGAACACATGCTTGATAAATTTTTCAAATTGTAGTGAAAAACCAAAATGCTCTTTAAATATAGGTTCTTTATAACGAAGTATCTGTCTTACTATTGTTTGTTTTTTGATAAAACAGAAGCTAAAGCTAAAATAAAACATGAGACTCATACTAAAAAACAGTTCATATTGTGAAAACAAAAAATTATAGTAATTGGTATTTAAGCTACCAATGTGGAAGCTGTACTTGACTCATATTTCTAATTTGGAGCAATTTTAGATTTATGTTTATCATAAGGAGCAAGTCTGTAAATTCTGATTTGACCAAAATTGAATGGAATTTGGAGTCTCTATCTTTGCTGGAAATGAAAAAAAGAATATATTAGTAACTAAATAATGCGAAAAGGTAAAAAACAATAATTGTCATACCAGTTCCTTTCCAAATGTTTACAAATAGCTACAGCTTTCTTAATTAAATAATATAAATCTTCTGGCAACTGAGGTGCGAGACTCATAGCATTCATAATACACAGAATCTTGTTTCCAGTGAGGAAACAAACCTCAGCAACACCATGGAGTCACGTAGAATTACACCTGAACATATAATAAGTGGGTCAGGACTTTGCCAATGTAATAAAAATAGCTATTACTGATGATAATCCTTCAACTTACCGATCTGTGATTTCAACCGTAAGGTAACGCTGATTTAGAAATATCTTTACTGAGCAAACATTCCAGTATGTATTTAATTCAGTGGTTTTGATTTTAACGAGAGATATTGACTATTAAAATTTAATAGATGCGTTTATTTCTAAATAAAGTATACATTAATTAATGATTTATGAATTGTTATCAAAAAATTCACTTTTTTTCTGTTTATTTACATTTATTACATTATTTACATTATTTACAGTATTTACATGAATTCTCTGCGTGTATTTAATACACGTAAATAATCACGTAAATAAAAAATAATTATTTACTTAGCCAACCCTGATTACAGTATCTCTAACTGACTTGTTTCTTTCCTTGGATTTCAACCTCACTTCACAACTAATTCAAAAATCACAACAGTATGACCTTTGACTATATACATACTGGACTGCTAATACTGATAAAAAGCTGTGTTCAAAACAAACAGGCGTATCCCTGTTCAAAATGTTAGTTCATTATCAAATTTATTAATACTTATTGTCTTTTCCTTTGACTAGGTCTCTTCTTACCACAATTATTGCTTTTAATTACGAATTAAATCGGTAATGTTGTAGTTTTATAAAACTCAGAAGTTCAAAAATTTCAGTTAAATCAATTTAAAATTTGATTTATTGATGCATAGCTCTTATTGGTGGATATGCCTAAATTTATGCCAACAATTTTTTCAATCTATAAATTCCCATTTTCTTTAATTACACCTACTAATTTTTCAATTTTCAAATATGAATAACCTAGAACATTTTCCCAATGGTCGGGAACATTTTGAGCCTACCAGTAAACTAACATTTTGAACGGGGATACGGGTGTCTGACTCAACTTCACCAGTTGTTCATTAAACTCTGTGTTATTCTTATCAGTATTAGCAGTCCAGTATGTATATAGTCAAAGAGTATGACTGTGCTGGAGTAGGTATTTTTTATCTTAGGCTTATAATACAAGTTGTGAATCGGCACGAAGTCAAAAATTTTGTAGATTTCGTGAACGCTAAAATAAATATAAAATTATTTTCACGAAGTTCACGACTAATGCAATAATTATCAGTGGAAGGAAATTGTCGCCGTTGAAAATAAAATATGTCTAAACACTCTTAACAGGATTAATGTAAAACTATTTTACCTCTGTCTCATAACCGGTACTTCACTAGCTGAAGGTAAGTGGAAACAAATTTACGTACACTTATCATGCCTTACACTTTCTGTTGTTTCTACTCCGACTGAGAAGACTGTAGCAGATGCTGACGTTTCCTCCAACGTTGTTCAGTTTGTATAATATTTTCAATTCGTAATAACTTGTTTATTCATCTTATTTAATTTGTGATATTTTTAAGACTAGATTTCGTAAAATTGTAGCGAAATTTCATTGAATTTGCCATGATTTTTAGGTTGTATAGCTAAAAACTAAATACGTACGATTGTCATTCATGTTTTTTTTATGTATAGCGAGTCCTGCAATGAAAATGTTTATGAAGTTGAATATAATCTAATTTAATTTTCCACTTCAAAAGTACATGGTCACAACCTTATAATTTTGATAATCTGATTCTTCTGTCGTTTATGAAGTTCAATGTAAAATTTGTTCACAATTGTCTTTCTGGTCTGTGTTCATTTATTATATAATTATTTTGAAATCTTCGCATTCAAATTTTAGTTTTGGTCTGTTCACCATAATGATGGGTTTCTTTTAGCTACCGATTTTTGTAGCTTGTCCTATTTTTTCATCTCATAATCGTTATAAAGTTATAATCATCCTTTTTCTGTTTTTCAGTGAGCTATGAATTGAGGACAAATGAATGTGACCTGAATACTCTATTCAGAATTCAGATATTGAGCTTCGGATTTTTTCTTTTTTCAATTTATTACTTTTATTTGTCACCTATGTTTGAAAATCAATTTTTTTTTTTTTTAAATTATAACTGAAGTAAAAAACAAAAACGATACCACTTTCCGAATCGAAATATACCTGCTTTTACGGAACCTTTAATTTTCAATCTTATTTTTATCTACGAAATTGGTATTTGTTATGATTTCGGAATTAATAATTATGTTTATTCAATCATTTAATTCAGTTATTCGAAAAAAATGTTACTGATTATTGCTGCTGGTTCTGAATGCGAGAGCAAGCAAATTTGAATTTTGTGCCGAAGGAGTGGGGACAATACCTATTATCTTCAAACGTAGTGCCGTTTCCCTTAACAGCGTTTGAATGAGCGTGTGTCCTCTATTGTATTTAATACGTTGTGTTTGTAGCAAGATCACCAAACTTTTAGTTTAATGGAAGTAAAAATTCGATTTTTTTCGACGTTTAAAAAAAAATTACGAGCTGTTTTGAAAAATGTCGATGCAAGTCACCAACAGCACTTCCCAAGAATGTGTTCCATTTTAGACTTACTGTCCAGTCTCTTTCTAAAAGACTCGACAGTTGAAATGATGATTATTGAAACTGGTTTTTTGTAATATTCAGTTTATTTAGTATGATCATTTAGTTAATATACTCGATAAAGAATGTTAATTTTTCTTGTCTTTATTTCTCATTTTTCAGAGAGAATGTTTTGAAGTGCGAATTAAATCACGTGCAAAATATTCTAGAAAATGGTTTTTGGTTGGATTGCTAACTATTTAGCAAACCAAGCAAAAGTGGTTGATAAACTTGCGGATTCATATCCCATTCGAAGAGCGGCGCAATTGGTTATTTATTTATTAATTAAGAAACCCAATCCGACTGTTCAAAATTTTCTGAAAGGAAATGTTGTTCAATCTTCCCTCAAAAGAATGAAAGAACGTCTGAAAAAACAAATAGAGAAGTAGAGGAGTTCGTCGTACGCAGATAACGCAGTTTTATTTTAGAGTCAACGATATTTTTAGCGCTTTTATTTTCATTTTTGAATGTAGCAGCGACAATGAGTAGTTCTGTAGCTGTAGTTCCTTTATCCTTAAACGATGCTAATTTTGGCAGTAAACGCAGACATTGCGATTTTTTTCTGGAAACCATCACCGATCCTATTATGAAATTACCGAAACGAATTCTGTTTTCATTTATGCCACCTTTGGCTTACAATCGACAGTACCTATTCACCGATTTCCTGGGACCTTCATTGTCCACTTTAATATTGGTTTCATTACTGCAGTACGGATTTAGTTGCAAAAAAACGAAACAATATAATTTTTCGATCATTAACGCAGTATTCACCGTTTTGGTTTACTATCTGAGCGTTTCATTTTTCATATTTGTCGCCTCGTCCGTTGTTAAAGTTAGATTAAAAATTTTAGACGTATTAACGTTGATTGGTTATAGTTTTTATGGTTTCATATTAACTTTACTTATCCCTTTCGTGCTGGATAATGTGCAAGAATACGTATTTTATTCATCCTTGATTCTTTTCGGAGGCCTTAGCTGTTTTCGAGTTTTGTTAATTTTATTGTTCGCCGTCGACGTACCTGTTGCTCGATTCTTAATTTGCAGTTTCATCGGAAACGTGCACGTATTGTTTGTCGTCTATTTATATTATTTTTATATGCATCCGACGTACAAGTTTAAAGAACATTCTATAGGAAAATTATAGTTTTTAAACGGAAAATATACTCGAATTTGAAATGTGCCTTTTTTAGAAAGTATATCGAATTATCTCTTTTTCCTGTACAGTAATTTAGTAACTTGAAAATTTTATCGATATTTATCAATCAGAATTTTTTTTTTTTTTTATATAATGGTGATGGTTCTTTTTTTTTGCGTTTTTAAATTAACCGAGGGTACAACTATTCAATTGTATATTCATATATTGTAACATAAACAGTTGTACAAAAAAATAAATCCAGAACGAAGATTTGAATGTCGTTTTTGAAGAGATTATGGACGACATCGTTCTAAAAATCGTGGATACAAACACACGTCACGAATGTGGTGTCGTTTCAGTAACCAACATAAAAATCTTTCTAATCCTAAACCGAATCCTCCATGCGGACACGATCCATATTTTCGCTAAAAATGAATAACGAAGAGGTAAAAAAGACGAGTGAAACATGCGACAAAAGTATTATTATAGAATAACTGAGGTGAACAAGAAATGTGACCTAATAAAACCTAATTTCTTCAATTTGAAAATAAATGAAAAAAATCGAAAATCTATCTAAAAAAGAATTGAAATTTTTGGAATAGACTGTCAGGTAAGGATAGGTTTCTGAAATCTGCAGCTGAACTGACTAATTCACTGCTTTATAATCTAAAACGTTATTTTCTTCAATTTATTAATCCAACAGATCGATTTTGGAATATGGAAATAAAAATACTGCTTTCTGTTTACAGACTCGAATCGTTTCTCGCGGAATTTTTTGAGGATAATCGAAAATGAATAGTAAAATTCGATTAGTTAAACGATAATAATATCTCATAAAGAGTAAATAAGGTTCCTAATTTACCGAAATTTTTATGGAAAGAAATAGTTCTCGATTTGGCAAGACAAAAATTCATACAGTTCTCATCAAGTGTTACGAAACAGTGGCAGAGATCATCCAAAAATTTTCGTCCAATCAAAAACTGAAAGTTAATCTTCATTTTTTTTTCCTCGTTTCATTTTACGAGCTTTCTAGAGTTATGCAGAAGTTTCTTAGAGAAGCATCGAAACTAAAATAAAAAACAAATCTTATTCTGACTAAACCATGCCAACCTTTCGTGATAACTTAGTCAAAACAAATCCATTTTGAGCCAAAGGAAAGAGGAAGTTAATGGGTCTAACGAAAAAATAAGGACAAAATTTGAACTTTCGATTGTCTTTTTTCGAGATTTTTTAATAACATTAGAATATGAAGTAAGAGCACAAATAAAACACTTACTTGATCAGAGTACCAGTAGTATGGTTCGGAGTCGATGCTTGCTGTCTTGAACGAAGAAAGCAGTTCTTCGTAATCCCAAATACGCATGGAACCTCCAACAATTTCGCCCACCCCGGGCAACAAAACATCCACCTGGGCAACGAACACACAGTTAATAATGTTGCCAACATCTTCTCCAACGAAAATAAATCACGACGTAAAACACACGGATTCAGTCAGCTCTTTATTTTCAGGACACTTGGACATGTAAAACGATTTAATTCCTGCAGGAAACCTGCATAACATAACAGGTTCGTTTATCAAGTCGGTCATTTTACGCTCCGGCATTTCAGGAATATCTTCCCCGAATTCATAGAAACTACCATCTTCTTTGGTTATATTGTTCGCTTTGAGAAATTCGATAGCTTCTGAATAATTTATCCTTTTAAACGGTTTTTTCGGCGGAACAAATTCCTGTAACATGAATAATTTTAAAATAACTGACGTACTACAGGATTTGGTTTTCATTTCTAATAAATACGATTAAACCGCTAGTCTACCGGGTTTAATTCTGACACTAAATTTCCACAAAGAGAATTTAGAACTCTATCAACAACGTCGCAAATCATGTCTTCAATTTTATTCAACAAATCGTCGAAAGTAATGAAACCATATTCTGCTTCAACGTGAGCATACCTAGAAAAATTAAGAGCAATTAGAAAGAACAGAACAAATAAAGGACAAAAAAAACAACCAACAGTAAATAGTTGTATTTTCCAAATGAAAAGCCACGCACTCCGCTAAATGTCTTCTGGTTCTGCTTTGCTCTGCCCGGTAACTTTGCGCGATACAATAAACATCACCTAGTGAAGCTAGACATGTTTCCAAATATAATTGAGAACTTTGGGTCAAATACGCTTGTTCTCTGGAAAATTTCAAAATTGAATAAACGATTTTATAACAAAACAAATATTTCAGGGCAGAAATTAACAACAAACCCAAAATAATCTAATTTAAATAACGTAGAACCTCCTTCAACTTGGGTTTGAACCATGGTCGGAGGATGAACTTCAAGAACATCTCGACTATAAAAATGATCCCGAAATGCTTTTGTCACCACCGAACGCATCCGTAATACTCGTGACGTCTACAAAGAATAGAAAAAAATATTAAGCTTAGTCACGAGAGCGTAGACAAAAGAAAAAGCGCCGAATTACATTTTCTCCACGAATCATTATATGTCGGTTATCCAACTGAACATCGGGAAGGGCGTCCTCATTTAAAATGGTTTCGGCTCCACCTGGAGGCGAGTCACCTACTATTTGAAAAAAATCAACTTGTAATTCGACACCACCAGGAGCCTACAAATGGAGAAGATAAACGATTGACATAATAACGTAAATTTTTAAAAATAAATATTTCATTAACATGAAAACTGACGGTTTTGCCTTCAGGAACTTTGCTGATAGTACCGTAAAGTGCGACACTGGCTTCCGTATTTAAAGTGACTGCTTCATACGTTTTCGTTAGTTTTTCATTTAAAATTGATTGAAGGAAACCAGTTCCATCTCTAAGGGTAATGAATACTAACGCCTCTACGGAAAATAAATTTTAGTGATATATTACATTCGTCAGCTACCATAAAGGAAAAAAATAGGGATTGCTAATACTTTGCTTTCTCAGTCTATGAACCCATCCGCATATTTTCACTCGAACATTTTCATGAGATTTGCAATCAGTTATTTTCACACACTTGGCAGGAAGTAAAGAATTATCTTCCTCTAAAATATTCTTTTTCGCGTCTTCTAAATTTTTCACTCGTTTCTGCGCATCTTCTTCCTCCCGTTTCATTTTATCCGACATTTTGGACTGTTCTCGTTGCCACAATTTATGAATTTTTTTTAATTGAGACTTAGCCACTGGTTCGAACGTCTAAAATAAAAAAAGAAGTTGGATTTTGAAAAATTCATTAAAGATAGAAAATAACAACCTTTACATTTTCTTCGGTTTTAGCGTCAACATAAATGGGAGGGAATGGTTCAACCGAAACGAATCTCATAGCTTGAAGAACTGTTTTGAATGGTTTGTCTCGAGAACCATCGCCGGTATCATCGCTGCCGAATTTATCAGATGTGAAAACTTCTATAATCAAAATATAAGAAAAAATATAAAAACATATTTGTTATTTTCCGAATAAGAAAAAAACAAATCTAAAGTACTGAAGCTAAACTTAAGTAAGACCAACAAATACCTGAAACTTTATTCGCCATGATACTGATATAAATAATTACTTGATACAAATAATTACTAAATAGTTATTCACAAAACTCATAAAACATGAGAAGAAAAACCAATAAAAATAACTGTTTTATAATTCACTCAATACTCTCCCAAATTTTATCCTAGCTTAACCAAGAATAATACTTCACATACTTCTTTTAATCTATGGTTCTATCCCATTTCCTTTCTTCGTATTGTATTTTAAAACTCAACTTTATGAACTTGGCACTTGATGACGAATCAAGAGGGCGTTCAGAAATTAAAAAAGTGGGTACGGTAGGTAACCATAGTTAGCAGGTTAAGTTTTGGTTAGGGTTGGTTAAACTCCTCATCCTCTATAATGTTGAAGTCTTCGACCATATATATAATGGACTGCGCATACTGATAAAATATTGAAGGCAACCAAATGAAATGTACATTTCATTCAAAAATTTAATCCCTTATCAAATTGCACTTTTCATAATATTAAAAAATCAGAATTCTCAAATTGAACATATTTTTAACCAGGTTTTCTTCTTTAAAATAAATTTAGTTATGGCTAAAATACTTTGGAAGATCAACAGTCATAAATCCGGGTTTATATATTAACAGTTTGTGAATATAAATTGTTAAACTGTCATTTTATTCCTCGGAGGAAATGTATGATTATCCTCTTTTCTCACACATTACGCAAAAATTTTAATATGATCTCTCATCTGTCGTGTATTTCATTAAAAAGTATCACAAACATAAATTTCTTAGGATTTACCGGAGTTTTTTGAAGATAACATGACTATCTGGATTAATAACTTTCATGTTTTACTGACTGGAAATTATGTTGCTCTTGTCACTGCAAGTGTGAGTATTGGGTTCGTTATTCTTCCTCTATCATTAGAAGATTTTATGTTAGTTTTTCTGTTTACCCAAACAGGATGATGAAAAAGTTGGTGTTATTGAACAACTGTGTTCCCAAATTTACAAAAATCTAGTTATGTTCACTCAGAGGTATGATGAAGAATTCGTCCCTCATTCACCTCAATTTGTTGATGACATCTGGAATTTCTATTCAACTATTTGCCTCGAAGATTGCCATGATACTGTTATACAGATAAATCCTTTGGAGTAATTTAACTTCATGAATTTGTCAATGAATTTTCCTCGATTTGTTTGCATTTAATGGCATTTATTCATCGACGAATTAAGGCCGTTAAATGCACCCAAATCCCCTTTAATTCATGTGTGTTTATAAATATTAATTCGCTGACAAATCGAATAGAATTCGTCGTTGAATTCTATTCGATTTGTTTGCATTTATCGGCGTTAATTCGTTGACGAATCAAAGGAAATTTGTCGACGAATCAAGGCCATTAAATTCACCCAAATCCCCTTTAATTCATGTGTACTTATAAATGTTAATTCGTCGACAAATCGACGGGAATTTGTCTTAATTTGTCGACAAATTCCCTTTGATTTGTCGACGAATTAATGCCATTAATACGAGAAAGAACACATCATGAAGTCAGAAGCAAACAAAATGTTCCTTCTGCGAGACACTCGCCTCAACCAAAATTTGATATTGTAAGTTGTACCAATTTTAGCCTCGATCGATTTTTTTATGTTTATCGACCATTGCTGATAGAAAACCATATTAACCTTTGTTATCCGATCCAGCAGTACTGAATAGTATTTGTGAAAAAGTAATATTCCCAAATATACAGTTTCAAAGTAAATATATTTTTTCAATAGTTCGTTGGTTGACTTTAAGTTCAGAATGATTAATCGAAAGTTTTGTATAGCATTGAATAAAGAACTATTTGAAGACAACACTGACGAATATATTCGCCGAGACATTGAAGGATCAGATGTTGACATGCAAAGAGGAGCAGCTTGTGATCTTGTTAAAATGTTGCCTCGGTATTTTGAGCAGGAAATGAAACAAATATTTGTTTCTTACTTGAAAGAATTCATCATTGTCACCAAGGCTTATTTTAGCATACACATTTTGTACAGCCTGAACCTTTAAGTATGTGATGGCAATTTGAAAAGAGAGTGTGCAGTTGTCATGTTTCTTCTACCTCAAATGAAACAAAATATAATAATTCCTTTGCTCACAATTTGTTTTACTTATTTACTAAGTGCGCTATTACTGGTTGATATTTTAAAAATTTTCCTACTGAAAGAAAATCCTAAAAAAGGATAGGCTAATAGTAAAATGGATTTTCTTTAATTTTCATATATTTCCTATCCAACCTATTAAAAGTAGGCATACGTATAATATTACTAGGATAATAGTAAGTAAAGTATTCAAGACTATAACAAAATACGTGAAGCATATTGGTGTAAAGGTCCTGATAACATGAAAAGAAATCAATGGAAAATAAAGAGAAATCTATGTATTTTTTACCTATCATGTTTTCCTATTATTTAAAATAAATTTATTTCTTCAACTAGGACAAATAGTTTTTAGGTAATTAGTTTAAAGATGATTAAAAATAATGCTTTTTGAGGCATGGTGACGGATATTCTTGTTAACTGTTGACACTTTTTTGCACAAAGCCCTAATTCTGACTTTGAAATACAATTGTATTAATAATTCTGTTAAGTGAGAATCTGGTAACTCGACATTACCAGCCTCCTCCAATTCGCAAATTAATTCGTTAACAAGCAACGGAATTTTTGACAGACAAAGAAAATTTGATTCTCTTGCCTGCACTTTTTTCTCTGCTTCTTCACATATAACTGTGATCATTCTTGAAGGGATTTTCAATCCACCACGACTTTTTAGTTTGATCAAGTCCGAGCTGTTTGATGGATCTTTTAAACGTTGAACTGCCTCATTTGATGCCAGTTTTTTATTCTCTAACTTACAAATGATGAATCCAGCAATGAAGGCTACAATATCCTGGGAATAGCTATCCAGTTCTTCTTCCTGGATTGAGTCTTCATCAATAATATTGTCAGCTGTACAACTGTTCAGAATGTCGTCAGTTAGCTGCTGTTGTGTTGCTCTAGAAAATAACGAATCAACAGATTTTGTAGATGTTGATGGTATATCTAAAATTTTGATGTCAGATTCACAACAGTTTGCTCCTTCTGGAACTCGTAATTCATGATGAACCAACAGCCTCTTGAAAATGGCTTTGAATTGCTGGCTGTTGGGGTTATTGTTACAGCCTCCATTTGAAAGTTTTCCGAACATACTTGTATGCTTTTGGTGAGTAAAAGTTTAATGTTAATGCAAATTTTCGCACATCTTTGTTGAAAAGAGCTTTCCTTGATGATTTTTCTCTAAGAGCTATGCTCAACATGCTTGGGGGTAGTTAAGTCTGAAAAAAAGAATAAAACAAAGTCGAAACATATGATATATATAATTTTTAATTATGATAGGCTATGGTAGTTCAGTCTAAAAAAAAATAATAAAATGAAGTCGAAAAATATAATATATATAATTTTTAATTATGATAGGCTATGGTAGTTCAGTCTAAAAAAAATTATAAAACAAAGTACATAATTATAATAAATGTAATTGTAAATTATAATTAGCTATGGTTGTTCAGTCTAAAAAAAAATAATAAAACAAAGTAGAAAAATATAATATATATAATTTTTAATTATGATAAGCTATGGTAGTTCAGTCTAAAAAAAAATAATAAAACAAAGTCGAAAAATATAATATATATAATTTTTAATTATGATAGGCTATGGTAGTTCAGTCTAAAAAAAATTATAAAACAAAGTACATAATTATAATAAATGTAATTGTAAATTATAATTAGCTGTGGTTGTTCAGTCTAAAAAAAAAATAATAAAACAAAGTAGAAAAATATAATATATATAATTTTTAATTATGATAGGCTGTGGTAGTTCAGTCTAAAAAAAATTATAAAACAAAGTAGATAAATATAATAAATGTAATTGTAAATTATGGTAGGCTATGGTAGTTCAGTCTAAAAAAAAATAATAAAACAAAGTAAATAAATATAATAAATGTAATTGTAAATTATTATTGGCTAAAACAATTATCCATCACATAAAGGAATTATCTGCATTAATAAATTTATTTTTTTTATACTAACTAAAAATTTATCTGACAGAGTTGACAAAATTTTTTTTTTCTTTTCTAAATGATGGATAAGATCTTGCAATGTTACAACTTTTTTTTTCAGTCGACAAACTTGTTGCAATGCTATAATTTTCTTTTTATACCCTTGAATTGTTGATTTGCCATACTGCAGGTTAATTCTAGATCTACGTGGTGTAGAAACATCTGGTGTTCTTAGCTGCATAAAATATTTTCAATATCTGATATAACGTTGTAATGAGGGGGTCATCTCCATATCATTACCTAAGATACACACAAAAACATGGTATAATAATAGTACAATAATAGTACATATGAATTAATTCGTTCAAAGAATGAAAATGGTGCCCTGTGAATGGACAATCAATCTTCAGGTGCAATAGCTACAAGCTCAACTGCTGCTGAAATAATTGCGGTATTTGATGCTTTGGACAATATACAAGTTACATTCCTTTTACAAAAAGAAATATTTGAGGAAAATAACCCGGTAAGAATATTTGAAGATAATATATCAGCCCTCAGAATAATGTCGGGAGGAGCTCAAAAACGAGCAAGGGCCTTAATGATAAAATGTTATGCCATTACTTAATCGGTAGAAGATAAAGAAATTGAATTCAAAACTGTAGGTACAAATTCACAATTAGCAGATATGCAAAAAAAAAGTCTCGACAAACAAAAATTTAGAAACCTAGTCCACAAAATATTAACAAAATCAAATCTCTCACAATAAAATTTATCGAATTCATAATAATTAATTGGGAAAATCATTTATTTCAAAAGGGGAAGGAATACAAATATTCAAAGTTAATAATATGTCAAGTCACGAATCACTGAATACAATAATCTCGCTTTTTGTAATATAGTACATGAAAATATAATGTTCGAGAAAAAGAAAAATCACATGTTCAAACAAAATTAATAATATATTATATTCTTTAGGCCAAAAAATACTTGTTGAAACAAAATTTATTTTCGTGTAGGTATTCATTGTCATCTCTGCAAATTCAGCTTTTGAATGAACAGAGATTTGAATACAAATCATCGACATGATTTCACACGTTTAGTTGATATTAGTTTATCACATTTCGGAACACCCTTATTCAACAAGTACTAAACAAAATTGAACAAAATTTTTCTCAAACAACATGAAAGATCGAAAAAAAATATCCGAATCAAAATCTGTTAACGCAATACAATATGTCAATAAAAAATTTCGAAGATACATCGAAACATATGTTGTAATCTAGTCATTATTCATTATTAATTTAATTTTATGTAATTTGTTTTATTTATTTTTGTTTGGGAAATGAACATAAATGTGTAATAATATAGTAATTCAAAATTTTCGTTCTCGCGATAAATCATATTAGCTCGTTTCGTTGGTCTTTGGGGGGAGTGTTGTTCTACACTCCACCTGCACTCGCTTTCTAACACTTAGCGCAACTACTTTCGATAACATAAACTAACACTATTCAGGTTGTGCGAACAAACACGACTTTTTTCATTTGTTCACCCGAGAACGCTGAAACTCATTTCCTTTATATTTAATACCGAGACCAATTACGAACAACTGAGTTCAGATTAAATATAGTTTCGCTTGATTAAATCATAAAAATAAACTTGAAAAACGTGAGAAAGTAACTTAATTTATTGAAAAGATAATTAAACATAATTATAGTCTTATCGCCATATTGAATAAGATTAGAAGTGAGCGTCACCTCATGACCATAAAACAGTTTATGATATAGCAGCACAGATAAAAACGACGAGAACTTGACTGTGGGAGATCTTGATTGCAGTAGTACCAACTACTGACATCTAACACCCCCTTCCTGGCGAGTGTTGAGCCATTTTTATTGGAATCTCTTGAGAATGAATGTTCGAGTCATCACAGACTTGAAGAATCACAGCAGCTTGAGAATCACAGGAACTTGAGTTTACTTAATCTTAACAAAACAAAATGAGTAAGACGCTCCAAAAACAAAAACAAACTTAAATTCTTAAATTTTGGTCATAATACTAAACAAAATTGAGCAAATAAAATCACAAAATTAATTGACCAGAAAAGAGAAAGGAAAAACGTCAAAATTAACAAACAAAATGAGAATCATAAAATTAATATTAGGTAACGAGTCACCTGCAAACAAAATAATATTAGTATTTTTAAATAAAATAATACGATACTTAAAAATAATAAGTCTTCCTGAAAATAAAGAACACATGATTAACCAGGAACAAAAACAAACATAAAATTATAAAAGTATCTGAAAAAGAAAATACAATTATTAATATTATTCTTGATCGAGAATTTGAATTCATCTTGATGGAATACATCTGGAACAATAAACAGATACATTAGTATTTCATCACATTAAATAGATGAGTTCATCAGACTGCTTGACATCAACTTGGTCTTGATAATAAAAGAGAGAAACTTGATTTAAAGAAATGTCGACTCTTGAGAAAATTAATTTACTTGAACTAAACTTGTCATTATTTCTCGAGGTTAGAGTCAAAATTATAACGTAATTTTGAGTCTGGATATCGATCGATGAATTATATTCAGCAAACCAGGAAAAATATGAAACTCGTACCCAATTTGGAATTATCCGAACTTGAGTAATTATTTTCTTGATTCTTGAACTTGAAACTTGATTTACTTGATCGTTAATATTTTTCTAAAATTTATACAACTTACAAATTTTGAGAAATTTCTTCTATTTATGAATAACAGAAGTTTAACGAATTTTCATTTATGAATAACGAAAATTTTATTTGCTTGACTTGACTTGAACAATAGAGATGGTAACTTGATAAATTAAAGTTTTCGGATATACTTGAGTGACTCTCTTGACTTACCATCTTAATTGCTTAACAGTTTTTCACGTAAGAACTCATGTTGCTGAGCCATAACAGGTTTTGTTAAAATATCAGCAACTTGATTATTTGTTGATACATGAACAATTTTGAGTAAGTTATCACGAACATACTCTTTTACCTTGAGATATCGACGTTTGTCTTGTTTTCTGCTGCCCCAAGCAATTGTATTACCAAACTGTTTAATACAATAGCTAGTAGTGGATTTTCTTGATTTATCTGCTGCGAAGTCAGCATCAACATACGCAACAATAACTTCATCAGGACTTGAGTAGGTTAAACCTAAAGTCGGAGTGTGTTTAAAATAACGAACTACATGACTTACTAAAGTACCATGTAACTCCGTAGGTTTTTCTTGAAATCTAGCTAAGAAACTTACCGCAAAAGAAATATCTGGGCAAGTAGTATTAGCTAAATATAAGAGTGACCCAATAGCCGTTCTATACGAATTATGAGGAGGTAGGGGTATTTCTTGAATTTTTGGAAAATTGGCAAACGAGTTCATTGGAACTAAACGTTCACCACAATTTTCTAACTTGAATTCGTGAATTAGGGTTTTGATATAGTCTTCTTGATGTAGACGAAGATTACCAGTGTTATTGTCAGTTTCAATTTGAAAACCAACATAACGACTTGGGGAACCTAAGTTCTTGACTTCAAAATTTTCTTGGATACTCTTGATAGCATCTTGAACAACTTGATTGCTAGAGCCCATAATTAAAATGTCATCAACGTATGCTAACATTATGACAAAATTATTACCACTTGATTTCATGAAAATGCAACCTCGATGTAATAATGGTTCAAAACCTTTACTCTTGAGGATTCTTGAAAATTTTACATACCATGACCTAGGTGCAGTAGCTAACCCATACACAGCTTTATTTAACTTGAGTGCATAAAGTTTGTTGTCGAGATCAATACCCAGGCTTATTACCATAAAACATTTCATAGGGAGTCTTGAAATTTAGTGCTCTGTGTGGTGACCTATTATATAAATATTCGGTAGCATCAGCAGCTAAGCCCCAAAAAGAAGTAGGAAATCCACTCTCTTGAATTAATGAACGAATCTTGACCTCAATAGTTCGATTAGCCCTCTCAGCAGTACCATTATGCTCACTAGTATAAGGACCGGAGGTTTCTCTTTCAATTCCTAATTCTTCAATTAACTGATCAATGGCTTGATTAACAAATTCAGAACAATTATCACAACGTAAAGTTTTACATTGGCCTTCTTGAGGGAATTGAGCCTTGATTCTCTTGACATACATCTTGAAGAACCTGGTCACTTCATACTTTTTCTTGAGTGCAAAAATACTAATATAACGAGTATAATCGTCTAAAAATACTAGTAAATAAATATTTTTCTTGGCAAAGGTAGGGGGAGAGATTGGGCAAATCACATCAGCGTGAGTTAATTCACCTGGTCTTGAAGTTCGTTCACGATCTTTATCAAAACGTTTACGAGTCATTTTTGTTTGTTTACAAACTTGACAATCTTGAAATGTGTCCGGACAAATTATGTCCGGGACACCAATAGCAACAGAACGAAGACGATATAAATTTGGAGAGGAAATATGTCCCATCCTACAATGCCAAATATTCCCTTCATTCACCAATTTTGTTCTTTGTTCGTCACTTATCATTTTCTTGACTTTTCGATTTTTTCTTTTACCAGTTTTCGTACGATAAACTGGTAAAGAATTCGAATTATTCTTAACATTACATGAATTTTCTTGACTTGATACCCCCTTCGAATCCTGCACAATTTTACCAGAATTTGCGGAATCGAAATTACTTGATTTATTTTGTTGACTTTTACTTAACTCCATTTTGTCGAACTCATCGATCCAGGAGTCATCAACATCTGAACCATCAGTAGCAACATTAGACTCATTACTATCAGACTTTTTGTTACCAGACAATTTACTTGATTTGGGGGACTTGACTTGACTTTTATTACCCAGACCACTTTGATCAGCAATTTCTGACAAACTCGGATCATTAGTGTATTCAGATAATAAAATTGATTTACCTTTAAATATTCTTGATAAAGCCTTTTTGTAGTTCTTGATATTTTTATTCATACTTGAGGGGACAAATTGATATCTGTCTTGACTTGAGATTATCTTGATAAGTGGTTTATTCAACCCGACCTCTTCTTGCCTGTGAAATGTAACTTGATTAGACTCGAAGAGTAACTTGATATTATTGTCTTTAGCAAAATGGTTAACACTAACAAGCCCATTTGCTAGACCGGGAACTACTAAGACTTCTTTTAAAACAAAGGTAAATATTCTTGTAACGATATTTTCGTATCGTTCATAATATGAAATATTTTCGTATTATTAATTATCATCATCATTACTTTCTCTCTATTTTTCTATTATTTCCCATTCATTAATTCTCACGTCATTTCTTCAAGTCAAGACTTGTTTGATGACATCATTTCCTACATAAACAGTTACTGTGTTTACTCATAAACAATGAACTCATCTTTTGTTTATACTATTTCTGCAATCTTGCATATATACTAATTTCTACTAATTTATTTGTGAACACCCATTTTATGTCATATTCTTACGAGACCATTGGTCATACTTACTGTACATATATTTCTATTAACCAATTAGATTAAAACCCTTCTCCAACACTCTGTAAACTCGCCTGAACCTTCCTCTTTTTACTTACTATATAATCTCATGTTTTGTACTATTTCATTCATTCTACTCAAGTCTAATTAACTCTTCTTAATGTTGTTACAATCTTACCTATTCTTTTAATTCTTGATGTTTATTACTGTTACTCTTCTAAAAAGTTTATGTCTAATACACCTTTTTAAATAACTTGTGTATTTGATTGTTCTGTTACGATATATATCCGTCACAGAATAATTGGCGCCCAAACAAAACAAATTGTGTTTCTAATCGCGATAAAAAATCGAAATAATTTTCAAAAAAGTTTGTGAAAAAAATAAAAATTCAAAAATGTTTCGACAACATGAAACATATCCTTCTTTCAGAACCAGTCCTACAAATTAACAATCCAGAAGCATCAACCTACATAGAAGTAGATGCATCAAAAGAAGCTATAGGTGCAGTATGCAGACAAATAGATCCTGTTACCAACAAAAAATATACCATTGGATATTTTTCAGAAAAATTAAAGGCGAGTCAAAAACACTTATGCTCGTTTGATTTTGAGATGTTTGCAATTACACAATCTTGCCCACATTTCAGGGATTTCCTTCTTGGTACAGATTTTATAATCTATACAGACCACCAACTGTTAACTTACCAACATCGGATGAAAACACCTTCACCCAGACTTGCAAGATTAGTCTCTAAACTAGGAGAATTCACATTTGATATAAAACATATATCAGGAAAAGAAAATGTAATGGCAGATTTTCTTTCCCGACGATTTCAAAATGAAAAAGATTTTATACGTTTTGAACAAGGACAATTTCTAATTGACCAAAATAAAAATGTCAACATTGTCACAAGATCAAAATCAAAAAATTTGGAACCACCCAAACAAAATAAACTTCTGAAAAAAGAAAAAATTTTAAAACCAAAAATTAATAAAAAGAATATTATCAACGACGATAATATTTTCGATCCAATCACTGGAAAAAATAAAGATGGAATCAAGAAAAATGAAACCATTACATTTAAACCCGAAGAAAAAATAAGAACACTTATTTATGGAAAAGACATTCCTATCGAAACACTGGCTGATCACCAACAACTAGATGATTATTGGGGACAAGTTTATAAATTTATTGTCGAAGATTTCATTTTTGATCGTAAATTGTCAAAACAAATTTCGAAACATGCTCATAAATTTTACCTTGGAAAAGATGACATTATCTACAAGAAAAAATCAATTCATGGTAATCCATACCAGGATGTTCCTGTAATTCCAACATCTTTAATACCAACAATCTTGAAGGAATGCCATGATGACCCAATCAATGGAGGACATTTTGGACGACAAAAAACATTAGAAAAAATAAAATCCAAATATTTTATTCTGAAAATTTCACAGAAAGTGAACGATTATATAAGTTCTTGTCATGAATGTCAAATGCAACAACGAAATCCAAAAGAAATCGGAATGATGAAACCAATTCCTGTCAAGGAATTCGATCCATTTTCCCATATCAAAATAGATTTCATTGGAAAATTTAATAACAGTTACGAGAAGAACTATGTTCTTGTAGGTGTCGATAAATGCACTAATTACTGCATTATAAAACCTGTTAGACATCCTAACGCGAACAGTGTCGTTAAATTTCTTAAAAAAATTATAACTTCTCACGGAAAACCAAAATTAATATCGTGTGATAACGGAACACACTTTAGAAATGACATCGTACATAAATTCTGTAAAGACAATAACATTGAAATAATCCACTCATCAGCATATAGTCCACAAACGCAAGGACTAGTTGAACGAACTAACGGCATTATTAAAAAATGCTTAGCGAAGTATAATCCAAAGACCGAGGACGAATGGATTGACACACTTTATAACGTAGTGTATGCGTACAATACATCACCCATTCACTACTTAAATAACACGTCACCATTTTTCTTCCTTCATGATTATCAACCCCGCACACAGTTAAATGACATATATTCAATACCGTCAACAAAACCAATGACCGAAAGAAACAACGTACTCAACAATTTAAAATCGACGAAAGAAAAAATTCCCGTATTAAAACAGAAAGCGTCAGAAATAAATTCTCGAAACTACAATAAAAACAAAGTTTCGTATGAATTTAAACCAAACGATCTGGTATTAATTCGGCAAAGTAAAAATGTCGCAAAAAATAAATTTAAATACCAAGAACCATTCAGAATTTTGAAGAAAAATTCAGATTTAAATTATACGATACAATATATATATAATGACGACAGACAACCTACTGAAGAAAATGTTCATGTCAGACGACTTATATCTTATGTCCTTAGAAAAAATGACATAAACAACACTATTATTCCACCAGAAATTAAAGACTCGAAACAAAAATTAAATTTTAAAATTTTATCTGCGAATAATAAATCAACGACTAACTTTAAAAAACCAACAATTAAAGATGTAAGCGATGAAGAAAATAAAGAAGGTTCATTACATGATATTATAATATCAATGAATAGAAACAGAGGCAGAAAAGATTAATGATATTTTGGCTTTATTTTAGGCTCAAACGTCATACTATTATTTTCCTTTAATTATTTGTTTTATTTCCTCTCAAACAACTTTTACCTTTCCTTTTTCCATACGTTTACGTGTAATTCCTCAAACTTGGGAAAACATATATATTTTTTGGATCAAATTTTTACGATTTTTTGAAAAATTTTATGATAATTTATATGTTATATTTTGTTAGTATTACGTATTTTATTTATATGTATTATGTTAATTTATTTATTTTTTATATTTCCTTACCTTATTTTGTACGATCTATATTCCCATATACTCTTCTTTCTTGACCCACATCCGTGTTGATCGACGACCCCGTCTGGCCAACTGTTGTCGTTTCGGCGCGATGTCAGGTCCATTGATCCCATTATCCTTCGGCGCAGATCTTTTTGCAGTGCTTCTCCAGTTTGCTGTCGGATCAGATTTTGCAGTGAACTTGAAGGGCTTGTAAATTGAACTCGAAGATGCTATGTTCCAAGGAACTCCAAAGGGATATTTTTCTCTCTTTTCCTTATTCTCTTTTATTAAAGAAGAGATGGATTTGCGAGATGCTTTAAGGTTTTTATGATCTTTTCGAATGTCTCGGATGTTAATCGTATTGTTCAAATCAGGTGTGGTTGCCCGATTTTGAGACCGATTAGGTGTTTCTACCCAACTTTCGATATTGGACAAAGTCCACAATTTCTCCCCTTCAGATGGTTTGTTAGACACTTTCCATATGTTGTCAGATGTCCCGGTGGACACACGAGTAAGAACTACTCGTGGAAGTGGCTTCACTTGAGCAACAGAAACTTCTTCTGACGGAACAATGCGCTTTTTAATAAAAGGTACATTTGTTTCCCCGATCGAACGTTTCTCTTCCTCAGTCAAGTTCACCTGAACACCAACATCAACTTTTGGTTTACGGAAAGTTGGCACATAGTCAACGTCCTGATACTTCAAAGCATTGAGCTCGTCTTCGAGTTTTGTCTTGCTATTGAAAATATAGGGATAACGTTTATCTATGTACGGCGTTATAATCCTATTGCGGATTGTAGCTAGTCCGATACTATAGCCTGGACGTAAATTTCTTTTTATTGTCAGGATATTGTTGAAGCAGCTAACATCCACAATAGAACCCCAACGATCCCGAATAAAGGATTTGAACCGTGTAATTTTCGACTCTTGTGTCATATTGATGAGATTGATAGAACGTAAGTGAAGAAATCGACACTCAACGATTTCATTGGTTTTGTGTTGGATCATGATCAATGATGCCAACACACCTGTCAGAAACTCGAGTGGAACACCGTGTTCTTGAGTCAATCTCTCAGCTTTACTCAAAGCGAAAGACGACCCAACCTTTATTTCGATGCCTTCCGGCAAGTAAATACATAATGATGACAACATACCGTTTACAAGGGTCACTGCTTCCTCGCAGACCGCCAAATCCAAAATGTGTAACCATCTGTCAGGACGAAAATTGATATGATCTGTCCATCCCCAACGTCTCATCGTGCTCTCTTGCCACGTTGGTTGATCCGGATGCATTAAAAAATTCACCATCGTCCAAACCTGTCGATGGATGACCGATATCGCTCATCGATAACATCTACAGCCTATCCAAGTTGAGATGAGATCTAGAGTGACATCATCGAAAGTCACCGTCTCATCGGCCATCGCAATACCACACCTCGGAAATATTTTTGCATCGAGAACCGGACGAACACCTCTAAGATCGATAAAACGCCTTACCGCCTTATCGAATTCACTCTCGATTACATTTTCGTTTTTCGAACATGAACACCCAAGCGTCATCTTCCTAAATCCCTTTTGGATACTTTCCATCTTCCCTATTAGCAACTTGTTTATAACCGAGCAAATTGAAATTTTTCGTTTACGATATTGAAACTTAGGTTTCATTAAAAATTTTCGTATTGAAAAAATTAAAAATTTTATTTTTTCGAAAATAAAAATTAATTATGCCCGTACCAAGGATTTAACTCGAACTCCGCGAACCGAACAAAATTCAAAAATTTCTAACGTAAAACCGAAACACGAAAAAAAGTACAAGTACGATCTTGCTGTTCGAAATAGACGTAAAATTTGCAATAGACACACTATTTCGACCAACGATATCTGAACGGACTTAGACACGTAAAAAGGTTTATACACTCTCAATAGAAAGCAAAAGACGAACTGATTTTTTGATAAAAATTTTGAGATTAAATACACATTATTTTTCCCTTTTTCCCATTTTTTCTCCCTAAAAAATGATGTCAGCCTAATGTCAGCTTTCTTAATTCCAATAATTATTTAATTATTCTTGGTACAAAATTCATTTATTTCATCTTTTAAAAATTAAATTTTAGAAAATCTCCATCTCTAAGTTTAGTCATATTTGCAATTTTGTGTTGCAGATGGATTTTCGTTCAAATCTTTTTGACCATTTTTTCGTTTAAAGTCACGAATGGATTAAAAATCAGCAATCAGCACAACGTGCCTAATTCGATATTTACAGCATCCACAGGAGCCTATTTCGAAGAATATAAACGTTTACGTATATATCAACAAACTGTTCCAATTATTTATACAGTTCAATTGAACTTAATGAATTCCGCAGAATTCATCAGAACCAATATTTATTCGCTTTCGACTAAGAAATGCAATTGGGATGATCTCACATGTAGATTACACCTTGTCAGCAAAAAATATAAAATTCTTTTTGAATTGCTGATTCACTCGAACATTGCAACTGTTCAAGATTTTTATTCGCAACCTCATGGTTTACGAATAAAAAGAGAAACCGCTTTAAATAAAGTTAGAGATTTTTTTGGCGATCTTCTTTCTGTCTGTTGTAGAGTTTTAACCTACAAAGATGGTGAATCCCTCTTAGAAAACGAAATTTCATTAAAATCCCAATACATTGCTCTAAAAGATATAGTTATATCAGACCATTCAGATTTATTAAATATCACTGGAAATATAAAATCCATATCAAAAAATTTCCAACATTTTTACGATGACTATATCACAGCAAGAAAAATTCTTGACAACACTTTATCAAAATACGAAAAAGAATCATGGATTATCGGTGAAATCACCAATTACGAAAATTCAATTCGAATGTATTACGATTCGTATATGCTCCATTCCATGAAAATAAACTATATCCTTAATTCTTGTAAAGATCACCATTTACCCTCAATTGTTGTATCTAACAACACCCTATATGAAGATCTATTGAAATTAACCCCCCTCTTGTTAAAAAACAAGCTTGAACTGACAATTCCCATCGAAGACCTTATGACTTACTATCATATGGATCTTATTAATTGTAATATATACGACGATATACTTGAAATAGAATTAAAAATCCCTGTTAAACAAGCTAATTCTAATTATCGACCTTATAAATTTATTCCCTTAACCTTTAAATCCCATAATAATCAACTTTGCTCTTGGGAGCAAGAACCATCAATTATTATCCATAATTCCGATGATGAATCTGTACGATACATCACAGGAACCGATTTACATTACTGCAACCCAGAAAAACAACTATGTTATCTACCAGATAACAGAGGATCCGACAAAGTTTCCTCATGTGCTAAAACATTATTTTTACGTAAGCCATATAATGATATTCTTAAATCATGTTCTTTCCGCTGTGAAACTAATCACGGAAATACGTTAGTTCACCAATTTGCTGAAAACAAGTTTGCAATTACCAATCCTTTACGTTTATTTGCTACTGATACTTTATCCTCTAAATCTGTTGAAATCTCAACAATATCATCATATCCTGGAATAATTCTCTTAACAGTTCCATGTCATGTGCAAATTGAAAACAAATTGGAAAATGATTTCTCTGTAACCATTATTCCAAGAGGTTTTCCATGCCCCCGAGATATGCCCGATGATGTTCATATCGAGCATCATATTCCTCTTTTATGGACTAAATATGATGTTGTAATTGATTCTGATATCAAAAGGACAATTGCACTACCAAGCATACATGCTTATAACCCCAATTGAACTATGTTCATACCACATTTCTCTCCTATCAGTCCTACTAATGAACTCAAAGAAAAATTAGATAATTTCGAAATTAAATTCAATAATATTGGAGATCGTAACTCAATTTCATTAATTACTATTATTATATTAATTTGGTTATGTTTTATTACGTTTACTGTAATTTATTTATTCCTTATATTTTGTATACCATTAAGAAAACCATTAGAAAGTAAACATATTGCGCACCTATTCTATGAATAGACAAGTCCCGTAGAAAATAATATGGACAAAAATTATGAAGATGTCAATGTTAAAAAAGATAATTCGAAATAAGTTTTATAAATTTTGTATTATGATATATATCGGAATGAATATTATGTTATATAATTAACAATGTTTTATGAATATTATGTTAAAAATCTATATTTTATATCCAAGTAATCCAACCTATCCTTTATTTCTAAATTCATGTTTTTACCAAACATTGAATTTCAAACTACCAGGGTATTTATGTAACGATATTTTCGTATCGTTCATAATACGAAATATTTTCGTATTATTAATTATCATCATCATCATTACTTTCTCTCTATTTTTCTATTATTTCCCATTCATTAATTCTCACATCATTTCTTCAAGTCAAGACTTGTTTGATGACATCATTTCCTACATAAACAGTTACTGTGTTTACTCATAAACAATGAACTCATCTTTTGTTTATACTATTTCTGCAATCTTGCATATATACTAATTTCTACTAATTTATTTGTGAACACCCATTTTATGTCATATTCTTACGAGACCATTGGTCATACTTACTGTACATATATTTCTATTAACCAATTAGATTAAAACCCTTCTCCAACACTCTGTAAACTCGCCTGAACCTTCCTCTTTTTACTTACTATATAATCTCATGTTTTGTACTATTTCATTCATTCTACTCAAGTCTAATTAACTCTTCTTAATGTTGTTACAATCTTACCTATTCTTTTAATTCTTGATGTTTATTACTGTTACTCTTCTAAACAGTTTATGTCTAATACACCTTTTTAAATAACTTGTGTATTTGATTGTTCTGTTACGATATATAACCGTCACAATTCTTGATGATGATTCGTGATTTAAGGTAAATAATATTATACCCTCACCCGAAGCCTTTAATACACTATCTTTACCAGCTTGTCCCAAAGTTTTGTCTTTTGAGAAAGCTCGATAGTTTAAAACTTGGTGAATGTGAGCTACAGCATTATTTGTGGCCCCACTATCAATCACGAAAACATCGGTATCTTGATTACGTGAATCTTGATTTAGAAAATCTTGATTATTAATTACATTTAAATTAATTAAATGCAACTCACTTGAGATACTGTTTGGATCCGGTTGCGGCGCAGGACAGTTACATGCTTCATGACCCGGTTTTTGACACCGGTAACAAACCTTTTTGATACCGTTGAAGCATTTATCCGCCGTGTGCCCATTCCAGCTGCAATCCTTACAGCGAACTTTCTTCTCTTGATTTTCCTTCTTGACGTCTTGATTTTGTTTCGCAAGGGCAGTAGGAGTTGTCTTGATACTTGATTTGTTACTTGATTCGTCGATGGACTTATACATAACATTACTTGAAGTAGAACTTGATATTGGAGCAGGTGATTTACCTGACTGAGGTGTCGAGGGAGTCAATGCTGCCTTCCATGCATAATCTTGACGCTTTGGAGCACTCTCCGACGGTTTAGCAGTTGTCGACTTCTTCCTTTCTACGTAATCCAAAAGGGATGTACGTAGCATTTCCTCAGACAGGTCTTCACCTGCTCGAGCACATAGGGTATCGATGACTGCCTCGAACGAAGGGTTTAATTTTTGAATTAGCTTGATTAACCAGAAGGAGGGTGGAAATACTTGACCAAATTCCACTAAACTTCATCGGGCGGCATCGAATTTAGACAAAAACAAAATTAATTCGGTATTGTCCACATACTTGAGTTTTTCAAAACGGTTCATGACAGCAATCATGTCATGAATCATCTTGCTACCGTACTGCCTCTTGAGTTCTTGATAAATTTCGCAGGCTGATTCGAGATGAAAAATTAGCGTCTTGATTGGTTGCTCTACATTCATCCGAATCAGGTTTTGAACTTGAGCATCGACTCCTCGGCGAATGTTCTCAGGTAGATTGAGGTGTTCAGCTCGAGGGAATGTGATCCACTCAATCATATTTGCCGCCGCTAAGTCGTTCTTCAAATCCCTCTCCCACATCTTGAAATTTTGCTTACCCTTTAGCTTCTCATTGTTACGATATGTATGCAATGGAATCAATGGAACCATTTGAAATTGGCCCATAGTCGGGTAACATTGATACTGAAACGAAGTATTCATTGGAGTATAAATGTTACCCGATAGCGTTTGATTTGTATCGCGCACAAATGAGCTTGAATCTTGAAAAGCCGTAGGGTAACTTGACACTTGAGGTGTAGGCATAAAGCCTGCTCTTGATTCTTGAAAATTCGGTGCTTGACCAAAACTTGATTCTTGACCGACGTTAGTTAGTCCGGGAGGAGGAACAAACTGACTTTTCGGGGACATTTTCGAAAAATCAAGCGCTGCGAGTGCGTTTGATGCGGAATCGACGATCATGCTATCGACATTCGACGACGATTTAATATCTGAAACAACACTTGAATAATTTTTATTAATATTTACTTGACTTGAGATTGATGACATGGCAGATGGTGATTTGCTTGAACTTGATGTTTTTACTTGATTCAACGAACTACTTGACAGACTTGAGAACGACGTAGACGAGATATCTTGACTTAACATACGTAACGGTATTATTTTATCTTGATTCGGCTCGATGGATGGTGATGACAATTGGCCTGGTTGAACCATCTTGACAATTTTTCCAGAATCCGAAAAGGTAACGGTAATTGTCGGTTCAGCCATAGTACTCGACGTAGTCTTGATTTCACCAGCCATATCTGACAATTCTTGAACAAGTGGTAAATCTAGAATTTGCACAATCTCGTCTAGCGTATCAGTTGTCACTGTATTCACGACTGGATTGAATGACACCATCTTGATTTTCGATACCTGTTTCTTCTTCGTGACCGGAAGAGCAGGAGCTTGAGATCGGCTTTTACGTGTTTTCAGAGCCATAAAAAAAGACAAAAATGACAAACACAACCCGCAAATTTCTTGACACACGAACTTGAAAAATTAAGCGATCTTAATTTACGTACTTGAGGTTTTTTGTAAAATAAAATACGAACGTGATTCTTGACGATAACAAAGGCGCGAACACGCGAACACACTTGAACTCTGCTATCACTTTATATTTAATACCGAGACCAATTACGAACAACTGAGTTCAGATTAAATATAGTTTCACTTGATTAAATCATAAAAATAAACTTGAAAAACGTGAGAAAGTAACTTAATTTATTGAAAAGATAATTAAACATAATTAGAGTCTTATCGCCATATTGAATAAGATTAGAA
>WOFM01001673.1:0-33948 GCA_011428145.1 Ericerus pela | reverse complement strand
CATACAGAACGAGGATCGAAAGAACTTGAGACTTTCTACTTTAATGACATTTTATTAGCGACTAAATTATGTTTCACAAATGAAATATGAAATGGCGAAGCAACAGCGTTATCGGATCGAGAATAGTAGGGGAATCACTTCGTGATGAGAGTGTACGTGTGACATATATATATAATGTGTTCGTGATGATGATGAAGAAAGAGAGAAGGTGGGATTTCCATTACAACATTTAAAAATAACCGATATGGCAGTGTTGCCAATTCACAACACTACCCTGGAGGGCGTTCAGAAATGTAACTCAGGTTGACGGGTGCGCAACCATGGTTGATTATCACATGACTTGAAAATTAAAATGGTTGTCCATTAGGCCACACCCTTTTCCGAATGACTTTAAGGTGATGAATGGTTGACCCTTGGTTGTGGTCGACAACCGACTTATTTTTGAACGCAAATAACAGTCAACCATGACCTCTAGACTTTTTTTTATCATATTCAAATATTTTTGAATAAACTGACATTCATAAGTTGATGTGACAAATTGATTTTTGTGAGAATTTTAAATTATATTTTGTTGTGTGATAAATTAAATAAAAATGAATTATGTTATTGTGTCAGATACTAGAACAGGAATGCCATTTATGTATGATGATCATATTCTTGTTCAACATAAGGATGATTGTAAATATTAGCATAGACTTCATCATTTCTTGGTCAAAAAGAGAGAATAGCTCTTCAATAGGTTTTGTTTTATGTTTACCTAGCGGATAATCTGTTGTGGTGCCGGTACACTGTAAACAAAAATGGAGATTATGCAGTTCAAATTCACTCAGCTACTCCAGCAACACTCGATATGTTAGTAGATTCTGATTCAGAATTAATCAGTATTAGCGATGTCTCTGCTTTTTTGAAAAATAGTACTGCAGTTGATGAAGTAGTATGTGATGATACTACTAGCAAAATATTACCCCCAAAAGAAAAAAATTATGCAGTCATCTCAATTCTCTTTGACGGTACCAGTGGTGACTAATCAGCAACAGTAGCAGTACCTAATACTTCTAGACAACCCAATCTTGAAGTACAAAACAGACAACGTGATGTAGAATTACAACGACAACTGGAGGTACCAAGTACCTCAAACAGTAAAAAATCTGCAATTTCATGCCAAAAAATATTCTGGAAGCTATACAGAAAAATGGTAGTAAACAACGGATAAATATGCAAGAACGTATGTCCAAACCTGCGCTAAATGATACAAAAAAAGCACAGGGTAATACAAATCACTCGAACACAAATATTTCGAATATTGATTCTGAAAAAGAGGATCAAATACTATTTGAGAACTGGATGCTAGATACGAAGAAGAAATCGTAAACATTAATGACTCACCTGTGCACAGTACAGTATATCATGCTGTGGAATTCAATGATGATCTGCGTACATCGACTGGGCCACTCTGGAAACGAGCAGATGTCTTAGAGCTACTTACATTGTTCAAAGATGCTAAGCATCTATTCAAATTAACAACATGTAAAAATTCAAATGTTTGGCAACAGATTGTTGCCAAGTTGGTCCCATATACAGCTAGACAGTGTGAAAATAAATTAAAGTACTTGAAAAAACGGTACATTACTAAGATTGACAATATGAGCAGTGGAGACACTGGAAAAAAATGAGTACCTGTGATTTTTTTGAAGAACTAGATGCCATATTCCATAAATCACACAATGTTCGTCCTCCTCATCTGGGTTCTTTGGTTAATGGACCAAAAAATATATGTGAAAAAGTTGTCAGTGTCAGTGGATATGAAACCTGCGAGTCCACCTCCCCTGAAGACACAACTGTTCCAACATGTCTCAACGAAGAAATTGAATATGAAGAAACTCAAAAAATCTAAAAATCCAAAATTCTACCTCAACCAACATCATTCACCAGACGTGAAAATCTAGTATATAAAGAAAGAGCTGTTAATGCTCTCGAAAGAATTGCGACGGCATTTGAGGCATTTGTTGAAAAAATGTAATGAATCTATGCAATTTGATTTCAATTCATAATCTATTTTTCATCAAAAGATAGTTCCAGCATTGATTGACCAATCACAGAGCTTGTAGCGACATTTGTCATTCATGTGATATACATCTACATCGTCATTTGGTAGCGTCGTCTTTGTTTGTCAATGCATTTCTTTGAAATTCAATCGTGTGTGTTGGTACTTTTGGGGAGGAACCTAACTTTGGGAAATTTCTGAAAAATACTAGGTTTGTGAACAGATTTTATTTATTAACATTTTAATTTGTACGTGAAGATGTTATTCGTTTCGTTATTATTATAGATCATCTTAAAATGAATAATCCTCCTCATTGTGGTGTTCCACATGTATTGTGGAGGCGTTACATCGTGGAATTAATGGAATGTAATACGCGGCAACCTAACGCTGTCCCAGCTGCAGTACCTCATCAACAAGCATCACTCGATCAGGGACAACCAGCAGAAATAGAGGAACGACAACCAGAAATCGATGATGGACAACCAGAGATTGATGAACCACAACGTGAACATGAGGAGCAACACAATGTTCGAGAACACGGTCATAGATTAGTTTAACAGAAGAATTTGATATAATTTTGAGTAAAATGTTGTGTCCTTCTTCGTATTGCATTTGTGCTTGGTTCCAATGAATACATCGTCAAATTGTAACTATCTGTTTGTATCTTTATTTCTTCATAGACTGCCTCTCCAACATAATGCAAATTGACAACTAGAAGTTAGACAAGCTGAAGAAATACCAGAGGGTAGACAGTTAGATCAAAGGTAACACTTCGATTATTATTCATCAGATTTTGTTTATGTCATTATTTCTAACAATTTTTTTCTTTCGATTTATATGTGCAGACCACCAAATCTGTTGCCAAATGCTGCAAATCTGTACATGTGGCCTGAATTGGCGCATGTTACGTGTACAAACTGCGGGTTCAAGGGACATCAAAATACTCAATGTCCCTACCCAGGTCGTTGCTACTACAGATGTAAAGAATTTGGCCACATTGCTTGTGATTGTCGGCGGTACACGAGTGACAGGTAAAAATTTGTTAATTATTTTCTTACTTCATTAATATTATTTGTCACAGTTTTTAATTATATTATTTATTTCAGAAGAAATTTGTGTACCAACTGCGGCTTCCACGGACACCAATATTGGAATTGTCCCATTGGTGAAAAGGTATGTTATACCTGTCACCAGAGGGAACACATTTCAGTTGAGTGTCCGACAATGGGCAACAGCAGCAGCAGTAGTAGTAGTAGACAACAAGAAGCAGCAGACCACCAGAAGAATTTCGTTAACCAGAAGAAGTTAGACAACCAGAAGAAATTAGACAACCTGAATTCGAACACGACAGTGGTGGCCAAGTACATCGGCAGCAGCAACAGCAGGAGGCACGAGGTAGTGGTCAACAACCAGATAGAATATGTGTGATTTGTTTAAAAAATGAGAGGCAACTTTCATTCATTCTGTGTGGACATTTCTGCATCTGCGAAGACTGTTATTGTCATCTCGTAGAATTACATGATGGGGAAGTACCGTGCCCTATCTGTAGGATGATAAGTCGTGAGACCGTTCATATTTATTTATAATTTTCATGTATATATTATTAATTTTCTTTTTTTGTAGAGTATATCTATTTTCATTTTATGCATTTCCAGTGTTTATTTTTTTCTAGTTTATTTTTATAATATGTCCATTTTCATTTTTTTGTGATATTCGTTGTTGTTTTGTTATATTCTTTGGTTGAATACTTTTTTTTTCAAACATTATGTTATTTGTTTTGGAGTAGTATTCAGAATAATTTCATTGGACAGGTACCAGTAGTAAAGTACATTGACGAGAAATCGATTGATGATAATTTTATTATAATTAATTGAAAATTAAATTTGTTATTCGTTACAAAAATTTGGAACATAAAATAATTTAGGTGAAAAAAGAGATAGCATATATATGTATAATTTGATAAAGAAAATAACGACAAAAGGGAAAATAAAATTTCTTTCTTTTTTTTCGGAAGACGGAAACAAACAAAAATTGAGAAAACAACTGATACAAACGGATATAAGTATATGTTTGCGTGTGTTGCAACACCTGAAAGCATGATGAAGTTGGTCATACTATGTGTATCTCACCGAATCGACCAAGTAGAATAAAAACATATAAAAAATTAACTAATTTCTTTGGAACATAAAAGCCCATTCACACCTTCACTTTTCGTAGTGAAAGAATATTTGTTCAATAGAATGTCAGTACAAAGTGACAATTGAATATGAAAATTAATAAATATTTTATGAATTAAACCGATATTCATCACCTATATACCCATAATATTCATACAACTTTTGTCAACAACAATTTTAAAAGAAAAATGACATTTATTACACATTTTGATTATACAATAATCTTGTAAATACACCGATAAATATTGACATCATTTACGGCGTCTTCATTATAAAACAACATCATCTGACTATCGACGCTGATATTATTACGAAAAATAAAATACATATATTTAAAACAAGGAAATATCACATGAGTCACATTGTCAAACATTGACTCACTGTCTAATATCATTGAGTAATCCCATTTCTAAAGCTAACTGATCTCAAAATGCTCTACCTTCTTCATTTGTTGCAGTACCTTGAGTTAATATATGTTCTTGTTCTGGTGCTACAATCATACGTTGCTGCAAATACACTGCACCTTCTGCCTCAAACCAAGGACGTAACATATCAGAAGAATTGGTCAAACAAATATTATGTAGAACACACGCAGCTATAATAGAAGCTGGTATGAGGTCTGTGTGAGACATATCGAGATCCTTAAAATGACAAAATCTACCAAAAAATAAAGCGAATGTACGTTCGATTACTTGTTGTGTCTTAGCATGTTGATGATTGAAGTTTTCCTGCCATTGAGTGAAATTACGTCCCTCTTGATATAGTGGTACACAAAAAGGTTTTGGCTTGTAAGCTTTATCGCCTATAATATATTCATGTGTCGAAAAATATTCGGAAGGATTATCAACAATGGCCTTATAAATTTCTGTTTGTCTAAATATTCTAGTATCTGAAACTGAACTTGGATATCCAACAAAACAATCGATGAATTGACAACTATCATCACATATTACTTGTAATGTAATCCCATAGAAATATTTCTGATTAATGTAAACTTGTGCATTATCTGATGGTGCCTTGATTTTTACGTAGGTGCCATCAATAGTCCGATAACGCCTTCGAAACCACCCATACGTTTGAATTTTTGGGATATGATCTGCCTCCTCTCCAAATTTGGCCAGGAAATAGTTGCTGGCGCCAAACAGTTGAGAGCATGTAAGACACGCAAAAAGCAGGCATGTATAATGTTCCTTTTGATAAATCAAATTGACATGCAACAGATCTGTCAACAAAAAAATGGTAACTTCAGTTAGTATTATCAATTAAAACTTTAAAAATATATGATTTACAAAGATTTTTACCTGAAACTATCTGGAGTTGCAAACAACCACAGTACTGCCAGTAACTGCTTCCTTGGACATGTACTTAGGCGACCAACTGTCTGTTTTCTGGCCAATTTCGATGAAAGTTTATTTAAAAGCCATTCAAACGCATTTACCTATAATTGAAAATGAGATTGAAATTCAGTGTCAGTAAATCTTGGTACAGTATGCTCAACAAATGATCGTATTTGTGATATTTGGCAGCAGTTCGTTTCTCTTTTTTCGTCTCCTGAGACGCTCCTCATTCGAGGAACCTTCATCATCTAAATAAATACACAAAACCTTATTAATTCATATAAATAAAACACATATTATCACCTACTAATCATAATGCATTTACCTGCTTCAGATGATGAAAGAAGGAAGTCTTCATAAAATTTCACTGTACTTTGCACAAGCAAATTATATTATACATTAGCTTATTATTCTCACATATCATTTGTTGTGGTAACACTGTTTTTAGTATTATTTGTAATCTGTGATTTTGTGTTTGAAACCCAACTGTGATAATATATTTTGTGTGCCTCTTGTCGCTCATCAAACGTTGATGAAACAACAACAACACCATTTTTATGTGGAAATAAAAGTTCGTGAAAATTGAATATTTATTGTTTTATTTATGTGTTCGTAATGTGTGTGTCTAGTCCTTGTTCGATGTCTTCAGTCATTTAAAGTCTTTCGTCGATATTTTCATACAATTTGATCCGTTGATAGTTACTATTTCTTCACAGGTTATGGGCCCAGTTACCTGGATGTCAACGTGGTCGCTATTGTTCTAAGTCATCAGTGTTGTGCTGTCAAATCCTGATCGCTTCTTCCAAGTAGTAACCATGCCTTCTAATTTATTTTTCATCTTCTAATATGTTCGCTTCTCGCTGTTCCTGTGATCTCGTTCGAGTTGATTCGTTGGTCGGTGTATCTGGTAGTTGCTGAAATTGCTGTTTGTGGTGCAACTGATTGTCGTTACCTGTCATCGAGATGGACGTTAGGAAGCTGAATAATATTGAGCCGTTTAATGGGCGAAATGGCAGAACCTGGATGTTCCGGATGGAACTGTTGTTGGCGAAGGAATCGTTGGATAATATTATAACTGATTCTTTACCGACTGTTTGAAATAGGGGAGATGCTTGGTCGAAGGAGAATGCTAAGGCGATGTTCCTGATAGCGAACATTGTGACTGACAAATACCTGTAGATGATCCAGACATATACGACGGCAAAAGAAATGTTTCATGTGCTGACTAGTTTGATTGACAATGGCAATGACCAGCCGCTGATGGATTTACGAGGGGATTTGTATGCTAAACGGTATGTTTCTGGTACTGATTTACAGAGGTATCTACTTGATTTTCGTGCTCGATGTCGACGCCTGACCGAATGGGGAGACCTGACAACCACCAAACAGTTTATCCTGGTGCTGCTGAGATCGCTACCTGCTGAATTTCGTCCGATTAAAGTTGTTGTAGAGGATGCAGAAGTCGTCACCTGGGACAGTGTGTTCATGAAGCTGAACAACTTCCAGCGTGAACTATCTGTGGATAGTAAGTCAACTGTTAGAGGTAATTCTCTGAATTCTGTATCACAAAAACCTTCATCAGTACCTGTTACTGGTGAGGAGAACCTTTTCTTTGGAAACCAGAACAATGTCGATCGTAATTCTGTTAATGTTAATAATCGTTTTAATCGTGGTCGGTCACAAAGTCGTAATAATAACCATGGTTTTAATCGAGGAAGAGTTCACAATAATAATAATAATTATCACAATTTGTCTTCCAATAGTGAAGGTCGAAATTTTAATAATAATAATAATCACAATTTAGGTTCACAGAATAATAATAATTTTAATGGAAATGGTCGTAATTTTGGTAATGATAGTGGACAGTCAAATGTCAAATGTCACTACTGCAATAAATTAGGGCATATAGCTTGAAATTGCTTTACCAAAAATAGGAATAATAATCATGAAAATCACAATAATAATAATGGAAATCGATCAAATGATCATAGTAATAATAGTAATAAAAATTCTGCACAGATGTGCAATGAAAATTTTAATGTTAATGACAGTTGCTCTGAAGTGGGCTATAGTTTCACAGTTAATAATAATAATGATAAAATTGATGATTTGGATAATGTTAATGAAAGTAAAAATTTAGTACCTCGAACCACATTTGTTGTAGACAGTGGATGCACAATTCCCATAATCAATGATATAAATTTATTCAGTGAGTATATTAACTTGATCAAATCTCATAAGATTTGTGTTGCGAAAAAGGGAGTCTTGCTTTCCGTCTTGTCTGTGGGTATGGTGAAATTAAAACTTTCAAATGGAATTGTAATTGAATTAAAGAATGTAAGGTATGCTCGGGAGCTGCCACAAAATCTTCTTTCCGTAAAACGAATGGGCAAGTACGGGTTTGATACTCTTTTCAGAGAGGAATCGGTTGAGATCATCCAACATAGTAGTGGTAATATCGTGACTACTGGAATCAGTGTGGATTCAGATTTATACACGATTGATTTTTTTAAAATACCAAGTCAATCGTGCAATCTAACGTTGGAGGATGACTCAAGTCCACTGACTGTGGCACAGACGTCTTGCTCATTTGAATGGTAATGATATCAAATTGTTGTCAAACAGAGGGTTAATACCGAAAGTTGATACCAATCACAGATTGTTGTGTAAACCCTGTGTTATGGGGAAACAGAGACAAAAACCATTCCTGAGGCATGAAAGAAAAACTAAAAAGCCTCTGGAATTGGTGCATACTGACCTCTGTGGCCCGATAAATCCTCCTTCGTATAAAGGAGCGAAATATTTTATGACATTTATAGACGATTATTCCAATTTTTGTTGTGTTGACCTACTGACGAGTAAAACGGAAGCGTTCACGAAATTTAGGGAATATCACGAAATGGTTTCAAATAAATTTGGATATAATGTAAAAAGACTCCGCTGTGATCGTGGCACAGAATACACAAATACAACCTTCCAGTCATTTTGTGCTGAGAAGGGAATAATTTTCGAACCTACAGTTGGTGGCTGTCCCCAACAGAATGGGAAAGCTGAGAGGATGAACAGGATACTCTGTGAAAGGGCAAGGACAATGTTATTCGAGAGTTGTCTTGATAAGATCTATTGGTCAGAAGCCATATTGTGCTCTGCCTATATAGTGAATAGATGTCCCACAAATAAGGATTTTGTCCCCTTTGAGAGGTGGTTTAATGAAGAATATGATTATACAAAATTGAAAATGTTTGGATGCGACGCATATACGTTGTCATTCAAACATGATTCCAATAAATTTAAAAACAAAAGTGAGAAGTTGGTTATGGTAGGGTATTCACCCTGTGGATATAAATTATTAGACACAAATGCAAAAGAACTACGTTTGTCACGAGATGTTGAGTTTTTTGAAAATAAAATAGGGAATAAAAATAGTAATAAATACACAAAAGATGATGATATTTTTTTAAGGAAGTTACAGAATCAAACTTGGAGAATATTGAAGTAGATGGTGACTTGAACTTGGATTGTTTGCCACAGGAGGTGACTGGACATGATGGTACAGCAAATTATATATATGTTGCTGAGGACAGCATCCCTTTGACGTTTGAGGAGGCAATAGCTGCACCTGACAGTATGATGTGGAAAGAAGCTATTTCAGATGAAATTAAAGCTCTGGATTCCAATCAGACTTGGCAGGTGACCAAACGTCCAAAGGGCACCCCCACCATCACATGTCGCTGGATATTCAATAAAAAATATGATAATAATAATAAAGTCCTGTATAAGGCCAGACTTGTTGCCAGAGGGTGTCAGCAGAAGAAAGGATATAACTTTGATAAAGTTTATGCGCCGGTGGCGAAACTTTCGACTGTTAGGACACTGTTGGCAGTTAGCAATAAATTTAAATTTTATATTGAACAAATAGATATATGTAGTGCCTTTCTAAATGGTATTCTGTCTGAGGATGTATATCTTGAGATACCTGAAGGCATAGAAACACAAATAAATAAACACAATAATGTATTAAAATTAAATAGGTCGATTTATGGTCTGAAGCAGTCGCCTAAGGTGTGGACCAGATTGTTCAACAAATTCCTTGTTTCTCTTGGTTTTGTACAAAGTAAGGCTGATGACTGTTTATATATATTCACAGATAAAAATAATAATTCTATAGTATATTTACTCACATACGTTGATGACGTTATAATAAGCTCTAATAATCAAACACTAATCACATATTTTAAAAGGGAAATTAATAAAAGATTTAAATGTTAAGACCTGGCAAAAATTAATAAGTACCTAGAATTAAACATTAATCACAATCGTAACGAAAGCATCTTGGAAATTGAGCAGAGAGGTCTCATTGAGACTGTTGCTAAGCGTTTTGGTGTTGAAAACTGTGCACCTACCTACACACCTATTGACCCCAAACTCCAATTGGACAGGGATCTCAATGCGTGTGATAGTGTATTGAATAACGACTACCAGCAGCTCGTTGGATGTCTGATGTACCTAATGCTAGGGTCACAGCCTGATATTTGCTTCGCAATATTGTATTTTAGCCAATTTTTCAGTTATGCTACTGATGAACATTTTAGGTATTTACTACGGGTTCTTAAATATTTAGTGTGGCGACTACTGCCACACTACTTCGGCTGATTGCTGTTCTCCCTCGATCACCGTCATCCGGCATCGTGGCCGAGTGTATACGGTGCTGGCTTTTGGTGGCGGAGAGTGAGGGGGATTTTAGGTGTTTGGCTGGTACGGGTTCAAATCCCCGTGCCATCTGAACACCTAAAGTGGTGACCTCGACGTGATCCGGGAGATGGTAATGCACGCCATCTCTCGGACACGTACAAAACCAGTAGCCGTGGTGGTACGTCACGCCACCGATGCCGTTATGTGACGGAGCTGTAGGGTGTGCAACACAGTGCGGTGATGAGGGGGCATCATCACGCCCCGGTGTACATCCCTACCCACAAGGCGCCTCCGTACTGGTTGTCATATCACGCTCCGCTATACTGGGGGGAGTGGTGTGGCGACTACTGCCACACTACTTTGGCTGATTGCTGTTCTCCCTCGATCACCGTCACCCGGCATCGTGGCCAAGTGTATACGGTGCTGACTTTTGGTGGCAGTGAGCGAGGGGGATTTTAGGTGTTCGGCCGGTACGGGTTTGAATCCCCGTGCCGCCTGAACACCTAAATTTAGTAACCACAAAAGATAAGAAACTAACATTCACAAATGAACACAATAATAATAGTAATATTTTAGAAACATATTCTGATGCCGATTGGGGTAATTGTGTTACTACAAGACGGTCAATTTCTGGATATTGTGTCTTTGTCTATGGTTCACTGGTGTCCTGGTCCAGCAAAAAGCAGCCAACTGTAGCATTATCTAGCACTGAGAGTGAGTTGATTGCAATATGTGATGCCACTACTGAATCAATTTGGTTGAAGTATCTGTTGGGTGATTTTTGCATTCAAATAAATGACAGAGCCACAATTTACAAAGATAATCAGAGTTGTTTGGCACTTCTGCATTCTGGTAAATAGAATACTCGCAGATCCAAACACGTAGATATAAAATACCGCTTTGTATGCGATCATGTAAATTCGAACTTTAAATATTCGTACGTACCAACTTCGCGACAGTTGGGTGACGTTTTCACAAAGGGCTGCCCGAGGCCTCAATTTACCAAATTTTGTGAAATGTTGAAATTGTTGTAACTTTTTGTACTTGTTTACCATGTATGTCTAAAATATTTTTATGTTGTAATTTCTGTTTTTTGTTGACTAATGTCATTTTTGTTTAATGACCAATTTCTTGTTTTATTAGTCTAGTAATTTGTTTTCTATTGACATATTGTATAATTATAATTTGAGGAGGCGTGTGAGAATGATAGCAAATTATATTATACATTAGCTTATTATTCTCACATATCATTTGTTGTGGTAACACTGTTTTTAGTATTATTTGTAATCTGTGATTTTGTGTTTGAAACCCAACTGTGATAATATATTTTGTGTGCCTCTTGTCGCTCATCAAACATTGATGAAACAACAACACCACCATTTTTATGTGGAAATAAAAGTTCGTGAAAAGTGAATATTTAGTGTTTTATTTATGTGTTCGTAATGTGTGTGTCTAGTCCTTGTTCGATGTCTACAGTCATTTAAAGTCTTTCGTCGATATTTTCATACAATTCGATCCGTTGATAGTTACTATTTCTTCACATATACAGTCTTCAATCCACCTATTATCTATAGTTTTTGTGATGTTGAAAGTATTTATGTTAACTAAATGTTTTACAAAATTTGCTGGTTTGAGTACCAGTTCTTGTTCACAATTTTTTAAGTTTGATATATTTTTATTTTCGTCAAACTTAGCATCACAAGATATATTAAATTTATTTGAAAAGGGATCTCTAATGCAATATCCTGTAGTGGTATATCCCATGAGTATTCCCTTTTCTCCCCTTGGTGCAAATTTTAGGTCTATTCTTTGTTTATTTTTATTTTTTGATTTAGTCGCATTTTGTTGTCGGACTTCGAGTGGAATATGTCTATAAACTAATGATCCAAAAATTTTTAAATTATCCAGATTAGGTTTTTTGCCAAAAAAAATTTCATATGGAGTCTTGTACTCTGAATTTACTCTTGTTGGTGATCTATTTATCAAGTATGCAGCTGTAACCATCAATTAGTAAACTTCTTACTCTTTTCATTAATGTTTGATTTTGACATTCAGCAATTCCATTTAATTCTGGTGAGTAAGGAACTACATTTTCTATTTGTACTCCATTTTCTTCACAAAATTTTACTAATTTTTGATCGGTATATTCCTTCGCATTATCGCACCTTATTTGACTTATTGGTGTTTCAGAAAATTTGTTTTTCATTGAAAGAAAAATATTTTTAAATTCTGCATATACTTGACTTTTATTTGATATTGGTATTACGAAGGTGTATTTGCTATAATTGTCAATAAATGTTAATATATATTTTTGGTTAGCTATTGTGGGTGTGAATGGTCCCATAATATCGGAAGATATAATTTCTAGTCTCCTTTGGGGTTTATTTCTGACATTGTTATGGCCTAGATGTTGACTATTTGCTATTTTGCAAATTTCACAATTTATGAAAACATCATCTTTAAAATTAATTGTTTTTGGAATTCCTATTGTGACTTTATGTAAATATCTCATGTATTTTCCATTTAAATGGCCTAATCGTCTATGCCAAATCATTATTTTATGATTATTTGTGTTATTTTGAATTATTTCTAATGAATTATCTGAAATATTTTTTTTTTTTATATATTATTATTATCCTCATTATTATTATTTTCTATTATAGTATTATTATTTTCATTATTTTCTTCTAAATTATTATTGTTATTAATGGGTTCTTCTTCTTCTTCTTCTATTTCTAATTTGACAGAAAAGGAATCCCATTTGTCATCATTTTGATTTTGAGTGACAGGCATACATTTTTTTGGTATATTTATGTAATTGTAATTTACTTGAAAGACACCATCAATTTTATAAGATGTGAATAGAATGTCTCCAGTTTCTATGAAATATGTTTGTATTTTTTCTTTTCCCTGATCCATATGTAATATTCCAGATTCTGTCACTTTAATTCCAGACATAATATCTAAAGACAGATCTGGTACATAATGGACTTTTAATAATTCAATTGCTGTTTGAATTTTATTTTCTACTAATATTCTCATATTTCCCATATGTGTGGCATATAAATACGTGTCTTTAAGTGCACATTGTAATTTTACTGGAATTTTAAATTTTGTTACATTAATCAATTTTTCTATATTTGATGTGAGATGAACTTCCGCCCCCCCCCCTCATCAAGTAACATTTTTTTTAAAGTTGTGTGTAATTTTCATTTTTTGTATTATCTTTAATTAATTTTTTTAAGAGCCAATCTTCATTATTGTTGTATTTTTTGACCATGTATGATAATTTTATTGGTCTTTCCTCTTCTTTTTTGTCTTTATTTTTTGGTTTTTCTTTATTTTGTTCTTTATTTTCGGGTTTATAATCAGGGCATTTATTTTTGTAATGTCCTGTTTGGTTACATATAAAACATCTTTCTTCTTTATTATTTTTTCTAGGCGATTGGTTATTATTTCTGTTACTATTTTGGTTTTTGTTATAATTATTTTGATTACTATGATTATTATTTTCATTTCTTTGATTATTATTTTTATAATTATTATTTCTGTTATTATTTTCATTTGTGTTATTATTTTGTCTGTAATTATTATTTTTATTCCATCTATTATCTTTATTATTATTGTAGTTTGTATTATTATTTCTAAATTTATTCCCATTATTAACGAATTTTTTATTAGACGATTGGTATTGTAGTTTAATTTGTTTATCTCTCATTTTTTGATCACCGTCTTCTTTTAATATTTGTTTGAATACTTCTAGATTTTTTCTATTTTCAGGGAGGATATCAAATTGCATTTTTGCAATGGTTTGTTCATATCCTAATGCCAATTGAAGGTTTTCCAATTCCTCTTCTTCAGATACTTCCTTCTCTGCATCACAAAATTCTTGTACTAATATGTCCCATTTATTTAAAAAACCTCTTATATTACCACCAGGTGTAAAGCGAAAAGCAGTCCATTTCGATTTTGCCATATTTGCAACTATTTTGGTTTTTGAACCATAAGTTATATCTAATTTTTCAAAAATTTGATCTACTGTTTTACATTCTCTAATTTGTTTCGATATATTGTATGTCATGCGTTCCATGATAAATGCTTTTGTGCATTCCTGTTTTTTAAAGTATGCTTTAGCAGAATTTGAAGATGGTCTGTATTGTAAATTATCCATATTTTCAATATAAATTTTAAGTTCAGGGTGTGGTCTCAAAACATCCCAATATCCCGAACCCCTTATTAAAGCTAAGATCATACGTTTCCAGTCCAAGTAATATTGACCATCAAATATTTTTCCACTTGGACCTTGTATCGGACATATGGTTTCATCAGCTGGCATAACATAATGTACTTGAGGGTGTGAACTCCCAGAGCCTGATCCTCCTTGAGGAGATGGGGTAGTGGTTCTTTCACTTGCCGTATTCATGCTTTCTGGAGTACTTGGTAATGTACTTAGTTCCGACAACTCAATTTTGAAAAGAAATAATAAAATTTATTTTCAAAAAAAAATTAATTGCAAAAAAAATTTTATTTTATTTTTGGAAAAAATATTTTATTTTTTAATTAATGATTATTTTTATTTGAATTATTAATTTTCGTAATATTATTCGTGTATATATTTGTATTTTAAAATATGAGAGAAGAAAAAAATATTCCAACTGAGAATATATTTCAAAATTAAACTTGAAGAAGTCTTGTTTAAATTTGAATCCTTGTGAATGTCTATAACAAAGGATCTATTGAAAATTATTTTTGAAAGCTATCTGTAATATTTTATTGTAATAAATTTTCAAGTTTATACATTAGTATTTTGAACAAAAGAATTTTGTGACATGAAAGTTCACAAGTAAACCTGTCCAATATGAGAAAGGATTTTTTCTTTTGTGACAATAAATTGTTAAAACATTAAATTTGTTCAATTATGAAAGTATTTTGCTTGTTAATATTATATTATATCTTTTAATTTTCGTAATTTTACATTTTTAAATAGGATTTTCTCTCTCAAAATTTTCAAGAAAAATTCTGAAAGATTCTATGGAGTCCAAAGCTTGAGTACTGAAAATATTTTTTGAAATTTCTATGAATTTTGCGACTTTGATACCTCTTTTATAATGAATTATTCCACTAACATTTACTGAGAAGGTTTCTAAAACTATTTCTCCCAAAAATGTTTTCCAGAATGGAAATTCAATTAAATTAATTCTTACGTCTGTTATTTTTTCGTATTCAAAAATATTTAATAATTTTTTATAATCTTTTTCTTTAATTTTAATTGTTCCTTCACAGTTTAATATGCAACTAGCAATCTGTTTCCAAAACCTTATCATTCCTAACCTGCTTTATTTGAACTTATTTTTAAGCTTAATTGTCCTGTGAAATTTCACTTGATTTTTACCGAACTAAAGGGGGTTCTTGAAATTAAGCGTTTTGGAAATTGAAGGTAAAAAAATTCTTAAAGTAAAAAAATTTTATATTACTAATTTTGCTCAACATCCCACAAAATCACTGAATATATCCCATCGTTTTCCGCAATAGTAAATGAAATATATAACTTGAAAGTATCAAAAATTACATTACCCGTAATTTGCGGAATTCCGTTGAATATTTCCCAGTTGAGTTTGTGAGTAATTGGTGTTTTCCCATTAGTCAGTACTTAGATCAATCTCAGGTCGTCTTCAGAGAATTTCAGTCTTGGCAGCATACAAATCGGTTGAATCAGCAGCACTCGATCGACGAAATTTCGATGATGATTTTTAGTGGATGATGGCGTTCGAAGATCACGATAGTTGAGTTCGACGTAACAGCAATCTCTGATTTTTGAACTTTTTTTGATGATTCACCTTACTGTAACAGACAATCCAGATCCGAAGTAATCTGCAATCCCACGGCAAAAATCCTTTTTTTTTTCACCTTACCGCAAAAAGACGATCCAGTATTTTTCGGAAGATGATTAAAATGGCGTTAAACTATTTTGGCGCCAATGTAATTCAATTTAACCTCGAATAATTTTCGATGAACTTTTCAAAAAATTAAACGAGAAAAAAAATTCACTGAGTTAACAACTCATGAATTAAATTATGTTTCGTAAAAAAAATTTACTTTTAACGAAAAAAAAAAACTTATAGTTCCCTTAACTTTTGGATACTATAGCAAAAAATTAAAATGAAAGATTAAATATCACTCTGTACTAACTGTTCAGGAATCGCAGCTCTGCCTACCATGAAGTGAGGTTGAAATCCAAGGAAAGAAACAAGTTAGTTAGAGATACTGTAATGCAATGATTTAAAGTACAAGTTATAAATTTGAGGAAGATGAACGATCTCCCTCCATTACAAGATTAAAGTTTGAGTGGGAAATGAGTTTCAGCGTTCTCGGGTGAACGAATGAAAAAAGTCGTGTTTGTTCGCACAACCTGAATATTGTTAGTACGCACTATCGAGAGTAGTTGCGCTACATGTTAGTGTGGCGCGTAGATGGAGTGCAGAACAACAATATGTACATATATCCTCAGACGAAACGGGATATCGCATGTTTCGGCCTTGAATTCGGCGCTCTTTATTGGATTTGTATTTGTTGTTGCCGGAGTGCGGGATAGGTATTCTCTAGATTTTTGGACTACCGGACCGGCTGTCTTGATTGCCATGTACGCGTATAGTTATAATTCATAACCATTCATAACGTATTGATATATTATAGTTTATCTTGTTTTGTATCTCATAATTTTTGTGTGTATGTCTTGTGAATTCGGAAGAATCATTGAACCTAGTTAAATTCATGATGCAAACCACGCTTGACAAGTTTTACCCGAAATCGAGAGGTCAGTCTGCTGGCTTGGGCAAAAAATTTCTACACAAGGGGCCCGCGAAGAAATTATTCACAGTAAGTAGATGTGTTTGGCTATGGAATGAAATTTACATCAGATATCAATGTTGAATTATTTTCTGTTTATCCTGCGTATTCTATATTTCTGTCAATTTCTACTCTAATCATCCTCCAATTTCAAAACACTGTTTTTAGTTTTTCATTCTTCTTCTCAGGATGACAAACTTGATCCAGAATCTTATGATAAGGCTCGAGTAGCCGTTGTATCAACTCCATCGATTGTTAAAGTGAAATCCAGCGACGAAGTTTTATCTGAAACTTCAGTTACCGAAAATATTTGCTACACCCCTTCAAAGTTGCACCTTTCCGAGGCCGTGACAAAAATTGTAACTTTTTTTTCATATTCTTTCCATTCGTTTTTGTCGTAAGTGTATGATCATTTAATATTTTTGTTGTAGGAAACTTCGCCAATCGACAATATTTGCCATACTCCTGTGAAGTCTCACCACTTCGGGGCCAAGGCCGTGTCAAAAATTGTAACTCTTGCTATTTTCTTTTTGTGCGTTCTTGTCGTAATAGTTTGACCAGTTGATATTTTTGTTTCAAGGAAACAGATGAAGCAGATCTTAGCGAGAAAGATGAATTAATATCAGAACCAGTTAATAAGCCTCCAATCGTATTCGAACCTGTGCCATCAACGTCAGAATTGGAAGTAAATAACTTAATCGTACCTAAAACTCCGTCTTCCAGACTGTGCAGCGAAGATGCGTGTTCCACTCCAATCATATCTCCCTCCACGCGGACTGTTTTGCGAAAAGTGAGAAATTTTTCTTGTACGGATGTATAGGGATTGTTAGGGTTTAATCCCAAGGTTACCTGTTCTAGAACCTTGGTTTGGGAGAATTCAGTAAACTGTCGCGTGACTCAAAACGAAACCTATCTCGAAAAAGACCAGTTGGAGAGACTGGAGACAGCCGGACGTCACCCACTAACATTTGTCTGTCGATGAATAACATTTATGCCAGCCCCAAACTAAAGAAATTTGATATGGTTCAGGTTGAAATCACTAGGTTTGTTCGATTGACATACTTATGCTTGTTCAAATCTCCGGGTTAGTCACAATTCAATTTCATGTATTTCGTTTCAGTCCCGTGAAACGCGGTACGCTTAAACCGAGGAGGTTATTCGGTCCATCCATTCTCTCTTCACCGAAGAAGAATATTTCTTACATATCACCCAGCAAATTATTAGCGGAAGGTCCAATAAAAAGTCCTCAGCCTAGTCCACGAAAACTCAGTCTAGAACGAGTTGATTACTTGCTAGCCGAAGGTAAAGAAGCGTTAGTTCTACCTCGTAAATATCTTGATTTAGAGGAAACATTTCGTTGGATCGAAACAATAATGAAGATACGGATCAGCAGAATGGAGGTGGTCACTTTCAATACAATTCGAATTGATGTGCAAAAAGCTACCGGCAGGTTGGTCTGATTGTATTAGTAAATTTTATTTTCTTTTATTTCTTTCCATCTTCAGTAGTGTTTGTTTTTAGACGATTTATTGAAGAACATCTTGGACAGATTAAAGCTGTCTACCCAAACGCGTATGATCTATCTCGACAGTTGATGAAATTACCTATGAATCGTGAAAAAACTCATGAATTGGTGATCTCTGTTCGTGACAATGCGAGTACTCTAGCAAGGGAGAAAACGTTCCATAATTATTTGATAGAAAGGACCAAAGTTCACCATCAAGTGCGTTATTATTGTTATTATTATCATTTATTATTATTATTATCATTATTATTGTTATTGTTATTGTTATTGTTATTATTATTATTATTATTATTATTATTATTATTATTATTGTTATTGTTATTATTTTTATTGTTATTATTTTTGGAATGTATTGATTCGCAAATAAGCGATTCTATGTTTCTTTTCACATTTAGAAATTTCTCGAACAATTTGATCCTTCATTACAAATACCAGCTAGTGAGGTGAAACGATGGCACCGTGAATTTAGTTTAAATGATGTACCCGACATTGAAGCGGCTCCAATTCCGAAGCCACCAACTACCGACGACTTTTCAGTCTCTGCAAAAAATTTGCTGGGTATGTATTGCCCTGAAAGTTATCTTAGACTTCAAACTTTCACATATCCAACTTTTTTTCATTCTGAACCAAGCAAGAAACAAGTTGATACTTATCAACATTTTTTTCCTCATAATAATTTCAGTCGTTATTAATTTTTGAAATCTTACTAACTGAAAATAACTTTATTATGAGTATTATTTTGGTTGATAATAGTTTATGACTAACGAGTGTGGAAAGTAGGCTTCGACAAGTGTGAAGTTTGCACGAGCTGTAGGTGAGTGCTGTATACTTAACACGAGTAAGAAATTGCGTTTTTGAATTTGTTATATGGCGTACTGTTTGTAACAAGTGTAAGGGAATTCTCAATTTGAACCATGTGGAAATGAGAAACAATAAGAGAACTGAAAAAAAAAAATTGAAAAAAAAAAACAGGAAAAACGCGAGACAAGAAGAAAGGTGCAAAATAATTTTTCTGCTACACATGCACAAAATACCGAGTTTTACATGCACGTAAAACAATTATAAAAAAACAAATTTTTGGCATGTGAAGTAGACAATAATTTTTCATCTTGCGGGACAGGGTGTAAAATTTTTGAACATAATATTATTATTAACGTTATTCATGAAAAAGAAAACTTTTCCGGTCAGTTGACAATTCTGTTTTTTCAAGTAACCAATTTAAATCATTTTTTCCCATTTTGACTTGTTTTTATTCGTGATGAAGTTGAAATACATTGTAGTTCAGGTTCAAACGATTGATGTCTTTTACGGCTGTGGTCATACTGTGAGATATACATTATATGTCTGTGTGAGGTTACCAGGATGTGCTTGGTTTTATACAACATTTCATACTTATAAAAGCATATTTAATAAAAATTAATTTCTACATAAACTTATTCTATGGGTATACCACTGGCTTTAATCTGCGGCTTTGCTCGCAGTCATGCAGCAAATGAGTAGGAAAATAGTTACTACATAATCAAGAAGGGTATGCTAATATTAACGTCTCAGTAAAGGTAGCAAGGAGAGGAGAAGTGGACTCTCAACACTATTTTGCCTTTTTAATGAAGATGTTATTGATGGTGAGAATTATTATGAGCATATTGGATCAATAGATTTTTCCAGTCATTATCACTTAAAATGTCAGTGAATAATAGCTGTGGTCAATATGAAAAACAGTCCTTTGGTAAAAGTTTTAATATCGGACGAGTCTTCTTAGAAGTTAGTCCTGTATATCTGTTTTGTCGTATGGTTTTATTGCAGTTTCAGCTCATTGGTATGAAAAAAATAAAAAAAATTGGTATCTCGAATAAAATAATTTCTTGATGCGTTACGAAGTGCTCGTATAAATATTTTGAGAAAAAAATTTTATCTTAGCTTACTAAGTAACTTTTTTATAAAAATATTATTTTTATTATTTAATTCAACCTTTATCAATAAAACAGCCTGTTAAATGGAAACTTTGAAATCATTACCCCAAAAAAATAAATATTTGCATAGTATATGGTGATGTGACAGAATTATTTAAAGTTTAATAAAATCACTTAATTAGGGAGCTGCTCCACTAAAATTTAACGGTATTGTCAAGTCTTGCAAAATAGTATGATGAAAATCATATTCTGTTTCAGGAGAAACCCTAAAGCAGACCAAACAAACTTTATATAAAATTTGAACTCAGCTCATCAAAAAAATACAACAATCAACATTATGTAAAATGGTTCATTTTCAATTAACTCCAGAAAAATATGTCCGTTAGTATATTATGATAAAAACAAAATTCACTTTTGGTCAGTGAAATGAGTCTTAAAAAAAATGAGTGTGTGATGGTACACACAGTTGAAGTAAAACTTTTATCAGATGTCAGCATATAATAAATTGTTCATGTCAAATGAAATAATATTTTCAGTAATTGGCAAAACACACTGCTTCACAATCTCAAATTAAATATTTTCGCTATTGTGTGAAATAAAACTCTTCACAATTGATTCATGCAACCTTCATAGTTCATTCTTTGATGTTTTCTCCATCAGCTTATCAGTGAATAATTTTTTTTCAGTGAATAAATTGGAGTTAAATGCGCCAAGCTCTCGCAGTCACAATGATGCGTTTTATCACTGTTTTTTAGTTTACTACCTTACACAAGAAAGTTTCACTTCAAAAAAAGTCCAAAGAAAAACGGATTCAAAATTTAAACTTAACCCCTCAAAATGCGCATGAAAATTGATATACTTACTTAGTTCAGAAAAAATAAAATGTAAAAAAAAAAAAACATGTTTTAGAGCCCATAGAATATAAGAATGGTTTTCAAAATGGTTCAATCAAAATAATGACAGAAATTAGAAATCATTACCTCCGAAAAAATATTCTTGAATTATGCTTATTACATTAACAAAAAAAAAATTTTGCTTTTGGCTCTTAGGGTAGGACTTAAGAAGTCCAGTAACAAAACTAATGTAAAATTCAAACTAAAGCCTTATAAAAAAAGAAGTATTGGTGCAGTATCTGAAAAATAAAATGACAGAAGGAAATATTGATCATTTAATTATTGGTAGTAAGATGGTAAGCTGAATGGTGATATGAAATACCATACATTGTGGAAGATATTCCAACAACAGAAGGTTTTCTGCAGTTATTGCATGTTCACCACAAATCATACACAGGTGTGGGAGAGTCAAGACCTCGGTAAACTCTGGCAATTTAGCCTAGATTTTTGTGGCCTTTTATTCTCCCTCCTTACATGCACACAGACACACATACATAAAGAATACATATGTAGTTGTGGTGACTAGTTGCGACAAATTTTATGGTAGCTATGATAACCAGTAGAATACGGGATGTGCTCTGATAACTAGGATTGTGACGCTGGTTTTCACAAAATTTTATTTTTTCAAATTTAAGTAAAATCTCCTACTTCATATATGGTTAATATGTCCAAAAACATCTGTTTGTTGGGGTGGGTGTTAAAAAAAAATGAATTGCAAAGTTGAGATACGACGTTACTAAACTTGTATATTGATATGTTTTTCCGAGGAAATGAGAAGAATTAAAACCCTACTTGTAGTCTTTAAGGGAGGCCTAAAATAGGTCTAATGAAAAAATTGTTTCAAAATTCTGACTTAAGCCTATCAAAAAAACTTAATAATCCGCCTGGTACCTGAAAAAATAAGTTTTATAAGATAATGCCCCTCTTTGTATTCCCTGGGTTGCTGAAAAGTGGTCAAATTTAAAAAACTGATGAAATTTATAAAAAACTTTTTCTATACTCCAAATTGACCCTCGATGTACATAATTTTGATACATATCTGTTAATAAATGTATCAGTGAAGTGTTTGATCCCATGAAACACCAATTTACCTTAAATCTGGTACTGGTGCTGGTAATCTTAAATATGGTATGTTTTAAAAAAAATTCATTCTTATTATATAGAATGATATACTAGATGTTACCCACAGCTTCACCTACGCTGCACCTGCAATTTGGTATTTTTTTCATTCCCTTTTGTTCATTCTTGTTCATCTTTTTACTTTAAAGAATTTTGGTGAAAGTGGTTAACTTTGTCCTCAGAGAGACTAGAGACTTCAATGATGGCTTCAAACATGTCTCAGAATAACACAGATAAATACAGTAAAACCCCACTAATACATTCTTGCATAAGACGTTTTCCCACATATGTCATATTAGGCTGTTTTTTTGTGGTTCCTTGTTTTTCCATACTGAAGCTATGTAAAATTTCCTAGGTAAGATGTTACTAGATATAACAATTTCCCGCATAATACATTTTTTAGGTAGGTCTGGCCAGGTTTACTTTTAAAAATTTGGAACTTTTGGAGAAATGAAGTTTTTTTGAATTACGCTCTCAAAAATCAAATAGTCTCTTCAAAGAATTAATGCTACACCATTCTAATAATTTCAACATCAAGTTTTTATGAAGCCCAAAAAGTTCCACACCTAGTCATATTCAACAAGTCTCATTACAACATAATTTTTGTTCTGTTTGATTTTTCCAGTAAAACATCAAAAAAATGGTGTGATTTTTTAAAATTAAATTTAGAGTTTTTCCATTTCCTATGTATTACATTTAACCGCATGTTACGTTTTTTCACTGTGGTCCTTTGAAAAAATATAATAATGGAGTTTTACTGTACTGAAAATTTTATATCAATTTGCCAAGCAGTTCTGAAGTTATGGGTGAACATAAATATACTTGTATTTAGTTTTATTAATATAGATAGACGAATCTAATTCATCTTGTGGGGCATTTTATATCAAATTTACCCCATTGACAAATCCGCCTCAGTGTATTGGGGCTAAAGATGGCGATATAGAACTGAATTCTATATCTACACGCATATTCTACGTGTAGAATATCCAGTTTCATGTAAAATATGTTGAAAATAATACTAATGAGGTGACAAAGTACTGATAACATTGATATGAGTTACCAATTTGTTTATATTCTACTCATTTTCTACATATTTTACATCACAAATGTAGAATATCGAATTCTACTCGTAGAATACCATCTCTGATTAGGGGGATTTGTTTTTTGAGTGTCTATTGCAACCCATCCCCCTTCTTCTCCGTATTATAAAAACAAAGAAAAATCAGAATAAAACATATTTCTCTGAATTTTTAACTGTTGAATCTGCTTCTTGGTAATTGTGTAGTTATAATTTCATAATTTGCTCTTAATTTTTTTATGAAGGGACAGACCCTGACTTACTTTTCAAAATCTGGACGAACTATTGAATCTAGAAACATGAAATTTGGAAATTATATACCTTCTATGATGTAAACATTTACTGAGAAATACTTTTTTTGAAATTGGATCCCCAAGGGGTGATGCCATCCAAATGTATTTGTACTGATAGAGCAATATCTGTTTGAAAATATGACATAGACTTGCTCTTTTCTTTAAAAAATCTGAATTACAAATGCCTATAGTCTATTCAATAGTCTATTCAAAATAAGAAAGACATGATGTCACAGAGACAGTCACATTTCACAGCTACTGATATAAACAAAACCATTTTGGATGCAGCCTTCATTGAATATGGTGAATCTCTACCTATTCTTTTCCTCTTCATCCATCAACTCATATGACAAGTCTTTCTTATTTGGAATAGAATAATAACAAATTTTGTTATTCTTCTTCATTCATTCCCTATCAGGTTGAAAAGGAGTAAATTATGTTTAAATATATTAACCATTGACTACACGTATACTACTAGACAAGTGAAAAATGGTGATTTCTTGTTAGACATACTGGTGCCTGGTATTAAATGGGCAACCAGGGTTCACCTGATGTCGTACTTCAAACTACCTTTATGTATACTATTTCTGTGAATTTAACGGATAAACCTTGTTAAATGTATTCTAAGTTGGTGAACTCAATCAAAACATCGAAAGTACACACCAAATACACACTGGTTGTCTACTTTTATGCCACCATGCCTTTACATTACAAATTACATCGGGCTTATTGAGCTTTACTGGTCCAGTACTATGTAGTAAAAGATATTAACAAATAATTCTTCTAATTATTGACTTGTCAGCAGCTCTTTAATTGCCTACAAAACTAATTCCTTATTCCAAGATTTATTTGATTTCAAGTACCTTGGGATGTGAAAAGGGGAGGAAACTGCAATTATTACTTTAGGTATTCAGAAAGTACAGGGATTCGAACCCATACCAGCTGAATACCTAAAACTCCCTGCCTCATCGCCACCCAAAATACAGCCCTATACTCACTCGACCATGGTGCTGGGTGATGGCAGTTGAGGGAAAAGCAATAGAGAGTCGATGTGTGGTAGCTGCCACAATTACATTTATACTAATCGCTAATTTTAGGATTGTCCTGAATTTGACTTTTGTGAGGATAAAAAAGGGCAAACTGTGTTTATGTAATAATATTGTCAGGTAACATGCAAATGACATTTTGTATATTGCAGTTTACAACTGTAAGACTTACATACACCAAAACATGGTTTTATATTGGGCTAGAGTTATGGGTGATTTGGGGGTTGAGGAGAAAGAAGAGAAATTGTGATATGCCAGATGGGGTGACCTTGTGTCACCACAACCAAAACCAAAAAACAAACACAAAATCACACTCAAAACTCACCAATAATAAAACATAAGGTCCAGACAATGTAACTTATTGGAGTCCAATTTTGTACAAATAATGCAGTAAATGGATAGTCAGCCATGATTCGGATTTGTATCACCAAAACCTCTATATTTTTGCAGTCTGTTTTAAATTTCAATTTAGAACCAAAAAAGAGCTATCTATCAAAATGATTTACCTCATCGTAGGAAACATAACACCAACTAAATCATACCTTTCTCCAGAAAGATGCCCTCAATACCTTTTAGCACCAATAAAAAGCGCAAGTGATATGAACATTAAGAAAATACCCCCAAAAAGTTTTCAATGCTACACTTTTTTAATATGCCAAACACAGCTTACACAAAAAAATGAAAATATTGCTGTGTAAAATTTAGTGGTGCAGCCGATCAGTCCCTCATATGTAATTTTTTCCTCAGAATTTCACATTAATTTTTTTTAAATATGGAGAAACGGTCCAAAAATTTTTTTCAGTTTTGCTCGTCTCTCTGAAGGAGAGAAGCAAAATCATAGAACATGAAAATGTACGAGTTATAAATGTGTGCTTACTGATTAAAGTATAAAATGAGATTGAAGTACAACCACCAAAACATTGCCTTATATTAGACCAGAGTTGTGGGTGATTTGTGTTAAAGCGAAAGGAACAAAGTAATGTTCAAGGAATAAGGGTGTAATGAATATGCAATTATACATAATTTGTGAGAATAGTTTTGAGAGACACATTGTCAAAAAACGTATATTGAAGGAATTGCTAATATAGTATAAATAAGTATATATAGGAGTTTGACTATATTTTGTAGACTGAAATATTTATTCTGGGAATTTAGGAATGGTGAGAATATTGTCTGAAAGTGTTGGAATAAATGCCAAGTGTTTGAGAATGTGTATTTTTAGGAATAGGTGAATATTTGGTTGTACTTCTAATTTTATAAAATATGTTAATTCAGCATAAATATGTCACAATACATAAATTATTGTTACATCTGCAATACGGATAAAATTGAAAATTTAAGTGGGAAATGTTTTCGAGAAAATCTATAATAATAATTAAATCATTATTTTCCTTCTGCTTTTTCTTCCTCAAAGTATCAATTGCTAATTCATTAATTTCAACCATTACTTGTATACAATGTTTTGTGAATTCTATAGTCTGTCTTATATGGTAAAAATATTTTATACAATTCTGCTGAGTATGGCGCTAATTGTAAAAGCTTTTAAAAAATGGTAGTTGGAAAATTTTTTGTAATTTATTGACTGAGACATCAGTGGATATATCCCTTAAAGCACCGATCTCAGATATAAGGTTTGTTTTTCTATTAAATCACTTATGGACCCAAAGAGAGGGTTAAAACCAACTTTTAAAAAAATTATTGAGTTAAACATTTCCTAATATGTTTCTTAAGAGATAAACTTATGATCCATTTTGGTATTGAACCGCTACATGCATCCTCTGTGGTCCCAGCAAGGTGGTTAAGACCACCTTATCATGAATTTTTGAGTGATATTGCATTGGATAGGTATATTTGTAGAAACAAGAAGTTCAGATTTGTAGACTCTGTTGTCTATTTTTGGAATAAGTAACTCTTCAGGCTTTTGGCACCCAGCATCCTAAAAATATGATTTAAAAAATTTTCTTTAAATTATTGAGGCGTATCTATATAGATCAAATTACCATTCATTCTATCATATTTATTTTTACACTACAAGTTACATTACATGTGTCTGAATATTGTAATAATGACCATTTAAAATTTTCCTATTACCTACTCTATTGACTGGATTAGGTATGAAGCTTGATCCTTATTTTGAGTTTTGAGAAAAACTCAATTAATAATTTGCACCAAACATCACAGTTCTTCATAACTCTGGTCTACGCAGTATTCGTGAAATCCCAAAAGTGAAATTAATTTTTCTTTTATCAAGGCATAGGAGTAAATACATATATTCAAGGACCTGGACCTGGTATTAACTAGAGGATAATACTAGGAAAAATCATATTATTATGGATATATTAAGCATATTATGGACATATGTTTGAATGATGCTTAAAAATATAAAAACTAAAAAATATTGAATTAAAGTGACTGGTAAAAAAAAAAACAAAAAAAAAAAAAAAAAAAAAAAACAGTCGGGTAAAAGTAAAATAATTGATTAAAAAAATAATAAGATTTTAAAAATTAGTCCATTTCTAATGCACGAAAAAGTATAAATAATTGAGGTAATATTGAATTGGTTATTTTTAAATTTTTGTTGGGCTATATTAATAACTAAATACCAGGTGAACCTTAAGTTATTTAACCAGTTTGCAGGTTCAGCTTGAAAACTAGTCAATGAATATATGTTCACCCAGAATAAAGGCGTGGGATAATCATTAAAAATTTTAAACAATACTCAATAATGAAGGCAAATTCCTTAAAAGTTTGAATTAAAGAAAAAAACATATTTTGTGTTTAAATAAGACAAATTAAAACATATTTGGATAAAATTACAAAGATAAATCTATATTGTAAAAACATGATGAAGACGACATAATAGTGGTTTTGGTGTCGCATCTATGGATAGCTCTGCCAATGCCACATGTTTTGCTTCCTAAAAATCTGATTGGTAGAAAAAATCGCCACATACATTTGTATGCCAGTATACACGTGCTTGGTTTAGATGCCATCTTATTGTAAAACATTAGTATGTTGTCTCCATTATATATATATCCTCGAAGGTAAAAACTTGATTTGGTTATTTCCTAGTATTTCTTATCAGGTAAATTAATTTTAAGGTTTGAACAGTTTTTGTTTTTTACTTTGGTTTTATAGCAGATTTTTGTTGATGCAACATTTTATTTTCTCATATTTTATTAGACTTATGACTTTTCATTGTAGTTATTTCCTTTCAATTTTTAAAATAGTTTTCACCGGTAAAAATCAGCTTATCTAAATTATTCTCATGAAACAACATGAGGTAAATGTCGGTACTTTTTTGTATTCTCACCAAATATGACTTATGGAATCATCAACTTGAATTCACATATATGTTATGTGTGTTGTTCTTGTTAACGAAGTGAAGGTTGCAATTTTCATTTAATGCTTACACAATTTGGTACACACATTAATATTAAAACAAGGAACAGACTTTTTGATTTAGATATGGGTTGGTTCAGTGTTGGGGATGAATCCACTAAAAATGGATACGAATACGAATCTGCGAATTTGCATTTTTATTGGGGGATTCGAATATGATTCGATTCATTATCACTTTTTTTTTTTTTTTAAATTCGAATTTGGATTCAAATAAAATAAGTGAATTTATGGATTGAAATCCTGATTTGAATCCACGAATCCGATTGCTTAGCTCATTGGGTATTTTTTTTATTGCAATGATCTAAAATAAAAACTACAGTAAGAAACAATCGAATTTCATTGTTATCACATTCAAAATTGAATAAACCTTCTGATTTTTCTAAAAGTTTTAAAATTTAAACCAGTTGAAATGATTTTCAATTCCAATTCTTTGAAGCAAAAACCAAAATGAATACTTGATCTTTGGAAAATCATTCAAAAATTTCGGGTCCGTCAAATTTGTCAAATGGATTCAAATAAAGTTCACAAATCCAGTATCTTTATCGGATTCAGTTCACTGATAAGAATCCAATTTGTCAAAGTGAATTTGAATAGATTTGCCAAATTACAAAAACAGATTCGAATCCAGATTTGAATCTGATCGGATACGAATCATGCTCAACTCTGGATTGGCTAGATGATACTTGTGCTACCATTTTTTTATTCCCATTTTGGACATTTAATGGCTCAAAAGTTGGTAATGATATTTATAATACTTACAAGTTAGTAAAGTTGGTGATTTAACTTATGCTTCAAAAATCACACTTGTACTAATCACCTACTCTGCTCAAGTATCACCACACACTATTTTATGCACCTCTGGTCCATAATAGCATGTTTTCTACCATAATTTCAACGCTGAAAGTTCATCTTTTTGGTAGTAAGACTGAAAGATTCTAAAAAATACTCACCTTTAATTATTTTCTGGCCAAAGGACCAAAATATGAGATTGGTAGGTCTGAAAAGTTCAGTTTTCAGTCTTAAAAATCAGTATTGCCAATGAAACATCCTGAAAATTTTTCTCGAAATAACTGCATTTTTATTTTGAAAACTTATTATCTTTCACTCGATGATTTCTCGACTGCAATTGAAGCCAGAAAGCTGAGGTTGGTTTTGATGGATTATTGAGAAAATTTACTCAAATTTACCGCAAATATAATTTTTTTTATCATTAATAATTTCTTCATAATTTATGAATAAAAAATACCTGATTAATGGAAAATTAGCCGTCTGTGTATGCTTTTATTCAACTCCATTTGGGAAGCATATATCTATTCATTACATGCAACAGATGAATGAGGAAAATAAGGCGCTCCGCAAGTCGCGTATTTTTTGTTGTAAGACATCTAAGCCTTCATTGCCTTATTTTGTTTTTTTGTTTTTTTTTTCAATCATTGTACAGATCATATGGTGAAGAACCCAACCCACCATAGAAAAACACCTTAGTTCACCATAAATTTAAAAAAATTTCAAAGTGACTCCAAATTTCCCACGTCTCTAAAATGTGTGTCTGATTTTCCCCCACTGGACCAGGAAGACAGTTGCTATTTTTTGTCTGTCATGGCAATACAATCGCAAAATCAGATAAAACTACAAATAATTTATTGGTTCGCACGTAAGGAATAGATTAAGGAATATGGACGTGTACTAGGTAGCCTCGATTGTGCGTATTACGAGGATTTTCATTTTCCTACGTGTGACATATTTCACGCATATTAGCACACATACAATTGATTGAACAGGAAGTAGAATAGTACTTCATACGTGTAACGTCATTTTACTCACACTGACACTCTTAATGAAATGATCGAGCATTGTAGTGGAGGAGTTTACAAATAAGTTCGTTTAACGTCACAAGGACGAATAAATATATCTGTTGTCCCACACCTTAGCTCGCGCCTGGTTGTAAGACAACTGTTAGCGTCGCCTCAGCCCAGTATCTCCAGTCATGTCGAGTCCTCTGCGCATCGCTAGTGCACACCGGACTCGTGGGCGTAGCCATGACACTTGGGGCGGTGTTCCTGGGTGGCCATCGGTGGCCACCTCCGAAGATTCCCCTGAAATCTAGAATAAAGATTAGACGTACATGTTGATATATAAAATGTTATTTTATTATAAAAACAATAAAGATAACAAATATAATATACAAACATGAAAAATAGTTATTTACAGAAAAATTTAAAAATAAAATAGGAACAAAAAAACTTTTATTTTTCTTTTCTGGCGTTACGACGTAACGGAACGTGACATAAACGACACTTTCAGCGAAAGTTCATTTCGACCGCCAGATGCTGCAGTTGAGAGGATGGAACGAGTTATTGGCCGTAGATCACAGATTCTGTAAAGGAATATTTGGGAGTTAGTGTGTCGCGTAAACATCAATGATGCTAAGTTAAGTAGTGCACTCTGCCACCTATTACCCGTAGCCTTTTATAAAGCACATGACAGTAATAGTGGGTGCCAAAAAATCGTAGTTATACCGTTTTTAGGAGTATAATGTCCAATTATAGCGTACCCTAAAGTCAGTAATTTGGCTTCTCAGACCAGTCTATTTTTGTCATAATCAGGGGGGATCTATCGGAGGTACGATACTACGTATTGAGTTTTTGGACATTTCTGTCATCTAACTCCAACGGAGCCAGGAACTTAATAGGTCTTGTAGATGTTTGCTTGCTAGAGAATTCTATTTTTTGCGTGACGGACTTGTCCATCACGAGATTTCTCTAAATCAATGATTTTTGCAAGTTTGTAAACGCCAGGTTTGGATGTTTAGTCTAAAACGTGTACTATGTTGTTTACTTTCGGTACGAATGGTACCGTGCACCCTGAATTGGAGAGTGCAGTTGGTGGTCTATCTCTTAGGTATAAGAGATATTGTCTCTTCCAAGTTAACCAAAGGTTTGTCAGGTAATCTTGGTCGAGTTTCCAAATGACCATAAGCTGTTTTGCTGTAGGAGTTGGATCTTTATTCGATACATTAATCGGATTGCTTAGGTGACTTAAGTTGGCCTGCATGAAATGTGCGGGTGTTAATGTCAACTGGTCTAGCTCATCCAGAGATGGGCATAGTGGTCTTCTGTTGACCATTGTTTGTATATCTTTCAAGCTCGCTTGAAAGGTATGTTTGTAGATTGAGTGGTGACTGTGGACTTTATAAAACACCTGTTTTATAATGCCGATCAGTCGTTCATAAACTCCACCATACCATGGTGCTTTAACTGGGATGAAGTGCCATCTAATGCCTCTTTCATCTAAGCTAGGTTTGATTTTTCGTTCTTCAGTGTACATTTTCCAGTACTCTGGTACGTATGTTGCAATTAAGTGGAATTGCGCTGCGTTATCGGATAGGATAACTTTGGGTGTGCCTTTGTCAGCAAAAAATGTTAGGAACGCTGTCCAAATGTCCTCAGTTGTCAAGTTTGATACTGAGAGTAGGTGCACCACTCGGATGGAAAGGCATGTAAATATCAACACCCAGTTTTTGATTGGTGGTGTAGTTGGTGTTGCCAACTGTGCTTTCGATTTTGGCAGGTATTTGTCAAATACCATAAATGGGCCAAAGATGTCCACACCTGTGTAGGTGAATGGATTTACGAAAGGTACCAGACAAAAGTCTGGTAGTGCTGAAAAGGTTGGTTGTTTAAACGGTCTTGTTTCAGCTTTTTTGCATAGTGTGCACGACTTCTTTAGAATTTGAGGTAACACTTTTAGTGACTTTGGTACAAAGTAGTGTCTTCTAAAGTCAGCTATAGTAAATTTTGTACCAGAGTGTACGTTTTTCAGATGTATATGCATCAGAATTAATTTTGTTAAGTGAGATTTAGGCTGGATCAGGATTGGTGATAGCATATCTCTTGCGTACTCGATATTGGGTAGATAGTTTACTGTACGTAATATCCCAGATGGATCAATCAGGATGTGGAATTTTTCGTACAAGACGTACGGCGGGTGATTTCATTTTTCTAGTACTTCGAGTAGTTTTCCAAAGTACTTCTTTTGGTCAGCTCTGATGAAACAGAGTAGAGCAAAATGAAAGGTGAAATCTAACGATGCATAAGGTAAAATTAATATTTTCCTCCTTATTCGTTGTTTACTAAATCGTCGTACGGCTTCTATACATTGTAAGAATGTTTGTATGGGTTTTATGCTTTTTATTTCTTCGACTCTATTTTTTATGCGATTTAAACGTTGGATTGGTCATTTTCGAGGATTGGATTTATTCTGTCCTCTCCTGTTTGGTTTCTTTTCTGTAGAAATGATTGCAAAAATTCTCCTGCCTTTAGGTTGAGAGGGATTTCTATTTTGAGGTGTTGGATTAGGTTTATCGACCTTTTTTGGTACGGAAGTACAAATAGGCTCCGATAACTCCCTAATTTTAATAAATGATTTAACTGCTTTGAACAAATGTTTCACATGGCGTTCGTTACTATCTCATCTGTTTCGATGAGTCATGTTCTGTAGTAATGACCAGGTGGTCTCTGTCTATGTCTACTGATTAAGATCTGTCAACTAAATACACACAGCAAGTACACCACCTTTACTGATGCAAAGCCACTGATTTGATTTTGTTCTGGAAACTGTGGTTGTTCAACAATTCAGCTTTCTCACTTGGGCCACACTGGCTACAATCTGGTTGATCGAGTCACAATCTGGTTGATCAGGTCACATTATGAAACTAAGCAGAAACTCAGGAGTGAGTTCCTTGCTTGTTTTTTAGCCAATACATTGCAAAGCAATGTTGGTTATTCTCATCTTTTCTTCCACAGAACACTCCATGGCATAGATCAAGAATTTTATTTTGTAACAATGTGTTACAAATGCATATTCCAAATATGATATTTGCATATGGCGTCACTTTAGGAAATTTACTAAAAATTATCTTGATCGTAAGTGTACTTACGGTTTTCCTTTGATACTGATGGCTGCAATTTTTGGAAACTCTGCCATTACACTCTGGGGGGAATGTATAAACGGAATTGCGTAAATAATTACAAAAAATCCCGCAAAAGCAATTAGTTGTAATGGAGCGCACAGTAATCTCTACCAAAATCAGACAACAAGTGAAAACTTTTTTTTTTTATACATCTGGGGTACGTTATGATGAACACGTTGTTGTCAGGGTGAGATAGCGCATGCGTGGGGTATTATCTTCACTGTCACTGCCATTGCAGTGGACTGCACAAACTATGTTTGTGTGGTTTTTTTTGTAAGGTTTACGATCCCTTTTACGTATGTGTGCGTGTTTACACATAATTTTCATATGCATGCAGCTGGTGAGAGCCATTCCTATGTCTTCTGCACGATCGTCGTAGTTTTGAGGAATTTCAATCGATTTTTTGTATAATTTGTGTCTTTATTAAGAATTGTTTTTTCAAACGTACGGGTGCGAGAGAGATAGGAATATTCCTAGATTTTTTTTCTGTCTCTCTCGCTTTGTTCAGTTTTGAAGGACAAAGACACAAATGCGCTATCATTTAGCAATTTCTGTATTTTGTGCAGCTTAAATGTTGTGAAGACGAATTTGTAGATTCGATGTATTTTATTTAT